>VXBX01000122.1:148285-236094 GCA_013400415.1 Scytalopus superciliaris | reverse complement strand
ATTCTAATAGCCAGCTGAGGATGTGGCTTTTAGAGTTAGCATTTCAAAGAGAAGCGGGTGAAACAGATAGGCAGTCACCCTGCTCGAGCAGTGAATTCCAGAGCAGGAGATCTGCAGATTAGGCACAGCGCCTGTCACTTCTGTGCCTCACACTGTCTTGTAGGCACAAAAGATGAAAAGTTTGTGTATGCTGAAACATCAGATCGATCTTAATGTGTGAATGACTTGTGCTGTGGCTTTATCTCCTTGTCCTTGATGATGCTGATCAGCGTGCCGATTATAAAAGGCAGGTTTTGATTAGTGTGAGCATTCATAACTTCCTCTGTAGGTGTCTTGCGGCTGGCTGAACAGTATTGCCTTTTATTTGCAAAGCCTCACATGACTTACATGCCATCATCTTTCTTAGTTGGTAACAAATCATGTGGATTATGGTCTGTTTTGTCTTTGTAGACAAGATGTGAAATGGAGAAATACTTGGCACCTCAGCTCCCGCCCGTCCCCGTCATCCCTGAGCATAAGAAATACAGAAGAGACAGTGCCTCTGTTGTAGACCAGTTTTTCACTGACAGCGAAGGGTTGCCTTACAGCATCAACATGAACGTCTTCCTCCCCGACATCAGCCACCTGAGAACTGGCCTGTACAAATCTCAGCGACCCTGTGTAACCCACATCAAGACAGAGCCGGTCACCATCTTCAGTCACCAGAATGAAACTACTGCCCCTGCCCCTGCTCCCACTCAGGCCCTCCCTGAATTCACTAGCATCTTCAGCTCCCACCAAACTCCTGATGTGAACAACATTTTCATCAAGCAGGAGCTTCCTACTCCAGATGTTCATCTTTCTGTCACGCCCCAGCAAGGCCAGTTGTATCAGCTCTTGAGCTCACCGGATTTAGATATGCCCAACACTACTCCTCAGGCAGCCGTGATGGACTCCCTAAACAATGTCTCCATGCCGTCAGCCATGGCGGGCCTTAACACGCTCTCCTCGGCTGTTCCACAGACTGCAATGAAACAGTTCCAGGGCATCCCCCCCTGTACCTACACCATGCCAAACCAGTTTCTGCAGCAGCAGGCCACTTACTTCCCCCCTTCGCCCCCAAGCTCAGAGCCTGGAAGTCCAGACAGACAAGCAGAGATGCTGCAGAATTTAACCCCTCCTCCATCATACGCTGCAACTATAGCTTCGAAGCTGGCAATTCACAATCCAAATTTACCAGCGACTCTGCCCATAACCCCCCAGAACATCCAACCAGTCAGATACAACAGGAGAAGCAACCCAGATTTGGAGAAAAGACGAATCCACTACTGTGACTATCCCGGTAAGCAGTCTGTGCCAGAAAATTCAAGCCCTTACAATAAAAAAAGCGTGACTAATCATGGATGAGGCATAAGTGGTTTTTCTCTAGCTGTAGTCTACACCTAGGGAGAACCAAGTAGTTTCTTGTCAAAGTAGAATTTGTCTTCTTGTTTTATTTTGAGTGGCACACTTTCACATTCTTTAAATAATATATACGGTTTTCTTCATGTCATTTGTCATTCTCTTAAACAGCTGAGCTCATCTTACCATGTTACAAAATTTGTACTCTATAGAAAATAAAAAATTAAAATGATGGCCTTCGCTAATGTATGTCAGTGTGACTATGCAGCTCCTGCTCTCACTGTTCCAGTGCCTGTGACGGAGCAGAGGCTCAGTTTGTCCAACACAGTACAGCTCAGTTTGAATCTTCTGGCACTGAAATAATCATTTCAGCTCCCAGCAGCTGAGGCCACAGTCATATCTTCCCTTTTATGAACAGAAGATTCAACTGCTTTCATAAATCCATTAAAACCATCTCTTAAAATTGTCCACAGATGGATTGCCTTCCAGCCTCTCCTTCTCCTACACTGAAGGGGAAAGAGGAACCTGACTATAAACTGTGCCTCCATGTAGTACGTGATCCGAGATACGAGATGTTTACACCTGTTGTAGCGCAGAGAGAAATTGCTGCTCGTGGTTGCCCTCCGCCTTGAGCAACATAACTCTTGGTGGCGTGGCACTGGTTCGGTGCGCACTGTGATAAAGACTCCGTGCAAGAGTTGCACTGAGCCCCGAGTGACAATGACACCAAGTCTGGCTTGATCAAATCTTCTCAGACATTTTAACAGAATGAAACCCCCCACTGAGTTGCTAACTTACATAGTAGGTGTTACTGTACGTAAATTGTAGCAGCTATTGGTCTGTACTACATTTCAAAGCTAGAAATCTACCAGAAGTATACGTGGTTTTCTCTTTTCTATGTAAAGCAGCATATCCCTAGGAGCTTTCTATATAAAATTTTACTTTTAAATGATAAAGATGATGCCAGAAGGTAGTAAAATTAAATGTGTCCAGCTAGTACCCCACGCCTGAGTGAGGAAGTTTAAAAGTAATGTAAAGTGTTCCTCTTCTCTCTACTGAAGCCTCTCTACTTTTTTGTTTTGTTTTAGGCTGCACAAAAGTTTATACAAAGTCTTCTCACTTAAAAGCACACCTTAGAACTCACACAGGTATGTACTGACTCTCTCACTGTCTCTTGTTTGTTTGTGGCTGACACAGTTTCTGAGAAAGCAAGTGAGTTTGGTCTGCCATCTTCTCCCTGTTTTCACTCGAGTGGTGTGGCTGGAGGCTGGCAGTTAAATACTTAAGGATTGGGCAGTGAGAAGAAAAACGGCTTTTATTAATGCAGTTTTGTTAAACCTTTTATAATACAGAACTCACAATAGTTGAGAATAAAGCAGATAGAAACTTTTCAATCTAAAATGCCATTTAAGTGTTAAAATAAAGACTGTTTTGACCTTGAATAATGAATTAAGCATAGTAAACGTGTTCTTTCAAAGATTTATCGAAGCAGATGGAATTTTCTGGTTTGAGTTTTTGACCTTTTAGAATTATTTAATCTTAGAATATTTCAGAAACATTATGAAAACCCCAAGATATGTCCATTTACTTCATCCTTGGTATTAAGTGTGTTTTATTATTTTTTTGAAAGACAGATGGTCCTACATATTTATTTTAAAAAAGCAACAACATAATTTCAATTTTATTTTTTTTTTGTCAGCAAAAGACATTAAAATGGAGACAAAACTGTCAGGCAGTCACCTTGCTTTTTTCACCTCGATCAAACTCCCCCTGCAGCTACAGAGGCAGTCCCTGTTCTCAGGTCCGTGTAGAGCGGAGCTGGGGATGGTGTTGCTTGTGCGTAGGCGCAGGAGCCATGTGTGCAGAGGACAGCGGCTGGGAGGTGGAACTGCCCTAGGTGCTCTTCCTAAGCATTCACCTGCTGAGGCAGGGAGAGGAAGGAGAGAGGGAGACAGGGAGAAAAATGTGGCTCACCACCGGCACACCGGAAACTATTTAGGACAGTTCTTTGCCAGGATCTTAGGACAGAAGTGCTCATGCTAAATCAGTGAAAAGCATATGACTGATTTTGTAAAGAAATCGAGTGAGAGGGCTGCAGCTCCGGTTTTTAAAATCAAATATGAGCCCTGTTTTTTAATGCATGGACTTCAAATCAGAGCAAAACACGAGTGACAAGCGACTTGGTGGTTGAAGCAGGCTGTCAGTGCTGTGGCTGTGCCTCTCAAGTAAGGAGGTTTCACCTGAGTTTAAACCAAAAGTCAAACCAAAAGGTGTCATGAGCTGTGATCTAACAAAATGTTTCACTATTTCTATGGAAACAAGGCCTTCTGTTCAGCAGTTATTTTGAATGGATTGTTAGATTATCATAAAAAAATTGAGTATCTCCAGGCTAAAAGTTACTAAGGAAATTTTGTTTCGATAAAAATAAAGTTACCTGTTTGCAGTCACAGTGAAAAATCAAAAACAACTGTATGAAGATTATTGCTTTGCATTAGTAACAGACTAAGCTAAAACGCTGTTAAAAATACTTTTTATATATAACCACTCATTAGCAGTAGGTTTAGTAAGAAAGAAATATTTTCATGAGGCTGTAATTGAGTTGCGTCGGAGAGTGGAATCCCCCTTTAATAAATAATGTGTAAATTTAAAAGCGTGCAATTTCCACTTATGCACTTCAGCTAGGACCTAAATACCAGTTTTAAATATCTTGTTTGCTATTATATAATAGCGAGGAAGAGAGATAAAAGCAAACTTTTGTATAAAAATTAGCATTATATAGTCAGCATTTGAAATGTACACTTTTCCATTTTTAAATCAATTTATATCTTTTCTGTACCTTGAGTAGTAATGACGTTAGGGCTTACAACATTAATACTTGCGTGCATAGAAATACATAGCATGTTGCTAGCATATATTGCTTAGGGTCACTAATGTTTATTGTTGCCTTCACTTTTTTACCCAGAAATGTGGATAAATGTGCAAAGGTCAGAGGAGCTGATGTATTCATGGAAACAAGAATGTTGTTTTAGATAAAAATCTAGTGAACTTAAGCAGGTCTGTAATACAAAGGGTCTTCTGGGGAGGTGAATGAAGGGATAAACTCTAAAGCGTGCATTACATGCAAGAATGTGAGTCCGTATCCTGTTACCTGCAGTATTTCAGAGTTTGGATTAGTTTAACTCTCTCGAATATTCACTTCATACTTGAAGATTTCCAGCACCGATTCTGATCTCTGCCTTACCATATCGTTGAAGTGTATATTAACAGCCAGATCTCTGACTTAACATGAAATCGATTAATGAATGTTAAAGTAAAGGGGTGCAAACTTAGGGAAACCTGTGGAGTTGCTCAGCTCCCCCAGGAGTGCAGGGGAATCTCTCTACTGATCTCCGAAGGGCTCAGTGCTGAGGGCTAAACTGGGGTGTGTGCCTCTGTGCATCTCATTTCCCCCGAACTGTGAATTCATACAGCACTAATAAGTTTTCACTTTTTTAGTTTTAAAATATTTTTTAAAGGGCTTTTGTGAAGCTTTTACTTACAAAGTCTAAAGCAAATGTCACGTAATCCATTTTAATAAAGTTGTATGTGATATTCTTTCAAATCCCTTCAGGGATAGAAGACCTGTTTATCTGGCTAAACCCGTTCTTTAGTAATCATGGACCACTGAAGTTGTTCTCTCCTTATTCTTAGTTTCTTAACAATACCTTTTAAAATCGGCTGCAGTCTCTCTCTCATCCCAACTAGTCCCCACCCTTCTCAGCAATCTGTCATCTTAAAATAAAAGAGCCTGCAGGGAAGTTTGTCTGCCATTAAAAGTCAAGACAGACCTTATGGTTTTTCTTTTGTATTGGAAAATCTCAGCCTTTTCATGGTATTTATTTAGCAGCCTTTCCCTTCTGAAAGGCTTTCCCTGGGTTTAGTGGATGTTCTTTGAGAACAAAGCTAAGGGAAATGTTATTTTTGATAGGTGGAATGTAGGCTGTAATCTTTTTTTTTTTTTTCAGTTCAGATATGAACACACTATCAGGCTTTATGAAGTACATTTAAATAAAACTACAGGAAATGGGCAAGAAGAAAATCCCATGTATTTTTCTTAGGTGTTCCCAAGGAGTTTACCTTACACCAAGTTAGGTGGTATAAGCTAATATAGTTATGCTGATTTCATGTAATTGCACTGGACTCTTGCTGTTGATTAGGAATCCAGTATTCCCCTTAGGAGCTAAACTGGGATAATGTATTTGTACCCATTGCTGAAACAGGCACACATTTCTCTTACTCTATGTAATGCTTTAGCATTTGTAAATGATGAAGTAAATTTAGTTCATAAACTGGTAACCCCAAAACAGAATATGAACAAAGGCTCAAGTGTTGAAAATATAGGGAATGCTTTTTGTCCATTTCCATGCAGATGTCTGGTACATGTTAATACTTTAAAACACTTCAGTTTGATACTAGCTATTTCTGAAATGGGTAAGAGCATATTCAGTTTGTTAAACTACCTGTTGGAACATCTTTAAAAAAAGATCGGATTTTTTTACCTTTTGAAGCAGGTATTTTCTTTTAAAATAATTTTGCCTGTTCCTCATGGAACAAGTTTTGTTTCATACCCAGCATTGTGCAACTATGGTATATAATGCATGAGCAGACTGTGCATTTATCACAGGCTGTTCAGCAGTAAAACCACATTAACGCCCCGGCACAACAGCTATATGTCCAATTTAAAAAACGTGCCAAATATCAATGAAAAGCAGAGACTTGTCTATTGCAGATAAACTTAATTCAGTTCTTTTTCTGGCATCCTAGTAGATAAATATAAATCAAGTAATCATTTAGAAACAGTAGTTCTATAATTTATCCTTTTAGGTTTTTTCATATGTTTAAGATTTGGATTGTGGAGGCTGAGTGTTTGATATGTGGGTACCTAGAATACCCTACCTGCAACCCTGCAGAACTGCTGGCTCCAGGGTCAGGGGTTTTTTATTATTATTTCTCTGAACAGCTGCACACTTCAAAA
The DNA here is from genome assembly GCA_013400415.1 of Scytalopus superciliaris. Lineage (NCBI taxonomy): Eukaryota > Metazoa > Chordata > Aves > Passeriformes > Rhinocryptidae > Scytalopus > Scytalopus superciliaris. Next base: position 229,700 of record VXBX01000122.1, on the reverse strand, counting down.
TTGTGTGTGTTTTTAACAGGAAAATCTGTCATTGTTTTGAACACATCAAGGCACGCTCATTGAGGACATTTTCCAGCTGCATATTGGTTTTCCGTATACAGAGTCTTTGTACAGGCATGTTCTCTGGTCACATGGTGGGCTTGCCATTAATAGTTTCTAGCATTAACTGCAGAACTATTTCATCTCTATCTATAGATCTAGTTTGGATTTGGTGATGGGAAGTGGAAGCCGAGATAACTCAACAGAAATGGCATTTCTCTAAATGAGATGCACTCAAAATACTTCCACCGTCCCTAGTTATTTCAAATGTTAATATAGGCATGGAACAGCTGCTGACTTGTGCAGTTCCTCAAGGTGTTAAACGTTTTATTTTATTTTAGATCTCTGCCTCAATGGATCCAAAGTTAGACTGATGGTACATCAGAATTAGAGCCAGTTGTGTGCAGCAGACTTCAGCAGTCCCTGGGACTCAGTGCTCTGAGTTCACCATAGCTGTATAGGGACACTTGTTAAAGTCGGTGCCGTGTAGAATTGCCCAGGAATTCAGAATGCCTGTGGTTCAGGAGGCAAGATGGGTAGTTGGCTCCTGCTGGAAGAAAAGCACCTTGAGAAAATATGTATCAACGCAAATAATCTTGAGACTTTGGTGAGGTATTTCACTCATGTGCACAAATGAGGAATGGAGGCCCCAAAAGACTCTGCCTTGCTCATGGTTGCAGCCTTCTGTGTACATAGCAAACCTCATCCTGGAAAAATCTTTGCATCATGAAAACAGCTATTAAGTAATATTTCTGTGCAGATCCTGCGTCTCTGACCTGTTAGATGAGTCAGTTGAAAAGATTATGCTTTAAGGAGCTGTCAGTAAATGCCATCATTGATAGAGACCATAAGGAAAAGTGGAAGAGAGTTAAATAAAACTATTGACAAAGTGCATTAAAGTGCAGTGTTGCTAGACACTGCTGAAGAGTATGTTGGTATCTTTTATTTATGAATTCTGCTAAATCCATTAGTTGCCTGTGTGAGAAATGGAAGTACATTATTTTCCTGTACAAACCACAGTTTAAGGGAAAATAATCTATTTTTTTTTCAAACACTTTGTGAGCGATTTCAGACCTTGGGATTAATTGATCTGGTTCTTTATCTGTAGTCATAAGATAAATGGGAAGTATTAGAATGTGTTGTTCAAAAAAAGGTGAAATCTCAGCAACATAAACCTAATTCTTAATTAAATATTATTGATCATTCACATCAGCATGCAATTTTTATGAAACAGGAATTAAATTCCAAGGTGTCAGGTGAGGGGTATTCCTGTTAGATTTTAGATACTGAAAAGAAAAGCCTAATATTTTCTTTTTGATTAAAAGCCTAGAAAGTCCCTCTAAGCATGAAAGCTTAAAAAAACTGTTGTTTCTGTCAATTGCTCCCTGAGAGGATTAAACTTCAGTTCCAGGATATTTGATTCCTGATAAGGAAACTGTTGACCTAAGAGACTGACTTTAAATATAGTTCATTTTGAGACCGCCCTACATAGGCTAATATAGTCCCAAGATTCACAGCAATTGCCAGTGATTAAAACTTTCCATTATTTGATCAGACATTCCTTATTGTAATTAATTTCTGAGCTTGACTGGGACGATTGACTCCTGATTCCAGCCAGGATAGTGTGTTGCTTGTTGTTTGTTAGATGACCTGCACCTCCCATTGGTGAAAGATTAGAAACATTTAAGTAATGTCCTAGTTTAGTCTGAGTATCTTGGTAGCAGCATTCCTGTCCTGTCAGGCTGCATTATTTATATTTGGGGATCTCTAACAACTCTGATTAAGGACATATTAAAACCTTTGATTTTGGCAAGTGTACAGTGCTTCACTTTGAATTAAAATAGCTTTAATGTATTGCTTTAGGTTTTTGGTTTTNTTTTTTTTTGTGTGTGTGTGTGTGTATGCACACAGTAGATGGAAATCTGGAAGCCTACTGTATGTGTTTAATAAATTCCATTTTAAGAGCACCTCTTATCTGACTGTACAAAAGCTGGCGTTATTGGTGAGAGAGCTAAAGAGCTGTTCTTTTACCGCAGGCATAGGTGAGGAAATGTGTTCTTCAGCACAGGATGTGTAGACACAGCCATGCGCCCCAGATGCCATGGATTTCTTATAAACCTACTTTAAAAAAAATTCCTTTCCTCTTTGTTTGCATATCTCCTTGAAGAGAGACCACCTCTGTTAAGACAGAATGTTATACCAGAAAGAAAATAAACCATTGCACAGGCCAGTCAAGATTCCCCAGTAATCCTTGAACTATGTAAGACAACAGTTAGCAAAATAAATGTGCTTCAAGCGGTGGTGGGAGCACTGAAAAGGTAATGCCTTCTGCACGTCTGTGGTCAGAAAGTAGGTGATGCACAGTTCTTTTCACTGTTGTCTTTGCTCACCAGTCAGTTATCTTTTATTCCTGTTCGTGCTTGTTTTATCAGTGATTGGACTTCGTGGGCTCAACAGCTCTCTGTTACAGAATTCCTTAAAATGCAGTTTTGCTGTGAAGTAGTACTCACTGGTCACACTCTAGCCATTACTATATTAGGCAGAGGCTTTATCACATTTTAAAATGTGCAGCATATGTTGCTCAGTCATATCATTGATGGGATGAATGTTTCAAGGACTAATTGTTTTGTCACTCAAAATAAGCAGGATGTACCTTGCATGCTGCCAACACTCTCATCTGTCTCCATCTGGGACAAATGAGAATTTTAGTGACCTAAAGAGCTTTTAGACATCCGAGGAATTATTTATTTTGAAGCTTCAGCTTTCTGTTCTTTTTCAAAAAAACCCAAACCAATCCAAATACAAATCAAGAAGCTGCTTTTAATGACAACTACAGCACTTAGTCAATGGCAGAGGGAAGGTCTGATTTTGGGTAAATGGTGGAAGCAAAAAACATCTGAATAAGTGCAGACATACATCCAAATAACTACTTTCAGGTGGAGTCAGCCTGGAAAAGATCAGAGTTTAGACCTGTGGTGCTGTGAGCTCAAGAAACACTATTTAAAGCAAACTAAAACAGAAAAAGCGTTTAATTTGTTCTTACTTTTTTCTAAAAATTTGAGGCTGTAGCATCTTGGGGAATTAAGACAACTAATACTAACGTAAAAAATTGAAAAACAAATTCACCAGAAAGCTTTGAGACAACATAAGTATTTTTAATAATCTGTTTTAAAACTTAACATAGTGAATGTTACGTACATAACCGGTGCAGTTATTGTGCAGAAACTTATGCTTTGTCTGCCACGATTTTATCACACCTAGTTGAGTATTTTTTAAGGCCGAACACTTGCCACTAGAAATAGTTCCATCATAAACAGAAGTAATATTAAAATGGAAAGACTGGCAGAGAGGGGTGTCTCTATAGTTTTATACCCTTACGAGCTATGATCAGGTGTTGTCTTTTTGGAGTCTTTGGAAAGCGTGGTACTTTTTATTCCTCAAGAGAGCTCCAAACTTGCTGCTCTGACAGAAGTTTCTGATAGCAAACAAGTGAAGTTGCAGGTTTTGGCTGGTGTAATACCTGTGTTTGGATTTCTGCATACCAATAGAGTTACCTAACTTTAGGTTTGAATATCCAGCCCTTGCTGTTTAGAGCTTTATAGTGAAAGAAAGCCATCCTGGCGGTGACTTGAAGAAATAAAGTCAAAAAACTCTTTGGTGAAATAGGGAAGTTTATTTTCCTGTTAGTGGGAAAATTCATCAATAATGGAGGCTTTCAGTGACTCCTTTTTTCCAAACAATTTTAAACAGAAACATGTTCTTGAACAGAGGCTGCATGTTGAAGATAGAGGGTGTCTTCAAAATGACCGTCACCCCCGCACTGGTGGCACTGTGCCTTACCCAAATGAGCATGGCCATGAGCGTCACTGGCAGCGACTGGAATTCATGTTCGGAAAGCAGTTGGTGCATTTTGACACAGCTAAATCACAAGAAGATAAATTAAAGGGAGAAGAGGCAACAGTGTGTTTTCTGGTCCAGACCACTTTCTGGCGGTATTGATAAGAAACCTGAACCTTGGGATCTATCTGAGGAAATTTTATCTGTTGGAGTGGCTGATTAGGTTAGCATGTTATGTGTGGGTATCTAAACATCTTTTTTGGCATCCTTGCAATCTCACAGCATTATAAATAATTTTTATAACAGACAGGCACATTGCAAGCAAAATAGTCTCCTTTCAGGTTAAACTCCCTTATCTCTTGCTAGGTGCTTTCTGTAAAAGAGCTTCCAAACTAAACATTAGGGTTTAAAATTTCTGTGCTCAAGTACAAGTCTCTTTCTCATGCTCCACAAATGTATTTTTTTTAAACTGGAGAGTGGATACCTATTAAGAGTTCAAGAACTTAAAAATATATTTTGTCATGTATAAGCCTAGCAAAATATTTTAAATCAGTGATACTGGAAGGAGGTTATGCAGAAATCCAATTAAACTTATGAAATCCCTATCCTGTTGAAGTATAATTTAAAGGAAAGCAGTTCTGTTTCCCAGAAGTGCTGTGTATAATATTTCTGGCTAGGGAAGAAAGGGTTGGAGTGTGCTATTTGGCTGGAAATCGGTACCAGCTTCCTCCATGGTGTTTTAGTTGAACAGTGTTGACATTCTAACAAATCCCGTGGAAGCTCCCCTGAAGTGGAGGAGTTAGCTGTTTTCTTGCTTTTACAGTGAAATATCTGTTTGATACCGTGATCGTGTTCCAGTAACTGAGCTGTACTGCCTTCGTATTTGATGACCAGTGGCATTCTTGGTTTAACACCCTATAGAAGCCCTAAATTGCTGGAGGAAAACCAAATATTTCTGAAACTTTACAGCTACTGTATTTCGCACAATCATTAAAGTAAACAAATCTTACATTACTATGTAGCCAACGAAAACAGTGGATAAAGGGTTCAGTGTCCCTTGTTGTATATACCTGCTTTTTATAAAAGTAAATCTTCAACCCAGATTTCTCAGAGCTTTCAAGTCAGTATAGCAAAAAAGTAGGATCACTTCAGAAACCATGTAATGTGAGGCTCTTTTTCCCTCACTTGAAGGAACTTGAACCCAATTTTTACTTCTGTTAAATGACAAAAAGCATGTGTATAGGTTGAGAGAGAGAAAATACTACCAGCTAATTATTCTTCTGCTTTCTCTAAAGGAGTGAAAATAATCTCCACCCACTTTCTCTTACCCTTGCTTCCTCCTTGCCCAAAAGGAAAACATTTGAAATTGATTCAGTTCTTAAATAGAACTTTCCAACGGAAACTAGCATTACAAACATAGATATTCAGTATTTTACCCCTAGGATTTATTCAAAATAACCTGGGCCTCTACACTGGCACTAAAAATACATTTTCCAGTTCTCTCTGTTGGCCGAAGCAGGGGTTAAAAGCAGCATTCTGGTTTTAATTCCCAGTACATAAAAGTAGCACTGTTGAAACAATCTGTGTAAGGCAGCAGCTCGCTCCCTCTGCTCATCCCCTGGGCACCGGTCGGAGTAGCTCAGGTCTGCAGGAGCCTGTTGGCAGGGAGGAGCAGTGCTCTCCTGCTTGGGGCAGGCAGTGAAGTGACCGTGACATGGCAGTAAGTTTTGAGAGAGTATCTCTACCAAGTTGAGCACCCTGGAGTTCGACAGGAATTCTGGTCACTGCACTCAACATTGGCTCGGACGCTGTGGCACCCAGCAAGGCACAGGGTTCACCCCTGCCCCGACTGCTGGCACTGCGTGTGCCAGGCGCCTTCGCATCACCTGCTGACGCTGCTCGCATGTTAGGGAAAGTTTTAACAGGGCAGAGCTTCTTTTTCTGTTTGGACTCTGGCACGGTTTGGTACCACCTACACAGGACAGCTTCGAGGCTGCTTTTCCAGTGCAGTGTAGTCCAGCACTTAGTCTTGGTGCTGGGCTTGGAGACAGATTTTAATATCCAGGTCCCTATTCTGGTCCAATCTGGATATTCCTAGGCTTTTATTAACTAGTGCTATTTCCCTGCCCTCTTTACCTTTTCTGTCACTCCTTGTGTAATTGTGCAAAATACAAGAGCAAGCGTTTGGAGTAGGTAGAGGCCTGATCATGTGTATGCTTCCCCTGGGCAGTGAGGGCAGGCAGGATCACAAGACTGGGAGTTCAGCATCAAGTATAAGATGGCAGTTTTAAACAAGACTTTCAAAGAGTTTAAAGCCAATATAGAGAAAAGAGAAACAAATGAGAAAAGGAAATAAATACACTGGCTTTAAGTTAAGGTGCTTCAAATGCAGGAGTAACGTTTTTGTGCAACCTCTGTGTGTGCAAGTGTGTTTTAACACAGAGTGTTCACAGAAGGTCTCCCTGGTGATGTGCCTATTGATCAGCAATAGAGTCTTTTACAGACTCTATTAATAAACTCAGTATCATGTATATAATGCAAAGGATCCCTTTTCTTCCTGTCACTCTACTGTGAAAACCTAACGTGTTATCTCAACCAGCTTCTCTGGTGTTAGAAAACCTTTACACACTGGGTTTGAATGAAATCTGTATTTTAGCCTACAGTAAGTGTTGCACAGAGCAAAAAACAATCCTGCATGATAGACCATTACATCTTCAATCAGCATCAGGATTTACGCAGAGTAAATTCAGCTGTGATGGAAATCTGTGATGATGTGTTCTGATTTGCAATCCACCAAATAATTACAAATTCTGTGTGAGGTAATGCCAGGCTCTTGTTTTTCTTAGGGGATGTTACATTTCCACCGCGATTTCAATAAATTCTGGCTGCTGTTTTTGCGGAGAAGTGGTTGGGTAGTTAGTTTTTCTTCTAGAGGTCTGGTCTGGTTGTGACCCTGCAAACATGAAACCACATCCCATTGTGAACAAGGGGCTGGTTCTGCACTCAGGAGTAGACAAAAAGTTGCTCGTTAATCAGAAGAAGCAGTAGAAACTCCCAGACAAAAACAGTTCGGCAGTTTCATCTGCATGATAAATAAGTGCCTCTGAAGTACGATTTTGGAGTCTCTCAGATGGTGTTACCTACATAACTTAGGCTGAATAGACAGTTGGGCTGCAGGACTTCTGTCTTTTTTTTCCACATACCTGTGTGATGGTAAAACAGGGAAAAGTAGGATTGAGATGTGAGGGTAAAGGTCTGAGACCAATGGAGAGGCAGAAGATCGCTAAGATGGTTTGGAAAGTCCTATTTGGAAAGCTCAGCTGTGGTATGTTTCTGCTCCAGATGAAACTACTGCCAAGTGATTTGATACAATCAGTTTTCTTTCTCTTTTTGCCAATTGGGTCAAATTAGTGTAAAATATATAGATAGCAACCCACTCGCCCAACTGAAAGGTGTTTTTGTCAAACGATATCAAACATTAGCCTGTAAATAGGTAATCTTAGTCTGTCTATTTGTATGAAGCATTCTTATATGGTGACATCATGCCCATATTAGGTCCTGAGCAAGGGTATGTACCTGTCTAGAAGTCTGGTTTCCCACAGAGGTCATCATGGCTTTGTGGCTTTATATTTCTCCCATTTCAACAAATACCTGTAAATTGTAGGCATGCTTAAAATACTGTATTTATAGTTCTAAAATGGATGAATGTAAACATCTGAGGTGCTTGGGCCACTCTATTCAAAACTCTGGGTATTTTGAAGGTGAATTCAGAGTTGCTGTAACACAGCAAGTTTCCAGAGACGCCATGCTCCCCCTTCATCAGTACAGACTGCTGGCACTTGCCACCTCAAAAAATATAGCTATTTAAGCACCTTACTGTAGACATTTCATTCTGAAAATGGGAGCTTTGATCTTGTAGGTGCTTTCTCCTATATATAGCTAGCCCCAAGCAGGATACCACAAGTTTTATTGCTTGTGACGTTTTAGAAAATACTATCCCCATTGTGTTTGTAACACACTGTGCCCTTTTCTTCACACATCAGAAGCTCTTGAATAGATCTGTACACTACAAAGGGTCTTCTTGGAAGTGTTCCTTCCCATTTCAGATCTCTTAAAAAGGCTCTGTATAACTTAGGCATTTTTGAAAGGTGCAAGCATAAGTTACAAACTAAGCTGGATTGTCATGTGTGGCTGCTTTTATTCCCTACTCCCTGTTGTACTGGGTTGAGTGTAAAGGAACATCTTTCAGCCTCGTGCAGGTTTTTTAACTCTGCGTTTCTGTACTGTAGTTGTCTCTAACTTACATGTTTGAAAGTTTCTTACGTTTTACTGAGGTATTAAATCACACTTTCAAGAGCAAAATTTGCTGATAAAAACAAAGGGTCTGTTTGTTTGGGGCCTGATGAATAGAGCTGCACAAAACTCCTCATTTGTAATTTATTTCATCAAATCAAAAAGCAGTGCCATTCAATGTGATCTCACAACAGCTTTTTCCTGCAGAGTGAGAGCTGACAGTTTCATTTCCTTGTGCCCTCTTTCAGGTGAGAAGCCGTACAAGTGCACATGGGAAGGCTGTGACTGGAGATTCGCTCGCTCGGATGAACTAACGCGCCACTACAGGAAGCACACGGGGGCAAAGCCCTTCCAGTGTGCTGTGTGCAATCGCAGCTTCTCCCGCTCCGATCACCTGGCTCTCCACATGAAGAGGCATCAGAACTAAAAGCTGGACTTGTCGTTGAGGCGGCTTTGTATCTATGCAATTTCCTATTGACTCTCGACATACAACTGAAATTAGTTTAATTTTGAGTATGGGTTATCCATTTAAAAGAAATCTCAAAAGAAACTGGAAATGTATATTTTGTATATTTATGCAGAAAAAGGGAAGACACTGTATCACAATACCAGAGTGTTTGGTCGTTTGTTTGCTTTCATGGTGTATATGGCTTTAGTCAGCAGGTTCATCTCTTTACAAGTATTATATCTTGACACGTTGCAGCTTTATACATATTTTTTTCTCTTGCGGTGTTTTGACCAAAGCACTGTCATTATGGTGACAATGTTTAGTAAACAAATTAATGAGAGGATGCAGATGAATGCACACAGTGGAAAAGCCATAAACTGTAATCTGTCAGGTTTTTACTGGACATATTTAGTACATGTGGGGTTTTTTTTTAATGTTAAGCCATTCTGTGGATATAAAACACATAGAAAAATGTATAAACAGCCATAGAACAAAACACTTTGTTCTGTGTGTTGCATGTTTGCTATGACAAAGATTTTGTAAATATGCAAATCAGCTTTTTAGGTTTATTACAAACGTTTTCTAAGAAACATCTGAGAAAAGCAGTTGTTTTACATTTGATAACATGGCACATTTATTAAAAAAAGTTACTTGTATACCTCTCAAAACAGTACCAACTTAGCTTCATTTTTCTTAAGAGAACTGAGCTAAGCCTTTCAGATGTTTTGTACCTGTTAACTCAATGGTGTGCACTGAATATTCAAAGCAAGATTTTGTTTTCAAATTGCTTAAAAGGGCAGAACATGCAGAATGAACTGTAAAGTCCATGTTGGAAGCTGAAATAACGGGGATAGATAAAATGAACACAGAATGTTAAACCTCTTACTATAAGCTAAACTTAGTATCACTTTAAAAAGAAGGATTTAGAATGCAGTTTCCATACACAGACATGTTAAGCTGGTTCAGCACCAGTATGATCTAGTTTCATGTGGATATTGCATGTAATTTACTAGATGGTAAAGGATACAGTAATTTTGTTTAAAATTACAGTACAGTTTAGTTAATCCACTGTTCAGATTGACACACGGAGGGGAAAATTTACTGCTGACAAAATTAGCTGAAACTCCACTGAAGTCAAAGAAATGGTGCCCTTTTTTGCTAACAATTACTTTGATCCACCGTGCTCAGCCTTGAAATAGTAAACGAAGGGCCAAAGATGAGGTTAGACCAGGCAGGATTTGGCCAGACAACAGGAGAAAACCAAACAAACCTAATAAGTGTCTGAACTTCACAAGCCGTAATATTAAGCTGTCAACCAAAGGCTAGAATAGACAATCAAAATACCAAAAAAGGGTCTTGCAGGAAAACCTAGCTTTGTTAAAACCATTGTTTGTCTTTATTTATTTGTGGTATATGATAGACTCTTTTTTTTAAGACAATTTTACGTATACTTGATAAATTATAGTTTTGTTTGTTATAGTTAGAAATGTTGCTCTTAATGTAAATAGTTGACAAATGATGTAAATAATTTTGTAAGGCTTCAAATGTTTATACGTGGAAATACATGCATAAATTGGTTGCTGTTTTGCTTCTTTTGCCTACCCCCTACCTTATTTTTGTATTGTGGTATTTCCTATGCAAATGATGGAGCAAACAGCTGTATAGTTGTAGAATGTTTTGAGAGAGAATGAAATGGTTTATATATAAAGACTTTTTTTTTTTTTTTTGCAAAATAAAACAAAGTGCCTAATGTGTGTGCGCGTGCATATGCTCTCTCTGGCTCCTGACAATGAAAGTTCTGTGTTTTTGCGGTGGGAAATTGTGGCAATATTAAGCAAAGAGTGTCTGTTCTACAGAGCAGGGACTGTCTCTTTGGAAAGTACCTAGCACTTCTGCATCCTACCCTGATGAAAATAATAAATATGAAGGGATGCTTTTCTGCCATCTGAACTTTAAAGGAAGTGTATGGTTGCCTGAAAATGGTTGCAATTGTCCACCCACAGTAGCATGATTGGAAATCAAAGGTATCTGTTGGGTGTATAGAAGTATACAAATTCTTTCCCACTTTCAAAATAGTTAAAATCTATTCACACTCATCGACTGTTGCCCAAAAGAAGTTTCTCCCCAAAAAGGTCCTTTCATACCCTAGAAAGGCAGGAAGGTCCCATAGCAGCACTATACAATGCCTGTCACAGCAGTGTCTCCTTTTATTTCTCCCTCAGGATATGGAAGTATAGTTCACTTGAAAAATTGGAGTGGATGTGTATGTTCAGATCAGGGCAGGGTACATCTGTCCTCTTGCCCTTTCCTCTGAGCTTAAAGAAAACAGACATGCTGGGCTTTTTTAAAAGCAAGTTATCTTAAAATCAATAAAGAATCAATTTAAATATCATTTACTAGAAAATTATAATGATACAATTGAATCAATTATCAGTTTATTCAAAATTCCATTATTTTCTTGTAAACTCTGACTCCTAAATCCTTTCTTGAATTCCTATGCTCTTTCCTTACAATCAAACTTTGATTCTTCTTTAATTAATTTTTCTCTCGTCATTAGCCTCTCCCACATGTCAGCTAATCCATGCTTTTAAAAAGTACCTAGGGATAGCATTAACAAAGTCAGTGAAGACCTGGTTAATTACCAAGAAAATCTCCCTGCATGTCACCTAACTCTGCATAACTGCAAAGATAAGGTTGATGTTTTGGGGAATAGGGAGAGACTTTCCAGAATCGTTTCTGTAGTACTGCCCTTTTCTGATCCAGCCATTAGAAAAACACCCAAGTTTCTTTGAGGCATTTTTGCTTAGAGGAGAAGCTGGCAGTGAATTGGGCAATCGTCCATGTGCTGTCACTGTGAAAGAGCTACCAGAGCTTGTTTTGCTGAGCACAGGGTGAAGTGTGAGTAACAGCAGCAACACGGAGCACTGGAGTGGCAAGCTTCCCTGTTTAGCTCAGCCCTCCAAACTAGGGTCGGATGCTCGAGCGTGTGGTAGCCCTCTAGTCTTTGCTGTGTTTTGTCTCAAGTCTGTAGATGAGGGCAGCACTGGCTCCTGTGTTTCCCATGCCTTTTCACAATGAAAGCCCACTGATTGCGTGATTTCAGCCTCCAACATTGCTTCATACTTGTTTTAGATGTTTCTATTGCTCAGCTACCTGGTTGCATAAACCAGCTTAATGGCTTCATATTAATCTTGAATGAAAGGCCATAATTAGGCCCGTCTACTTCAGCAGCATTTAACCTAATGCAATCAGAGAGAGACACAACAGAGCCGTGCACAAGGATACATTACAAAAGCAAAGATAGAGGGGCTTTCTTTGTCAAGTGGTGCAGCTGCAATGCACAATGTTAATACAGGAGCTCAACAGCATGCCTGATCTCAAAACCTGCAAGAAAAAGCAGCACTAAAGCCCCCCGCTCAGTTCCTTTAAAGCAGTTGGTGCAGAGTCCCCCAAGATACTGAGGCCGCCTTCAAATTCAACTCTTCAAATAGCCTTCAGAATCCCAATTATCATTCCACATGAAGAGGGAAAATCCATTGGGCCAACTGGATTTTCTGGTGGCCATGTGAACACCTTGTCCTCGATTGGGTGCTGAGTTCCTTCCTGTGGTTTTCAGTGTGAGTTTAGAGCCTGAACATCTGCAGAAGTGCTTCTATGCCCACTTGGGAACCTTGTTATCTTCATTACATGGGATCCTTGCATGGATCCTTGTTTTAATCTGGTGGGTAAGGTGTCACATGGCCCTGCCATGCTCTGCAGCTACAATAATGGTATTGCTGTTGACCTTCAGGAATGAGAGTCTGGCTCAACAACTGACTATTAGCCTAAAGAATGTGGTGGATTACTCATGTGCTGAATAATGCATCCTGGCACTTTGAGTGTATTAGGACAGAGGGAATTTATTGGCCACTGTAAGTAGCAGAAGCAGCCCAATGGGTATGCTTTTAATAAAGTGACTTGCATACTTTGCTCATGTTTACTTATTCCTTTTCTCCTCCACTGCTAACCATTAGGTTGTTGTTGTTGTCTTCATCTGCTGTGTTTCCAGCATCCTCACCAATGTTGCTTGTTTGGAATTTGGGATTTGAGCAGACTCAGGCCACTGGAGAACCCATGACAGACTGGGCAGAGCCCAGTCTCTACAACAAAGGCCTGTCCATGCACACCCACGCTCCACAAAGAGCGCCATGGCTCCCCAGATTCCTTTGATGTTTATATTGTCCTTTTTAAAAATAGTTACTGTTTATATATAAATATGTATGTAAATACATATTGGCGTGTGTGTGCATGTTCATTTGCATATTCAGTTCAACTCTGAATCCTGGCAAAAACTTGCTTTTGGCAACTAGTCACAGCAGCAAGCACCACAGATTAGCTGAGGAGAAAATGGGTACTTCCATCTTTCCACACAGAATTTCCAAGCGACCAGGGATATTTAAGTCTTTTTTTCCCTTCTGTGTGTACTGTATTGAAAAAGAAATCTAACAATGAATTTCTGTTTTCAAGGAGTAGGTTCTTTGTTTTGAAGTCTTCTAAATTGGAGAGAGAGAGCTGTGGGGAGAGGTAAGGGTGGTTATATTGCAGAAACAAAGTTAATTCACATTGAAAAAAGAGAGTAACTCTTCATTTAGGAAGATTAGAAATATGAGTTATTTCTGCAGAACCTGTGCAGGTGGCAGCATACAACATTCTGAAATGAGGTCTCAAGGATAGCTTGTCAAAACAGTCTTCCTCTTCTCTTAGCTTCACTTTTCCTTCCTGGTGTCTGCCCTGTCCTGTTTCTTGCCCATCGGTCTCGGGCTTAATTCCTATTTCCCCCTGCTCCCATAGCTCCAACTCCTGCTGCTCTTTTCCAGCCGAGTGGGCAGCTGCTGGTGACAGGCTTGGGCCAGTGCTGCCACTGCCCCTTCTTCTGTCTGCATATGGCCCAGTGCTGTGCTGTGACTGGCTGGGGCACACTTCTCACTTGCCTCAGGTGCTAATTCGTGGCATAAGGAATAATAGTGCGGCTTGTTTACTTTCTGCCAGTCTCCCTGTGTTGTATAACTGGGGCAAAGTTTTTCCTTTATGTACAATGCTTGTGTCAATACATAGAATGTGTTGTTACTACTTCTGCACCTAGTGTGATCTTACTTCCACACGGCGCTCAGGAAGCTGATTACAGCCTTCTCTTCCCTGTGGAATCGATCAAAGCATGTGGTGCCAAGGGAGATTCTTGCATTTTTGAGGCAGCAACTCAGAAATGTTTAGTTCTTCAGAGTGGAGTCATGGGTTTTCAGCCTTGGTTTCTGTGCTGACCTCCCTGTTTTCCTGCCTTACTCTTTTTTACTGTAGTAGAGTCAGTTCAATGGCTTTGTCTAAAGGAAGCTTTAGAAAATAGGCTCTGTCTCTTTCTCAAGAAATGGGGAGTCACACTGGCTGATTTGCCATCTCCTCGGCCTGGGAAATCAAAGTCAGAAGTCTCTTCAAAATAATATCCCCAAAGGCCATTTCTCTTCCCAGCCTCAGTTGTTGTTTCTGTTTATACTTGTTTTGTTTAGCTGGCTATTGTTATTGTGGTTTGTCATTATTTCCAACTCATTGGGGTGGATCACTAGACCAAAGAAAGGACATAGACCCCTCAGAGGGACTGGAGTCCCAGTCTCCCAGGTCAGTACCCGTGCTGTGGGGATGCAGACTCATCGTTCTCTTTTTCCTGTCCCATGAATCTGCTAGTCTTGGCTGCTTGCTGGCATGGCCTTGAGGAGGACAAATGCAAAAAGAGTGAACTCTCACTGTGCCTCTGAATAGTCCTTAGCCTGCTGAGTCTCCTGGGAAGTCAGGGATGTTGGCTTTTGGCTTTCTTATGGCCAGAATGACCCAGTACTGCATCTCTGGGCCACTGCAGGATTCTCCTGCTTCATAGGTTAGTCTGTCATAGAAGGGAACCATCACCAAATTCCTTCAAGCTGGTGGTGGCTGTGTGAAGAAAAGCAGCAGCAGCAGCTTGTAAGAAGCTTCATGGTCTGTACATACAGAAGGTGAGCCAGAAGAGTGCCTTTGACATCGAGACCCAGAGAGGATTTAGACAGGATAATACCTCATTTCTGGATCCTGAAAGGGGAAGAGCATGACCTGAGTCCCTAAAAGCATGAAGCCTGAGCCTCTGCTGCATATCTACACAAGCATAGCTCTAGGACCGTAAGGAATTTTAAACTCATAGATTTATCAGAGTTTAACCTGTGGGGTTAACCATTGGCAGTATGAAGGTTTTCTTGATTGCGTGCTTACATTATATCCCACCTGAGGTGCTAAATCCCTTTTAGGTGGATCAGATGTTTTGCTTCTGTGAGAAGCAATGTGCAGCTTCAGTAACTCACATGACTGAAGCAGGCTTGAGAAATCTGTTTCTGCGGGCTGTCTTGGCACCAGAGACAGCTCAGAGGTCTGGGTCTGTGGGAGCAGCGTTTTCCCTTCATAGTGACGGTGCAGAGCTAGCACCAGGTGAGCACTGCTACTACCTTGTAGGTGACTCTGGGCACCTTGTACTCTTCAGGCTGGACTGGGGAACCACCATCACCAATTGAAATTATACACTGAAATAGGGTTTAATTTGAAAAACTGCTGTATTTAAGTATGACAGAAAAGAAGACTTAAAATCTGAGTGTATTGCTCTTGTGGAGTTTTCACAACAAATTTCTGGATGCTAGTCTTTCAATTCACAGTGTGTCCTGGGGTCAGATCCAGATTTCATCCTTCAGAAGGTATTTATTTTTGAGTTTTGTTTGAATACAATTAGATTTCTGTTGCAGAAGATGACAGAATTCTTGCCCAATTAACACCACTTCCTCTATTGCCCATTATCAATAAGACACTTGCATGGTCCAAACCTTTCCCCTCATCCCATTTCTGAAGAATTCCTTGAATGAACACTCAAATTCACAAACTGTTGATAAGAAAAACAATATAAATGTGTTTAGATACACTTGAAGTTGAAATTGGTTTGGCTTGGGTTTTTGTTCTCCATGTTCTCATGTAAATAACAAAATAGCAGCAGTTTTCTTATACAAATATTTGTATGCTATTACTAAATTTACCTGTGGCTTCCCCTCCACCCCAAAAATTAATAAATTGCTGTTTTCCTAATAGTGCATTTGGTTTTTCTCCTGT
This sequence comes from Scytalopus superciliaris, assembly GCA_013400415.1. Lineage (NCBI taxonomy): Eukaryota > Metazoa > Chordata > Aves > Passeriformes > Rhinocryptidae > Scytalopus > Scytalopus superciliaris. The sequence goes on along the minus strand of VXBX01000122.1, from coordinate 213,934 downwards.
GCTGTTATCAGGCTAGAACTAAGAGTCATTCCTCCTTTGAAGAAGCTCAGACAAATGGGTAAGCCAGCCTCAATGTCCCTAGGGGAAAACTTACTTCATTTCTGAAACATTAACAACAGCAATCAAATGAAATGTGAGTATTTTCAGAGTACATTCTGTGCCTTAGGACATTTAAGCTAATTTCTCGAATAAAGAAACTTTTCAGTAACCTGAAAGAAGCGTGCCCTGAAAAGACAGTTCTGAATACCAGCTATTTCTGACATGTACCATCTGCAGACAAATTAGGCTTAGGGAACCCACACGTTCCTGTTTTATCATCTTTGGGAGATTATTTTGTGTATTTATGTTATTTGGCTTGCATATAGTGGCTGGTAAATGATCTTTTATTTGCTTGTGGCTGGAATTGCTGTTTTGTGATGGTTCCTTAGATGGTTCCTTCCTGCTGTTTCTTCTCCCTGTTACTCACTTTGTCCCCAAAATGGGAAAAAGGGTGTTATCTGGAGTCTGATGACTCAAAAGAGGATGACCATCTGACCAGTCTTCAACTTGTTTCCCAGCAAGTATTCTTTCCATGCAAATACCTCCATCTACCTGGGCCATAAGATGCATGGGTTGGTGCACTTTACCATGTCTGGGGAAACATCTGGGACTAGCACATTTGCTGATAAAACTGAATAAATTTGAACTCTATGCTATTTGCAAAACTGTGGATGGGGATGGTTTGGCCCATACCTGGACAAACACCTGATCTGAATTGTTTTCCAGTGCTCAAGGTAAGTGCAGAAACTTCCCATTGCTCCATCTCAGACTTTTACTCCTTAACACCATTGGGGAACCGGCAAAATGAACAAATGTTTTGTTTTGTTTTGTTTTGTTTTGTTTTGTTTTGTCTTGTTTTAACCCCGAGTGTCTCATCCTTGCATTTAAGGCTAAACATATGAAAAAAAAAAACACCCATAGCAATTAACAGAAACCAATCAATCTTACAGCCAAGGAACGTATACAATCAGTCTACAAGCAAATATATATGTTTACAAGGCAAGATGGATAAGCAGCTTTCTCCCTGCAACAGCATAGTTGTACAAGCATTGTTTGAGCAATCGCAGCTGTGTCTGTACTAGCAAATTAAACGTGGTCCAGACTGTTCCCTGGTGCTCAGGCTGATGGAGATAGAAATGGTGCATCCACAGTACCGACCTCCCATTTCTTCTGTGCCCTGCACACAAGCCGCCTGTTGAGAGTGGCCCCAGACCATGCCAGCTGTTGGCCCGTGCTTGGGAATTGTTTGGGAAAGTTGGCCCTGGCTCTGCTGTGCCAAGCACTGTGCTAACAATTAAACAGCACAGACAATTGCCTTCCAGTGCCTGGGAACGTTCCCCAGCACTGTTTCATTTACTAGGATGGACATTAGCTTTGGAGTCCAAGCTTTGGCAGATTCAGCTCGGCTTCGCCCCGACTTTAGACGGAGGGAAGCAAACAAATAAAAACTCATGGCATTCAGGGGAGTAGTTCTGCTGCATGTGGTCCCTCTCAGAGCCTGAGAAATATGCAAATACACAGGCTCTATTGATTTGCTTCAAATTACTCTGGATTGACAATAGAATAAAGACAAAAGCCAGAACTTACTCAGAAAATTGCCTTTCTATGAGGAAAAGGGAAAAGACATTTTATTTTTTAAATTTTATTTTATTTTATTTATTTTATTTTAGTGAGTGATAGAGCTTGAGGAAGAAGTCTGGTTGGGCAGTTCAACTGGAAGGCTTTGCAGGGAGCTATGTAGAAAACAGGGGAGGAAATATTCAGAAATGTTCCTTTAAAAAAAAAAGAGAGAGAGACACAAAGAGAGAGAGAAAAGGAGAGAAAAGAAGAGGTCTAATCCCTTTGANTCTACCTGGGCCATAAGATGCATGGGTTGGTGCACTTTACCATGTCTGGGGAAACATCTGGGACTAGCACATTTGCTGATAAAACTGAATAAATTTGAACTCTATGCTATTTGCAAAACTGTGGATGGGGATGGTTTGGCCCATACCTGGACAAACACCTGATCTGAATTGTTTTCCAGTGCTCAAGGTAAGTGCAGAAACTTCCCATTGCTCCATCTCAGACTTTTACTCCTTAACACCATTGGGGAACCGGCAAAATGAACAAATGTTTTGTTTTGTTTTGTTTTGTTTTGTTTTGTTTTGTTTTGTTTTAACCCCGAGTGTCTCATCCTTGCATTTAAGGCTAAACATCTGAAAAAAAAAACACCCATAGCAATTAACAGAAACCAATCAATCTTACAGCCAAGGAACGTATACAATCAGTCTACAAGCAAATATATATGTTTACAAGGCAAGATGGATAAGCAGCTTTCTCCCTGCAACAGCATAGTTGTACAAGCATTGTTTGAGCAATCGCAGCTGTGTCTGTACTAGCAAATTAAACGTGGTCCAGACTGTTCCCTGGTGCTCAGGCTGATGGAGATAGAAATGGTGCATCCACAGTACCGACCTCCCATTTCTTCTGTGCCCTGCACACAAGCCGCCTGTTGAGAGTGGCCCCAGACCATGCCAGCTGTTGGCCCGTGCTTGGGAATTGTTTGGGAAAGTTGGCCCTGGCTCTGCTGTGCCAAGCACTGTGCTAACAATTAAACAGCACAGACAATTGCCTTCCAGTGCCTGGGAACGTTCCCCAGCACTGTTTCATTTACTAGGATGGACATTAGCTTTGGAGTCCAAGCTTTGGCAGATTCAGCTCGGCTTCGCCCCGACTTTAGACGGAGGGAAGCAAACAAATAAAAACTCATGGCATTCAGGGGAGTAGTTCTGCTGCATGTGGTCCCTCTCAGAGCCTGAGAAATATGCAAATACACAGGCTCTATTGATTTGCTTCAAATTACTCTGGATTGACAATAGAATAAAGACAAAAGCCAGAACTTACTCAGAAAATTGCCTTTCTATGAGGAAAAGGGAAAAGACATTTTATTTTTTAAATTTTATTTTATTTTATTTATTTTATTTTAGTGAGTGATAGAGCTTGAGGAAGAAGTCTGGTTGGGCAGTTCAACTGGAAGGCTTTGCAGGGAGCTATGTAGAAAACAGGGGAGGAAATATTCAGAAATGTTCCTTTAAAAAAAAAAGAGAGAGAGACACAAAGAGAGAGAGAAAAGGAGAGAAAAGAAGAGGTCTAATCCCTTTGAAGCTTGCAGTTTTATGAGAGCTTTGTCCTTGGGAACTGTGCACCAAAGATGACTAGAGCCGCTTCAGGCTTTGCAAAATTACTACAAACATAAGGTGAGTGGCTTTATCATAAAATTGGAGTGGCCATTAAAACTTCAAAGGAGACATATGACCTGAATTTTACCTGTCACAGTCTGGAGTATTTATTAGAGGAAGATTTGATTCCTTTCTTTAGTTAACAACCTGGTACTCATGTGAGGTCATGGGCCAGATTATAGTTTTCATTGGTGGTATGACAGATTAGGTGTTAATATTTTATTGCTCCTGACCTTGGGAATCCATAAACCATTGGACAGGTGAGAGCTATAGAAAACTCAACCTGACTCCTTTAGGAATGAGAGCATATTTCTAATACCTAAGTGTGGTCATAGTGGGATCTATCCATTGATTTGCACCCAACTTGGCTGACTTTGACGGGACACATACCTCAGAGGATGCTAGGGATTGTAGTGCTTGCTTTAGGAGTCCTGCCAGTCAGTGCCATTGCCCATTTACTGAAAAACCTTGAAAGAGGAATACGCCCAAAGGAGGGGCAGAGTCAGCAGTCAAAATGGTAGTGAAAGACACTGTGATAAAGGCATCTTCTTCCAGTAAGAGGCCTGTGTTCTGCCAACCTTGGTCCTTCCTCCTAAATCTGTTGGTTGGCTCTGCTTGAACCAGAGTGGTTCAACACCTTGTGATCTCACAGGTACAGTCAGCACCTTCCTTCGTTCTTGGTGGGGCTGCCAAATTGCTCACCTTTTCTACTGCCTTGGTTCCTTCTTGTTTTCAGCTTTCTCCTTTCTGATCTTTGAAACTCTGCCTAGAGCAGGTCTGCCTGTGGCTTCCCACCTTCCTTTCCAGTACTTTCTGCTATTCTTCTGGCTACTCCCAATAAGTGCTTTTAATGTCCTTTTTAAATGAGCAATTGCCACACAAACCTTTGGCATCCGAGTCGGCTTGCATTGCATCTTAGCAGGCATTTGTGGGAATATTCTTGCATGCAACTGGGCTTGTAAGTGATCAGAACAGTTTTTCTAATATTTGCATTAGACTGAGATGCCTATTGTTTTAAAAGAACATAGAAACAGCATTTTAACAGTATTCAAGTGGGATCCTCTGTAAAACTATTAATCTGCACATTTCAAAGTTAGTGAAGTAACTTTGTCCTACCTGAGAAAATAAAAGCATTAAGAGCTGCTTTGATTGAAAGACATGGTATGGCTGTGACCTAGTTGAGAGCAGAACCTGTGATTCTGGATTCTGAGACAAATATTAACCCACGTAACTACTGGCAAACAGTTTCCTATATATAGATTTAAAATCGGGATTTCAGTAGTCTTTAGGTACCTCATCCTGGACAATTGTCAGGATGACCTGCCTTCTAGTACTTCTGAGGATACCTCTATGATCAGTCTAAAAACACTGGACCTTTTTCTTACTAAGAGTAATGATAGTGGTAGCCAGCTTTTGCATGAAAAGATTATCAGAGGAATACTTTTCAAGTGACTGAGAGGTCCACAAGATACTTTACACTATCTCACTGTTGAGATGCCACCAGCATGGCATCTCTGGTAGCCTTGTCCTGGTAGACAAGGACAGATACAAAGACTCCTTGGAAAGGAAGACTGTATGAAGGAAAAGCTAGATGTGTGACTGTTATGGTGCATAGCAGTAAACTAGACATACACAATCTAGAAATTATTATTTTAAATACAAACTTGTCTACAGACAGATCTGTGACCAGACTAGCTCAGACCTCTTCCAACAGTATGATTAAACTTCCAGATAAAGTTGCAATCCTTGAAACAAAAAAAACAAAATAAGCAAAAAAACAAAATAACAATAAAACAGAAGCAACCCGAACAAAAAGAAAAATCAGCAATCTAGAGGTGAAAGCCTGTTTCCCTGGCTGAAAGCCAGACTGTCTCAGAGCCATACACTATTTAGTACTGAAGTGACTGAGAACTGCAGCTCTCCTGAGTCCTTGACCAAAGTGTCTTTATCTAGTCCTGTCTCTATCTAGTCTCTTCACCTCCACAGTGACATAAAAGTCATCACCTCATTTCCCTTGCTTTGAATCATCCTCGTTCCTTCATCTTCCCTCGTTATCTCTCAGCCCTAGCACCAGATTATCCCAATAATTCGTGGCCTCTTTTCCTTCTTCCTTTCTCCTCACCATTGGAGCAGTGGCCACAGCAGCCCCGGGCACAGTGTGGCTGGTAGCATGGTGGGTTGTCCACCCTGGCTGAGGTCATCTCACCACCCTGCTACCACGAAGATAATAATTTCCTACTCCAAGGCTGCAAGAGAGAGAGACTCATCCTCTTCTTCCTTGCCACATCAGACCCATTGCATTTCCCCTGCTTTCTCCTGCCACACCAGTACCCCAATTCCCTCACGTAAGAAAAACGCAGGATTAAATTGTTCCACCACCAACTCACAAGCCACAGCAAAACTGGCCTGACTGGTTGGAAACCAGCCAAGTAGCAATACAGTGGATCATGTGTCATGGGTACTTGTAGAAATGAAATGTCACAGCACTCAAATAGAGAAGGAAGACTTGGTCCCAGGCCATGAGGTGTAAAAAAGCTTTGTTGGAATTTTTGCCAGTTGAAACTGATCGTAAACTACTTATTGCCACTGCTAAAAAGAGGCCTAGCAAGCATCTTGCTGGGAAACATTTTTTTTTCAGTTACAAATATGAGAGTTGCAAACTGGTTGCAATCGTGAGTGAGATTTGTGAAGCAAATAGATTCTCTCCAACACCTCGGAAAAAATGCCATGGAGTAAAGTCCAAAGGTAGGTTATTTACATTACAATTTTATTGAGAAGGCTGTCTGAGACAAAATATGCAGTGTGACTGCTGTGTATAAGGATGTGATCCAAAAAAAATGAGCTGAGGCTTTCAGCATAATGTTTCTGGGAACGTCTGTTTTCAGGTTCTATTATCAGTGTTAAAAGAAGCTCTTAGAACTAGTAGGATTTTGGCTTAAGTGGTCAGGAGAGTGAGCCTTAAAGTGTTACAATAACGATGAGTGTTTTAAAGAATAATGTGAGTAGCAGGAAACAATCTAAGGAAGGTGCCAGAGACTGGATTTAGACAAACAGAGAAATCTGTAAAGGTTTGATCTCTGCTTTTGATAGGTAACAAAGAATTCAGTATTTCAGACTAGGACTAGATGTAAACTAGATTTTCGGATCCAAATAATCATAATGCACACAAAGGCATACATTCATTTAGTGAAAATGTTCTACTTGCAAGTGCCACAACCCAACAAAGCACATCAAGTATCTTTTTACTGTACAGGGTGCATCATAATGTCCAACTGTGTGTCATAAGTCAAGCAAGAATTAAACAACAGGATTAAATGGGCAGTGGATAATGTCAGTAGGTACCAGTTGCCTCTCGCCTGTTGTCTGATTCCCTGCAGAGCTGGTCCCAGCCCGCTATCAAGACTTGCTACAACCCAGCCTGGTCACACTGCTTCAGCCTCTTGGCTTTGTCAGGCCAAGTCTAGTCCATGGTCTTTCAGTGCCACTGTGCCATGTCCACTCCACCCCCATGCTCCCCCCAGCCCTATTTCCCAATCCCAGTCTTTTTGTATGCTGCCCAGTCTTTCCTCATGCCCAAACTGCTTGTTTCCATTAGCAAACCATAGTCATGGAGCTGTTGTCTTCCTCTTTCTCAAGCTCCTTATCTAGGCTTGCTGTCTGTGTTTACATTGTTGGACCCAAGAGTGCTTCCCAGTTCCCATGTCTGGATGTGTGGTTAGTCATGCCCCAGCTCCATGCTGAGATGGAAACCTGGACATGTGTGCTGGATGGAGCTGCAGCATGTCCCGACAGGCCTGACGGTTCAGATGACCAGGAAATGAGGGCCCTAAGATATGCTGCAGAGCAAGTAAGTACAGATGCAGCCGCTGTTTCTCAGCTATCTGGCTCTTCAGTCCCAGGTCTCAGTCCAATTTTCCATACTCAGTCATCACTCCTGTCTCCACACCCAGCCAGCCTAGGTTTATGTTCCTTGCTTTGGGACAAATTCACAAAACTTATCCTCCCACTGGATCCCATTCTGATCTGACTTTAATATCTCACCCTTCAATCCCCATCTCTGCTTCTTCTTCCTTCTGCCTTGTTTCTAGCAGCGATGTCCCAGAGGATGCAGGACAGATAAGTTTCCTTCTAATCGTTCTAGTGCATGGTCCCTTTCCACTCCTAACCATTGTTAACAACCACTGAGTCATGAAGAAAGCCTTCTTTGCTTCTGCCCAGTTCCTTTGTGGGGATGTTCAATGGTTCTACAGGGGTCATGCTTCCCCCTCTCGTCTGAAGAGGCTCCTATAGTCATTAAAATCTGATGCCAAACTCCTTGGACATATTGTTGACCACAGTGTGAGCAGAGACTTTGGTTTTCTGTACACAGTGAGACCAGAGTCTTGCATGGGTGATTTAGAGAAAGATATCTGCCCAGACTTACATGCTCTGCCAGGGACCATGTTTGTGCAGTACATGTAGGAACTTGTGAGAAAAACAAGCATGTTCAGTGATGCTGAAGCAGTTTAGCCTGAGCCAGTTAAATCACCTGCTCAGATGAACCTCTGAGCAGGTGCATAGCTCAAATTGTCAAATTTTTTCAGTGTCCTGAATTTGGGTAAATTTTCACTGGGGCAGGGAAAGGCAAAGAACTAGTTTACCATCACTGTTGGACTTCTGAGGTCTGCCTAGAAAACATGTGAACTCAGGGCTGTTTAACAGAAAAGCTCAAGAATTGCTTTGCAGGCTAAAATGCCCAAAAATCATTTCAGAAATAGTAGAAGAATAAAAAGAAAACCCTGCTGAAGACAGACAGACAGACAGCTGTAAAATTTCAGGCTATATTGTTACATTTTGTTAGCTGGGAAACACATTTGTATTCTAAAGGGCTCTAGTGGATTGAAGAAGACAAGGCAAAGAACAGGGTGGGTAAAGTGCAGAGATTTCATAAGGGCAGCACTCTGCGGGACTTGTACTGTTCTGTGCTCCAGCCTTTCACTGTCACAGGGACAGACCCAAGCACCAGCCAGCTTCAGTCACCAGCCTCACACTATGTGCTCCAGGAAGGAGCTGGAGAAGGCAGCCCGGGTGCCCCCAACGCCAGCCTTGTTTCTGAGCTGCCCATTGGATCTGTGGTGGCAGCACAGTTGCCATCAATCCAAGAACCACCACTGCCTATGCTATTGCTAGCCAGGGTCACAGAGCACTCAAAGACACAAACAGCTGTTGCTGTGTATTTTTGTGAACCCAGGACATAAAGGCTTTGCCTCTCAGTATAGGATCACTCTTTGGGACAGGACTCTCATGAGAAGCACTTGGCTTCCCATATCTCCAGGATATATTTAAAAATAGTATTTCAAACATTGATCTTACCTGGTCATGGTCTTTAAGGAACAGCCAGAGGGCAGAGCTCTCAGGATCACAGAGCCATAGAATGGTTTGAGTTGGAAAGGACCTTAAAGGTCATCTAGTTCCAACCACCTCCTGCCATGGGCAGGGATACCTCCCACCAGACCAGGCTGCTCAGGGCCCCATCCAGCCTGGCCTTTAACACTTCCAGGGATGGAGCATTAATAAGGTCACTGGAGTCTGACCCTCAACACTTAACTCTGCAGGGCAGTTACAATCCTGGGCTGTGGTCTCTCACACTGAGCTCTTCTGGGGTCCTCTTGAGGCTACTCAAGCAGCCAGGAGCCAGTGTGCATCCCTGGTTTACTTCTTTCTGGAATCAGGATTTGCACCCAGACCCAGGAGCTCAAAGGGGCTCTACACATACACACCCCTCAGGGAGCTGCCAAACAGCTGATGTTTGCTGAGAGTCAGCTGCTATCTCATTCCCTTTGTGCAGTGTTATTGTTCCCAGTTCTGTATTTTCCCTTGCTCCAGCACATCTCTTCACTAACTCCTTGTGTTTGGTCTTAACGTCATATTCTCTTGGTGGTTCCTTGACTCCTTTGAGGTGTGTATGAAAATTGATGGAGCTCTTGAAGTCTACCAGCTGACGGACAGAAAACATACTGACTGACATGGTCATATACCACATCCAAGTCAGCCTAAACCTAACAATCCCCAATCCTTTCTACTCTGGCTACTACAGCCAAGAAGAGCTGGGACCTTCAGGTAGACCTGTCATGCCAAACCCAAGCAATTCACAGCCTCTTTGTTCCACAGCTGTATCAGGTTCTAGTCTGACTAGAATGGGAGAGGTATTCTTAAAACTGCTTTTGTTTATTTATTTTCAGATGCGCATACCACAAAAATTAGATTACGGTTTGGATTTTGTCACGGCTGTCTCCTGCAAAGACTGATTCTGTCTGTAGCAAGTATTTTCTGGAGGGTTTCTTCTATTAATTATATGCTGCCACCCACTTATTTCCTTAAGGCAGATTTTGCATCTGTAATTTCCCTAAGAAGTTTCCTTCCTTTGAGGTACTATGTCTCTAAGGTGGGCAGACCGACAGCATAGAAAAGGCTTTTATAATCCAAGAGTCAAATATTTTTCTTCTGTTGCATGGAGGGATGGAAAGTGCAGAGACCCTCTGACAGAGAGCACTAACTTACACTGTGCTGATGCTGGAAGCAACTGCAAACTGACGACACAGAGGGAAAACCCTGCATAGCCTTGATCCTGCAATCCCACATATGCTTGACATTTGTAAACAAGGAGAAGCATAAGATAAACACAAAACAATAAGGAGATGTTAATTTGAAAGTTTCTTAATATAATTTGGGGGTTTTTTACAGTTAAATGGTAGACTGAGGCATCTTGCTGCTTATGGACACCCAGCCATTTGGGCTGGAAAGTCAGAGATGGGGACTGCCTACCAAAACACCTGCATCATGTAAACCTCACAGACCAGTCACACACAGAAACATCTCTAACTTCATTGTAATAAGTTTTGTGGTGCAGCATCTCTTCTATGACATAGTGAATAGTGCTTGACTCACAAGAAGTAGTTCCTGCATACTGTTACATGGGAACCCTGGAAACTATGGTTCTGTGATGACTGCAGGTGATCACAACCTTTAATGAGTTTGTCACTGCTCTTTTATGACAGATTTGCTGATGCAGGAGTTTTTGGGGCATCCATCTCTCTCTCTCCTGCTCAGCAGCCCTTGCTTGCCATAGCACTTTTTTCTTTTGTTTCTGTTAATCTTTCTGTCCCTGGGTTAATGAATATTTATTTATTCTGTTCAGCATCGTGTCGTTTCTGAGGGAAGGATCAGACAGCCCATCTGCATACCATGGGTATCCCTGGCTGATGGTAGGGATGCCTGAGAGATGGTGTGATATATGTGTTCTCTCTCTTCCTCCTCTGGCTCACAAAGGAATGCAAGCAGCTTCTTAAATCTTGAGCAAGTGCTTCAAACATGAGGCACTGAGTATAGAAGGATTTGGTATTATGTCCTTTTTCAGCAACTCAGACTAGGTGTTCGTGGTCTTACCTGCTGTGCACTGAGCACTGCAGGTAAATCATGAATGGTGTGTGTATGTCCTGTGAAGATTTTGCTGCCAAGCTGTTTCACACAGTCCTACCTGAGGCCTTCATCACCTTGCGTGCAAATACAATACTTTCAGGTTCTCTCTCTCCAGCATCTCATAGCTTCAGAACCACCTGAAAACCATCTTTCCCTTCCACCTTTCAGGTACCCTGAGTGTAAACTGGAGTGAAAGTTCAACCCTTTCACCCACTGTAAGATGTTGATAGAAAAAACAGAAACTTTTTTAGTTTTCAGATTGATATTTTCACTTTATTTCTCTGTCCCTGCTCTCGTCTGCCCTTTAATTGTGTTGAAGGTTTGCTTGGAGTAGTTGTGGTTTAACACCAGAGAAGGAAATGTTCTGCCTTGGCAATCCTTGCATGCAGAAAATCTGCTGCGACTTGGTTCTCAGTTTAGTTTCAGTTTAGTGATTTATTTGCAAATACAACTCAAGGAATAGAAACTGAGTAGAGTGCATTTTGACAAATATGTTAAATCAGCCCTCCTTGGAGACACCTGATTTTGAATTTTCCAGTGCACTTTTCCAAAACCAGGAACTTATGATCTCAGTTTCTTTTTGTTTTCTGGTTATATAAGTTGTGCTTCTTTCCATATACTGACTTCACAAATTGTATCAAATCACACTGCATATTACCTGGCGTAATAAGTGTTGGAGAATATAGGTAGAAACGTATGAAAATGTATGAGTTTTCTTCAGACTGTCAGTACAGGACACCTCACAATGCTGGTAAAACCATGGGGAACTATACTTCCTACAACTGTCCTTCCTTTTTTTGTTTTGTTTTTGTTCTCAGGTTGCACTGGCCTTGGCTGATAGAAATACTCCCAGTAGCACAATAAAACTGTAAATCCCCTTGTGAGAATCTAAGTCTAACATTTACCCACTTAAAAAAGTTCATCCATGAAAGTAATTTCAAATTTTTAATAGAAGGAAGTATGAACATGTAATAGTATTACTCACGGTTCTCCACTCATTAAAGCTACCTAGAGGCCCTGATGCACATTATCATTGAACAAGATTTTTAGCTCTCCTAAGCACACTAACATGACAACTGCGTTTGCTAAGAAAGCCCAAATGCTCCTTAAACAAAACTGAAAGGAAACTGTAGCACCACTGCTTAACTATAGCAAACAGAAAACAGTGAGAGAGCACTTGATGTTGAAAATCTAATTTTCGTCACCATGTATTTATCTGAGCTTAGCTCCCATTCTTGGCTGATAAGGAATAACTAATCATGATTTAAGCATTTCTTCAACCCTAGCAACCTGTTGAACAGCTTCTTAATGTGCCTATCAATCACTTGGAGATAAGGATAGTTTGCACTCATAATAGCTAGTTGTAAAAATAAATAGAAGTTACTATAACTAGTTCAATCAACAATGGGATCTTTGAGGTCAGAGTGGAAATAATCAAACAGTAAGTATGAATAGGCTGTAATTTTTCTGATTAACAAATGTTTTGCTTGTCATGTGATCTTGAGAGCTGCTCTTAGTTCTTTAGAGGACTGAAATACATTTCAGAATGTATGTATTTACATTAGGGGGTTAAACAAATGTATGCACATACCAGTTATTTTCTAAAGCTGTCTGTTCACGTAAAGCTTTTTTTCCTTTTTAATTTTAAAAAGTATCTTCATCCTAAAGTTAAATTCTCAACAGGCCACTCAACAAAGCATCTTGGATAAAAAAGGGAAATCCAGTAACACGCAGAAAGTAGTGTGGAATGCAAACTACAAATTACTGACACAGAAAATAAACATATTACTCACATCTCCAACACAGCTGAAAATATAACAGCCAACAGGAACATATTACATCTCAGCACCAGTTGCTGATCAAAATAACAGTGTCCATATATAGCTACTCGTTGTGTGAAAGAAGTAAGAGAGCTATGTTTGTACCTGTATATACACTGAAATCAATGACATTCACAACCTGAAGACTGAGGGGACATTGATCATAGCTTTATGAATACAAAATAGATGCTCTGATCACCTTCTGGAGGCACCTATCTTTGTCAGGATTATATAAAGATCACAAGTCCCTCACTTTATTTTAAATTGCACCTGTGCTGCACATCTTAAATAGTAAATATAGAAGATGCGGATATAGCTTTCTTCTGTCCTCGTGTTGCCTTTACAAAAATACAGGATCTTCCTCTCTGTCCTGGGATAATCACTGCAGTGTGTTCAGACAAAGGTAAATATGCCTGCAGCTCATACACTGTGCTCATATGTGCATACAACCTGGAAACATGTGCTCTTAAAAGATACGAATCACAGAATCACTGAGACAGGAAAAGACCTCGGGAGGACTCTCATCCTACCTCCTGCTCAAGGCAGGGTGCAACACAAACTCAGAGCAGGTTGTTAGTGCTTTATCTCTGTGTCTTGGAAACTTCCAAGGGGTGGCTGTGATTTTTTTTTTTCCTTTTAGCCACTCTGAACCTCCCCTTTTTTCAACTTAAGGCAGCCACCTCTCGTTTTCTTTCCACACTCCACTGTGAAGGACCTGGCTCCATGTCCTTGCTGGCCTCCCTGTAGGTACCAGGGGCTGCTCTTGGGTACCTCAGCACCTCTCTTCTCCAGGCTGAACAAGCCCCACTCCTTTACCCTCTCTTCACCATATCAGTGTTCCAAGTGGGATTAAATTACTGATGAAAATACCTGTGTTGTCAAGAAACCACAGCATATTTTCTCTATCAGTTTGTTACTTTTAGCCTTGTTCATTCAATCATGAAAGAAGTGACAGACAGCACTTGACAAGTCTCCGAGATCTTACATGGTTAATTCATCTCAGACTTCTCTAGCGTACAGTTTGGCCTGATTTCACAAGGCAATGGGCACTCAAAACTTCCGTGTGTTTAGTACCTCCCAACAGCCAGCCTTCTGTTAAATACAACAAGGGTGTTGGCAATTTGGTTATTTCAGTATTCAAAAGGAGAAACCAGTCAAGAGAGAAAAAAATTACAAAGGAGTATTCCAAAGGAAAATTTGCTTAAAGACCATGGAAAGGATGAGATTCATTGATGTCTAGGAGGTGGAGGAGACAGAACTTCAAATACTATGGAGTTTCCTGAAAAAAACCCACCTTTCTGGAACAGCTGATTGTGTGGAACTCACTTAATTTACCACACAAGATCCTAATCAGCTTTGTTTAAGGAAAAGAGATGTTCTAAATTACATGCTGTGACTACTTATCCATCAGTTACTTTGATCTATTTTGACTCATCTCTTTTAATTTGAACACAACATAAGAACACAGAAAAAAGCAGTCTCTTCAGGACTTGATTAAAGAAAACAGAGTATAACAAAGAGATGAGCAAATCTCCAGCACTGCAGACAGTTTATCTGGGATGTGTCTTGTCAAAGAGCAATCCAGTTTTGATTTAGGGGTCCGAGGTGGAGAATCCTCTTGATCCCTTAATAAATCGTTCCACTCGTGTGTCTATTTCCTGAACACAGAGGTTAGTGCAAATGTGGTCATTCAAAGGGTTCAAATCAGATATTTAGAAGAGTTTTCCAAGATGTTGTGTAGATCTGTAGTATGTGGGAGTTTGCATGTATGTGTTTAAGCCCAAGTCTATCACTGTATACTTGGGGTTTGTTTCATAAATTTAACAAGACTTTTAAGTAAATTGAGTGGGAAATCATGAATATTCTACTGGGGACACCCATAAGAATAAACCATTGACTTTAAACAATGAGACCTTTGCAAACCATGCTGAGTAAATGTATATAAAAGCCACTCAGGTTCCAAATAATAGAATTCTAAAAAACCTCTTCCCCTCAAGGTCCTTGGCTACTGGTATGACTGTGAATGGCATAATGAGAAATATTACATTATTCTGACTTTATTAAAATATTTTTATTTGTTTTTTAAGCCTGCATTAAGGGCTTATTTGTGTGCCAGCAATGGCTGCAGAGCATCTGTTCCTATTTTAATGTAGCAGACAAGCATCCGTGATGTTTGAAATTGTATCAGTTGCAAGTTTAAAAGTTTAAAGCTTTCTCATAAATGCTGTTCATAAGGAAATAGATTAAAGAAATAAAATATAGAACTTGTTGAACTTGTATCTATTTTAAACTGGAAGGATTATGTCTGACAAAGCCTTTTGTTTTAAGGTTGCCATCTCAACAGCAGCTAGAACAGATTGGGTTACTTAAAGGGACACTGACAACTCAGGAGAAACAAACCTCTGCAACTTAAGACAGGATCCTTAAGTGTCTGAACTGTGTGCTGGATATCATCTGGTGCTTTTGTTTATTCCTTGCTTTCATCCTGTCACCTTCACAAGTCTGTGATTCAATCAAAAAAGACAAGGAATAAGAGGGAGAGAGAAATTCCCTTTGTATCACTTCCACGGTGGTTGATGAGTTCCTCATCAGAGAGCAGAGTGTGGCAGCGTGGGGAGGGATGCCATACAGCCCACACCTTTGCTGCTGGGGAGGCACATGGCTGGTGCACGGAGACCTTCTGCACTACTGGTCGAAACTGACACCGGGTGGCAATTTAAGAAATCAAACTACAGTTAAACTAACATTGTTAAAATTATTTTGGTGGGGGAAATAATGGGTGGTTTTGAAATTGTTGTGTGAGTAAGGGCCACCAAGCTGGGAGAATATCAGTTAATGTTCAAGATTACGCAATCTGGCTGGTTATTTCCACTTTCAAACATGTCCTGCAGCTAAGACAGGGCCTCATTGATGTAGACTGTGTCTATGCAAACTGGGGGCTTGAGTCAGATGTGTGAGCTTAGGTGTCTAGTGTCATTGGATGAGCACTTGGTGTGTGATGCTGTTGGATTTCTCAGTGCAGCCAAGGCAATTGGATAGGGAAGGCTGATAGGGCACAGGTGTACCAGAATGTTTTGGAGTCCATGTGAGATAACTCACAGTACCTTGGAAGTCTCTGAAGACCGGAGTCCAGACAACTGAATTGGGCCCTAATGATAGTTTGAAGGTGTGAGAGTCAGCTCCAGGTTGTAGACACCTAAGCATAGGTTTTGCATGGGGGCCAAGTGCATGAGAAACCAGCCGGGTCAGTTGAGTTTTAGCCAACACACTTAGTGGGATCCAGAGCTATGTGGTAATCTTCATGATAGATAGGTCATTCTTGCTATGAACTGAATAGCTTTGTGGACTCCACAGAACAAACCATATATTTAATTTTTTATAGATGAGTGACTGTACAGAGTTTTGAATAAATTGACTTGGATGACACTGAATAATGAAAAAAACCCAAAAACAACAAAAAACCCACCCAAAAACCTAAGAAAAGAAAAACCAAGACAGGAGTTATCTACAGCTGTCTATACAGGGAACTGAAGTAATCTGTTTTTAACAAGCTGAAACTGAACCATTAATTTAATGATTTTGTGGAATGTAGATGGCACCTGAAGAAAGTATCTCTCCTTTTTTTTTTTTCTTCACTAAAATGTAGTTCAGCATGCAAGGGTTTGCCATCCCCAAAGTCCTGCAGGGCAACTGGGAGTTCCATCCGCTGCTTTCCCTTCATATGACTCACTGCAGTGTGCATGCAGCTCAAGTACTCACTGCTGGACAGCACTGATTTATTGTGGAGGGAAAGAAATGCCCAAGTCCTTGTCTTCTGCCCTGCTCCTTGTCCAAGTTCTCTGTGGAGCAGAAAGCCACATCTTTTTACTGGTCCCTTTCTTTACAGAAAAGGAAGTGGTTGGTTTACCAGGTAATGAATTGTTCTGACAGCTGAAATCAAAGGAAAAAATAAAAAACCTATTGTCTTCAAAATTTCAAGCCTTACTTATTGTTAGTTTTCCCTTTATTGGAAGTCAGCTTTCCTATGCAGGAGGCAATATAATTATTAGAATTTTTATTAACAAAACCAATTGTCCTATTACAATAAGAAGACAAAAGATTGTCTTTTACAAACTGTGAAACACAAATCAACATTTTCACACTATCTTATAATTTATTCTAAGTTTTGTGGCTGCACATAGTGGTAGAAAAAGGGCTCGTGCTGTTCTCTAGGTACTATACAAATTCAATATAAAAAAGATTATATGTAAAAAATTATATGTAGATTTGACAAGAGTAACAGCACATTTTAGAAAAACTCAAGCACTGTGTTGTCAGAAGAGCTACTGACATTAATAGTTTTAGCCCACATGAGGAATACAGGAGATACTCAAGGACTACCCAAGAGATTTTATAAAGAAATTCTAACACTCTCTCCTTTAAGAATAGTGTACATGGGTGTATACCTGAAAAGACACTAAGTTCTCTCAGTAACACAATTGTTTCCATACCTCCTGGACATATTTGTCCCAAGAGACAGAGACACCCAGTCTGGGAAGGACCTTGTCTAGGTAGCTGGTTGCTCAGGAGTCTGTGGCATGGACATGTCCACAACTGGAAACAGTTACTACTCAGCTCTAGGAGACTGATGAGAGTATGGGAGGCATATCAGCAGTAGCACCTAATAATAACAACAGACTGGCTTTTTCTAGAGTAATGGCTCTTTTCCTCAATTTTTCTGAGTGTCTGAGAACAACATAAATGGTTTCATTGTTGTATACAGCTTCAGGTTGCTCTATTAATAAACACTGTGTTTTGACAATATGTCAGCACAAATCAATGAGTTGGGATCTGTGTATGAATCCACATATTTTTCTTTTGATAAAGTCCATTTTGGAAACAATTTACTCTCATGCTCTAACTGCAGATATACAAAAAATCTTACTGCAGCCCACACAGTTCGGTGAAATGGTGTTCTCATGATGTCTTCTGTGAATCCAGTTGTATTTTTGGGGCACAAAGAAAGGATTTGAAAACAACAATTAAAGTGTACTTCTATGTGAGATCCCACCCCTGACTACATTAGAACCAACTTAATTGTCATCCTGGTTTCCCCTAGTCTTATTTAGATAAGAAGAGATGTCAAAAAATGCACAAATGTATGAAACAAGACCAGAAACTAGAGTCAAACCACTGCCTTAATGCTAAATTTTCCCACTTCTAAATTTAAATTAGTATTTCCAAAATACATTTGTGAATGCATTTCTTATTTAAAACAAAGAAAAATCCCCTATATGGATAGGCTTCAAAACTCCCTAATTATTTCTGAGTCTTGTTAATTCTGTCAGATAACTGTTTGATCTTTCACTCTTTTAAGTCAATGTCAAAACTCTTACTGAGTTTAATTGGTTCAGAACTCAGACTGAAGTAGGGAATTTTAAAAATACAGCCTCTTGGCACCAAGTACCATAACATTGTTGAAGGTGTATAATGTTAAAAAGGCTTTTTTAGCAAGCAGCAGAATAAATTTCTTTGAAGTTTTACAGCCTATTGGGTATATGAATGTGCAACAAACACACAGTATGTTCGTCCATTGAGTACTCTTCTAAGTTTTAAGTTATGAAAATTTCAAATGCTGTAAATAATGGTTTCATTTGCTTGTTTTCTTGTTTGATTTTTCACAAAAACTAGTGCACAGTTCTGTCCTGAGCATAGAACTGCATCTACGTTATGGTGACAGCTCTATTCTTTACCCCCTCTCTAATTTGGGGCATCACTTTGTTGTTTTGAGAAGTTATTTTTTTCTAAGCACAACTGTCTGAGTGGATTTTAAAACAACTTTCAGCAGGAGTAGTCAAGAATTGACTTTGCATTGGTATCTTGCCATATCAGTGGATAACTCATTACCAGACATGAAATCAAATTTACACACCGAACCTGTAAGGGGCTTAGTATCTCCTTGCAGTTGCCTCCTTGGTAGCTCCTGGTGGGCTGCATCAGGAGGTCCTTACTGTACTGCATGGGTCTGTCTACTTTAGCTACTTGGCACTCTGGACAAGTTGTTTGCCTTGTGTCTGTAATTGGAGTCATGCAGCAGAGCCGTGAGAGCAACCCACTGGCAGTATGTATGCAGGTTACCTCCAAAAGGGGGAAAGCATGTCTTCCCTATGTCTTCCATCAGTTTTCACTCTGCTCAGGCACATGATTCTGACAGCAACCTCCAAACAGTCTGGGGTGGCTGTACAGAAATATACTTTGCATTGCATTGCCTACTGGATACAGATGCTCATAGAACCACTGCGGTTTACACCAAATCAAATGCTGCTCCTCCCTCTTCTTGCGCCTCACCAGGTGGTAATATGAATGCCCACAATGTGGCAACTCACTTGAGAAATATGGCATGTGTCTGGTCTATCTGTCTGCTAGCGTTTAATTTATCTCTTTAGTTCTATGGGGCAAAGATCTTATCTCCTTTTATGGGAAAAATATATGGGATTCTTGGTTGAGCAACTTCAGTTCTTGTTTGGTTCTCTCACAAATTACACATCTTACTGGAGTGAGACATTGACACTTGCCATGAGGAGATCCTAAGTCAAAGACATAGGCAGAACCAGAAAAATATTCATCAAGACACCGAAGTATAAATAATGCGTAAAATGGATGGCAGAATCTTGTAGTGTATCTGAATTTGTTCCTGAAGTAAGGTGTTAGTTGCTATTATGGTCAGGATACTGAGGTGGCTTGTATGTCAACTGGAACCCTGTGAAAATTAATAAACAAAGCTTAAAATTGCATTGAACAAATTAGACTGTCATAGTTGTCAGGCAAACAATGTCTTTAGAAAAGGAAATCTGACCTGGAATCTGGGAATGTGAAATGGCAACTCATCAAACTACAGCCAGGAATGAGGGACATGGTCAAGCCTTAGTGGTGAGACTATGCTGGCTTGTGCTGGAAATTGTCTCCAGAAATTGTCTCCAGGACAAACAAACAAAAAAACAACAAAACCCCCCCCCAAAAAAAACAAAAAAAAAAAAAAAAAGAGAGGAAAAGAAAAAGAAAAAAACTCCACCCCTAAACAAAAAACCAACAACAAAAACAAAAAAAGAAGGACTGATTTGCCTGCTCAGAGAGAAGCCACAAGGTGTGCACTCTGGTAATGGAAATATCAAATTGCATGACAGACCCTTTTGTGGAGAGGGCAGAGGGGTCCATAGCTGCTGCAGAACTGGGAGATGTGTGTTGTTTGGAATAGGATGTTAGCAGGTCTACATGGCACAAAGCACTGCTTTGCCAAGCTACCTCTAAATGAGTGGGAAATAGTCTATCTTCATGTAGTTTTCTCCTCAGGCTAATGAACTCTGCCTCTTGGCAGAGCTAATTAACCCATAAGAAGTGCTATATACAGCTAAATTGTGTTTGCTACCCACATTACAAGGTTTCAAGTCAGGCTGGCTATCTTTGCATTCAACTGCAGCTGTGGCTCTGCCAAGGGCATCAAAATACCCTGCAAATGTGAGTCTCAGAGCTTGGCTCTGCCCATCCTCCTCAGAGCAAATTCTCATTGCAGGCAGTGGGAACTTAGCCTAACGAGCCCATGACTGGGTCTTTAAACATCCAAGACCAACATTTTGAATAATTGACTCTCTAGTTTGCCTCAGGATATTATGATACTTTTCAAAAGCTGGTTCCAATATAGCAATAAGCCACAACAACGTGTGTGTTAGTATGTAATCGGTGCATGCCTCCAGTGCATTGGCATGGAGCCTTTACCACCCAAGAAGTATTCCCAAAGTGATCCAAAGACTACTGAAATCTGTGGAAAACTTTCTATTGACTTCAGTTGGCTTTGATTTCCATTGACTTCAATGGGATTTGGATCATCCCCAGAGATCCACATCCCTCATATGAGGACTGTTTACAAGAAGTAATCCTCAGATAAAATATACAAGCAATTCTTGGAACAAGGACCAACACCTAGGACTCTTCTCCTTGCCGATGGATGCTGTCATACATATTCTTGCTTTGTCTCTCTCTGGATGTCTGTGTTTGTTTTTCATGCAGTCTGGCAACTTTAACACAGGGGTGGCTGGAGCACTCCCTGGGGACTTGGAAGATGGGTAGGTGAACCACTTCAGTTGGGAAACTACCATAGGCTCCATATCTCTTCCATGTTCTTCATGAACACCCTAATTGCTAAGTTGTTGTATACAAAGCAGTTGTTGGCAGCTCTTCTTTTGTCTAGGTTTTCCAAAAAGTGGTATAAGCCCCTCTGTTGTCTAGCTTGATTTTTCAAGTTAGTGCCTTTGGCAGTCACATCTGGATACAGAGTTTTGCTTATTGTTGAAGACAAATAGAGATGGAAACCTAAGAGTCTAATTCCAAATAAAACCTCCTAAATTTGGGGTTATCAGGAAGACTTATTTATATATTACTCTGGTGAAATTCTTTTTTATTATGAAATGAGAGCTTCTTGATGAGTAAACTTTGATAATTGGTGCTGCAAAGGTTGTATAGGTGATGATAAGATCTGAGGTTATAGGAATGTGGTAGCTGTTCGGTGTTCATTCGGGTAGAGTGGTATTTCCACGGCCAGATTAGTAAAAGTATCCCACTAGGAAAGGAATTTATATGCCCAAAATTCTTTTATCGGTATCCTTAGGGAGTAACTATTTAATAAAACTATTTCTAACATACAGGTGAGGGTTTTTTCCAAATAATTTAATCTATAGGCATATTGATTAATGCATTAATGGAGAGTTAATTATCTAATAAAGTGTTTAGGCAATGTGTAGTTAACAATGAATGTGCTGTTAATAATAGTTAATGTATACTGCTTAGTTAAATGCACACTCATTAATCAAAGCAGAGCAAGCTACAACAGTGCTCAGTATTACTGTATCAGTGTATTGCCAGCTTGGACAGTGGTGTTAATTATAGGCCAGATGTTGATAATCTTGCTCAGCTCAAGGAGTTACTTGTCGCATCAATAGCCTCAAGGGATATTTCTACATTCACTCTGAGATGCTCCTTGAGGCTGCTCCCAAGACCACATGCACTGAGTCCGCCTCTCCACTAGTAAATTAAATGGTGCCAAGGCACTGGAACTTAAGTCATCAGCATGGTTGTTGACATGATTTTGGCCTGGACCATGAAGCACTTCCCGAAACAATTCCCTGGCATGACTGGGGGCTCAGCAGAGGCCAGAGACTGTTCCCAGGTGGCCATATGAGTCTGGCCACCCTGGTTTGGGGAGTAAGAGAGTTTAATACTAATGGTATGGTACACTGTGAGTTGTTCAGTTTTGATGCTGCTCCCCTGCAAATGTCATTCATTAGTGTAAGTGTGGTTGGGCTGCTCAAAGATCAAGATCTGCAAGCACAGCTCCAGCTGTGTCTGAAACCCCACTTTGCAGAGTCCCAGAGACTCACTCAGTTCACAGTCCTGTGGTGCACCCCACAGCCTCCCATCCCAAAGACAACTCTGCCAGGCACACCAGGACAAACAAGAACCAGGGTGATCGAGGGCAATCCAGCCTCATAGGCATTCTTTTGGGTTCTAGTAGGTGCTTCTGGAGTACTACAGGTACTGCTAGTTGCATGCAAGGGCTATTCCTTTTTGTTTGTTGAAAACAATGGATTATGGAGGTTCAGGTACTTGAAACAAAGCTCACAAAGGCCCTTCAAAATAGGACATAGATGCATCTGTGGCACCCTCTTGTAGTTTACATGGATATTGATTGCTAGTCCAGTCTAGTGTGTTGAGTGTGTTCACTCACCTGTGAAAAGTCAGTTGTGACCATAGTGCTCTGCAGAACTGAGCCTGAGGTAACCAAACCAAATATTGTCTCTTACTTCAAGCAGTATATAAATATGTATACATATATACATATATATAGTTGACTTACAGCAATTGTTGATAGAGCAAATTCTGATGCTGCTGTTAAATTGTGCTGACTCATTAATCAGTGGTCCTATTTTATTGGTTTTGACATCACTTTCTACAGGCTGAAGGAGTTTACTTTTATAAGAAGCAGAAAGTTGACAGATATAGTAGATAATTCTGTTATGCCTGCTTGGAAATGATTAATGATAAACTTTTGAACAGGTCTGTCTTGAAAAGGAAATGTCACCTGTTCAAATGCAGCTTTGTATGTTCTCCTGTGATAATGTGTTTAGTGCTTATCAACACGCTGATCTGCTGGTAGTTTCAGGGAGTAAGTGTGAGTTTCAGCAATTGAAGCCTGATCCTGCAGGTGCATGTTTAGGCAAAACTGCCATTAGTTTTAATGAGAGTTTGTCTTATTCAAAAGTGCAGGATGAAGCCAGCAAGTGGGTAAATGAAATATGTGAGTGAAAGGGTGGGGTTTTTTTGTTACTCAAAACACATTGACGCTCCTTTGAGACTTTCATCCCAAAATGTTTGGAGTTTTCTTGAATTTTTTATGCAAAACCAATTATTGGAACATTTTAATGTTTTATTAAATTCTCTTTTTATTTCCCTCCCTTCCACCTGCTTAATAAAGAGTTTCCAGCTGTTTGTACTGCCATTTGATAGATAAGGTAGACCCTTATTTTGCAAAGCACTCGGGAATATTTATAATTTCAAGTGTGTGAATGGTATCCTCTGTGATGAACTATCAATGGGCTTGAAAACAGTGTCTAAAAATACAGATATGGTGCAATGGGATTTTTAAAGGTGCTTAAACATGTTCATCATTTGCTCTGTAATGATTTCTTTAGTGCTCCATAGAGAATAACAGTTGCAGAGCCCGCTTGTACAGTAACGTATTTCAACAAATTGCAGTTTCTGTAGTATGGAGAATTAGGAGAAACAGGTTAAATTTAACAGGAATGCCAGAAATAGAGAGAGAGACTGATTGCAATACATGGCTGTCATTTCCTCTCTAGAATTACATTAACTATGGGTTTCTAACCACACTGCCTCTCAGACATAGTAGGATCCCACTCTTTCTTGGTATTAGAATAATAATAAAAAAGAAATCTTATGATCTATAAAGTTGTTTGAAGAACTCCAACTGTTTCTTCAGTTAATGATTCGCCTATGAACTGTTCACGTTTTCCATGAATTTGTCCATTGTTTGGATTTGAATGAAACTTATTTTCTGGGAAAAGCCTATTAATTAACTAACCAAGGAACCAAAGATTGGGGCCAAAGGGCCAGATTTTCAAGCACTCACTAGGGAGAGTTCTGTTTATACATATTTCATGGGAGGGGTTATATTTCGAAAATAATTGTGGTGGTTTGGAATTTGTAAATGCTTTGGGTGGATATTGTTACATACTAAGTTTTTGAAGTAACTAACATTCAAATGACATTCTTAGTCATTTAACTATTCAGTATTTGAGCTTCTCCTTAGAAAGTAGTTTGACAAATACCAACACCATGGAAACTGTAATATTTATGTACCGATTGAATGCAAATAGAACTTTTTCCCTTCCACTTGTCTTTGCAGAGGATATACAGTTCCTCATTCCAGATCTGTCCCTCCCTCCCCCATCAATCTATCTATCTACCTACCTAATCTATCTTAACCTTGCCATATTCAATTCTTAATGCATATTATGTGAATTCTCTCAATAAAATGTTTGTTCTACACACATCTGTCACTGATCAGTTTGCATATCAATAATACATTGATAGTCCATTTGATTCTTCAAGTCTGACACAGCTGAAAGTGCAACTCAGAATGACTCCTTTCCTTTGCTGTAAAGCTGCCAGCAGACTTTACAGGGCCAGTGCGTGAGAGAGCCACTGGACTTCAGAACCTTCAGTGTCACTGTGCAAGAGGAAATTAATCAGGAAATGGAAGGCTTATGGGAGAATTATTGTGTGGTTATTTTCTTCTTTTGTCGTGTTCCCTAGTACAGTAATATAGAAAGACACAGCTCTTTCACAGCTGCAAGAAGGATGCACTCTCTGCCTGGCTTTTCTTGTCATCCTCGTCCCTCATGTGAAATAACACCACTATTACCACTGCTGGAGGTTTTCCATTGCTCTCCTGCAAAAGGCCAAAGGAATCCCAGTGTATGCAAGTAACAGAGTGGTTCACCTCCTGTCCCTGTGTAAGGTTCAGCGGAGCTGTATACACCATCTGAAGAACAGAAATCATTATGCAATCATAAATCACTGATTGGTCATGCATCATGTGCAAGCACAAGTTATTATCAAATTTAAATTATTTATCAGGTTAAAATGTGCTGCCTGTCACTGCGCACAGAAATAAGAGTATTTTGCAAAGAATCCCCAAAATAGTATTTTTAAAGTGTGAACTTCCAGGTCCTGAAGTGTCATTCCTGACACTGATTAAAATACACCATAAAAATTAGTGGCTGTTTGATGACAGCCTCTAAAATGATGCCCAGGCTTTTTGTTTCCTCTCTTGTTCTGTGTACAAATATGGACCCGGTGTAAACAGAAACATGAGCTTTCATTATCTCATATTCAAGCAGCTGCAATAAAAACTGCTAATGGAAGAGTAGCAAAAAAGAGTGAAAAGATAAAGTGCCCTAAAAGAAATTTACACAGCATTAGAGTTTTGTGGCCATTATATACTATTTTGAGGTTACATACAGGAAGTGAAGAAATAAACTGCAGTTTCAGGAAACTGTGACAAGAATAGGTGGGAAAATAATTATGCTGCATGACTAGCCTTCTCTTTGTATAGACACATTATATGGCAGATGCCAAAGCAAACAGTTTACAAGTGAAGTGTAAGTTTTATTCATTTGCTGTCTGATCAGAAGTATTTATAAATACCTGTAGTATGAGTGTCTCTATTGTATTTTTTCTTTTTTTCACATGGGAAGTTAAATCACCGAAAGAAAGGTTCAGGCATTTATTTTAAAAATTGCTTTACTTTAGATTTTTTTTTAGAATGCTGGGATTGTTGTATGATTCAGAGTGAAAGTATTGCTGCAATATGCCCTTTTGCTTCTTTGAGTGGATAGCTAACCTACTGAAGGGTAAAGGAACAGCAGACAAATATTTGGTGAGAATTTTCTGACACTGTCTTTCATGACGTTAGGAGCAAGGTAAGGAAAAACAGCCTATAAGAAATAATTGAGAAGAAGAGCAGCCTGAAACATCTTTCTTAAAGCATAAGCATTCACTGCAAAACTGTGAAGTTCTTCCAAGTGGGGTCCTTGCAGGCTTTTGTCTCAGCCTTTAATCTGTCTTTACACGAAAGGAGGGAGCATAGACACACAGAGTTAATGTGCAGATGGCACTGACAAGATGATACTCCAAGCACTTTGGAGATCTTCAGAAATCAGATGGGTAAAGTGGAGGGATGGCCTGAAATTCACAGAGAGAAACTAAGCAGGAGGAATTCCAGAGAACTGCAGTTCAGATGGAAAAACCAAACACAGAAGTAAAATAACGAGTAATGAGAGCAATGGGAAAGGATTTGGAGATTACTGTGAAGCACAAGCCAAGTCAGCAACCTGAGGGTGTTCTGAACACGAAAAATACAGCATGATGTGATCAAGAACATCATCTGTAAGAGGTAGGTGGTGACTGTTTAGCTCCGTCTGACATTGATGAAACCTCAGCTGGAAGACTCTGCCCATTTTTGGGTGCTGCACTTGAAGAAAGATGTAGGCAAATTCCAGGAGAGGATAACAAGCAGAGGAAGAGGTTTAGAAAACATGACATGCAAAAGAAGAGCCAGAGAAAGACAATTGCTTGGTCTAAAGGGTGAGAACTGTCTACTACAATAAAGAGATTGCCATGAAAAGATAGATTCACTTGAGGGAATTGAAAATCTCCCTTTTTGGAGGCTTTTAAGAATGGGTTAGAAGAATGCCTGAAGGGATGATCTGAGACCACAGCAATCTCACAAGCTCATTTCCAGCCTTATTCCTCTGGTTCATTGACCCACCCCATAAAAATACATTTGAAATCAAACCTCTGAATGTTACCCTCAGTATTGTCAATGAGACAAGATTGTGGGAATAATTGACTTTCTTGTTATCTTGATAACATTTTGTTGTCATGAATGTCTCGAATTGATTGAGAAGAAAATGTGCTGCACAGATTTCAAAGTGAATTTAGCATTCTATTTAAAAAGAAAGACTTGAAATGTTTCATTTATTTTTGCATCAGAGGAAATGGAGAGACAGTTTTGCTTTAGAAAAAAAGTTGTGAACGTGACAGCAATTTTAAAATACTTTGTCTTAAATCCACATTTCTTTCAATGAAAGTACTTGTGTCCTGTCAATAACATTCATAAAGAAATCCATTTGTTAGCAGAAGAGACTTGCATAAATTAATGACTGACAGTACAAGGTTATGCTCGCTGTAATAATAATGCAGGTGTTGTCATGTGGAGGGTTAGGTGATAGGCCATCTGCTTTAAGGCATGTTAAGGATTTTTTGCACATTGCTGCAGCTGATGTGACAGATCATTTGCTACAGATTCATGGACAGTGGAGATTCTGTAGTCACAGAAGGGAATGGTTTTTTTAACCTAGGATTTACGTGGGGTTTTGGTGCATTCTTCATGGGCTGCACATTAATGCACACAATAGGCTTCTCCTATGATAACTACAATACAAATCGCATTCACCTTCTGTGCTGTAGTGAGACACCTGTGTCTGCCTTTCTGCCACTGGGGTGGCTGCAGGTCGTCTGGAACAGAGTTCCAACCCCAACCCCAGCCCAGCCCACAGGCAATGGATTCCTAGCCCGACCAAAAAGGGAAGTCTTTTCCTGGAGGGACATGGCAGTGGAGAAAGTGTTGCAGCCCTGGGGAACAAGCAAGGAGGTGCCTGGCAGCGTGGCTCATCACCCAGTCTCTGAGGCATGCAGTCATTTCAGTGAAACCACCCCACAGCCACCAAAGCCACTGGCAGATTCTGTATGTGTGCTGCCTCACACAGTCAGCAGGCCCACTTGGGATGCTTCCTCTGCCCTGTGAGATTTTACCAGATTTTCCACTGAAATTCCTTCTTCACCAACCCAAACTTGACTTATTCTTGGTAAGAGTTCACGGGCAGTTCCACACAGCTGCAGGGATCTCAGGAGACCTGCCCATTATTCCAGCCCGTTTAACTAGGAAGGTGTGTGTACACTCCTGAGATTGTTTTCCCTTTGAGGCAAGGGTGAGGGAGGTGAAATTATTTGCCTGGTATATACCATTCATTTTCTTTGTGGTAATGGGCAAACACCTTTTTCTTGCTGTTGGCTTTCCTTGATGGAACCTGCAAAGCTGCACATCTTTCCTATGTATTTACCAAGCCTGTAGGGCACCATATTCCGGTTTCATTCTTCAGGTCTCCTTGAAGCCAATGGAGCAGGACTGGCTCTTGGAAGTGCAGAAGCTGGGATCCAATCTGTACACCGTGTTGTGCCTTAACTGTACGGGTTATACCAAAGTATACACCAGGACCAGGACCAAACGCACTTCTCTCACTTCTTAAATCAGCAAGAGACTTTTTTTATTATTATTGCATGGATTTTTATCCAGTCATTAATCCCAAATTTTAGCAACAGATTTCTGTTAATGATTTGAAGTCAAACCTTGCCATACCACAGACCTGAGTAAAGGGAAATAAATGATTTGTACTTTATAATTTCTGCTTGAAAATTAACAGAGATTCTTCCACTATTTCAAATCAAACTGATACTTTCCTGGAGACAAGACAGAAGTCTATGGTCATGTCTGAACAGAATACAAAGAGATATGTACTCTGTGCTTGAAGCTGCCTACACAGCTTCAACTACAGAGTATAGAAATATTCTCTGGCAATGAATATAGAAATTCTTTACTCTAAGGGTAGTGAGACACCAGAACAGGGTGCACAGAGATGTTGTAGACTCACCATCCCTGAAGATCAGACTGGATGGGACTCTGAGTAACTTATCTAGTGGAAGGTTCCCTGCCCACGATATGTGGGTTGAAATTAGATGATCTATAAGATCACTTCCAACCCAAACCATTCTATGATTCTACACTGGAATACTCAACTGATATAAGATTGGTCTTCTTCCAGGCCTACAGCCAGTGTAGACAAGCCTCTTACTGATATGTCCATATTTTTGAAAATTGGAAATCCCATGTGTAGTGATAGAACTGTCCCAGCAGAAATGCTGAACTCAGACCAAGCCTTGAATGTATGGGTAAGCCCAATGTTACATTAAAGACATGTTAAGGAAATATTCAGTTCTGAAAAAAGGAGAATGATCTTGAAAGGAGAGATGGGAAGGTTGAGTAAAATGTTAAGACAAAGACTGAAAACTGTCACACGTGCATTCAGAATGAAGCATAAACAACTTCTGTGACAAAGCACTGACAAACCATGAACAGTCAAACGTCCAGCATCACTGAGAGGCAAGCATACCTTCTTGCTCCTTGGCTAATGTATAGAAAATATTCTTCCCACTATTGCAACAACGTGCTGCGTCTCATCATTTGTGTACTCCATCCTTCTTTTCCTGATCCTTCTGGCAGAGCCATGTTTTCCACACTTCTCCTGTCTCATGGACACTGAACATTATTATTACATCTGTGGCATGAATTGCTTGAGCTGCTACAACCTCTACATTGCTGG
Organism: Scytalopus superciliaris; assembly: GCA_013400415.1. Classification (NCBI taxonomy): domain Eukaryota; kingdom Metazoa; phylum Chordata; class Aves; order Passeriformes; family Rhinocryptidae; genus Scytalopus; species Scytalopus superciliaris. The sequence goes on along the minus strand of VXBX01000122.1, from coordinate 184,843 downwards.
AGTCCTGTTATTTTCTAGAGAAGCATTTTAGTTATTGTCATCAAGTAGATGATCAGATGAACTGTTGGAAGTGGTGAACGTTTAGTGATATTTGAACTCTGATACCTCATACTTCAGAGACAGCACTGGAAGGTGAAGATGAATTTAGGAAAGAGAATCTGCCTTTTCTTTCGTAATTTGGATGCCAGCTGTGCCTACTTTGTTTATAATAACACTTTTAGTGTACAGCAAGGAATTATGATGGTGAGTCTGAGGTGATTTTTCATACTCCATTGGTGTTTCAGTGAGGGTTGGTTAGACACATGGTGCTGATTCCTCTTTGTTGTCATTTGCTGAACCGTAGCAAATCTGTGGTAAAGAAAAGCATAGATATCTTCCAATACATGTGTTTGCGACTGCAATTTGGAAAGGGAATGAGTTTGGTTCATGCCAGCTTTCCCCCAGACAGGTAGGTGAGTACTCAACTAGTGTATCTACGTTAGCAATTTAGTGCTCTGAGAAGTAATTAAGTTCAAATTTGCCTTTTGTCTGTTCTAGGAATTGTGCAGCACATGTGAGTGCACCTTGTCGGCTGAGACTGCAACGCTGCATTCAGAGCACTCCACCAACAGTGGTGAGTGGCAAAAGGTATGTCCAAAAGCCAGAAATTAAAACTTCCAAATGCCCCTCAACCCTCTACGCAAGTACAAAATTCTAATAGCAATGTCAAGATAACCTGGGATTGCTGTACAGAAATCTACTTGTGTAGTGTCCAGTGTGCAACTTGGACAGGCAGCTGGTATCAACTTCATTTCCAGAATAAACATGTTGTGAAGTAGGTCTACAACATTATAGCTTTACTATAACAAATTGCACCACACTATGACTTCACTATAATGGACTGAACCAAGTCAAGCCCTGGTTGTTCCTTTTTTTGGAAGGGCCTCAGCAACAGCTAGTATGGGTGCACTTACTTGGAAATGCTTTTTTGTCCAATGTGCTGTCCATGTACTTCAGTCCAAATATCCACAAGTGGGTTCAGTGCTGGGGTGATCCAATGTTTCCAGAAAAATTAAAAGGAATGCAAACTGCCTGTTTGACTGTAGTCAAGACATCATCCCGTTAGTAACAACCATTTTGATTATGGAGTAATGATCACATTTATTAATGTTGTTACAAACATTACAAGCAACAAGATCTAATTCTTATATTATGAATAATTTCATATACTTACACAGCTCTGGTGGTTGTTATCTGTTCAAGCACCTTCTGTTGTTGCCAGAGAAGATCTTGCAAGACCTTTTCTACCACAGACATCTCTTCTTTCCCTTTTTTTTTATGTTGCTGGTTTGTTTTGGTTTTTTGTTTGTTTGTTTGATTGGTTTTTTTGTTTTAATGACTCTCACAACTGGCACCTGCTTCTTTTCCTGGCCCTTGTCTGTTGTGGTAGAAAGTGTGACTCTAATAGCTTTATGTCTCTTGATCACAACCTAACTGTCTTTGACATGTGTGCAAAAACACCTGTCCAAGAGGTTGTGTTGATTGCCTTATTTGAGTAACTCATGGATTACTTATCAAAAGATATATAACAGTAAAGAAAGGTGCTAAAAGTCTTGCATATCTCCATCTATGCCTTAGTCCTTCCTTGTGTGTTTTCCCACATATTCTCAGTCCTGTCTCACTTCTCTTCTACTAGAAGATACAGATACCCAGTAACTGCTGCTTGTTTCCAACCCTTTCTACTTCAAGAAAAGGGTTTTAACAGGTTTAAGTTTCTTTGATCCTGACCGTGGAAACATCCATCTATAACCTATCTGGAGCCAGGTGGTAGACATTTCACTGTTAACAGTTCCTGTTCTGAAAGACTACTAGGTATCCTGTCTGAAAAATATTAATCTTTGTCATGATTCTATTTAGTATTTGTTTTCCTTAACAGTCTCCTTTAATTCTGTATAATTGAAGAAAAATTTTCAAACAGATAAAATGAAGTACCTAGATAGTAATGAAAATTATAGAGATATCTCCTTTTTACAACAGCCAAATGAATATGAAGCATTTCACACACTGTAACCTTGCAAGCTGGATATTACACAAGTAAAAATAAATGCCCACACCCATAAAACTAGTAGAACTGGCTGTTGCAGCCACACATAGTTCCTTGTGTTCATTAAAATTCTATCTTTATTGAGTTTATCTTGATTGGCATGCAGATCAAAGTGAAAATGTAATAAATAAAAGAATATACATAATGGAATCCATGGAAAGAAGCTATTCAGAAGATAATTCCAGTAGGTGAATTGCAATGAAGTATTAAAAACAACAGTGCAGAAGCATTCGAAACATAACACGTCATATACTGTTGAAGGGCCGGATCCTGAGGCCATTACTCACTTGCGTAGACACACTGACTTCAAAAGCATTACTCAGTGTGAGTAAAGCTAGTTGGAATATGACTGAACAGAGTACTGGCTCCTTTAGTGCAGCTGTGTAGCTAAACAACATCTCTGTGTGAGCATGAACCTGTTGGCGATACCCAGCTCAGTCCATAACAGCAGCCCCAAACCCCCTCTGGAATGTGGTAAGCACCTGCATAAGCCAGAGCATCTCTGGCCAAATGGAAAGTGGGAACACAAAAACACATGAGAAAGGAATGACTAAGTTTTCCTTCAGTTGTGCTCACCTGTGCCGCTTATAAAACTAATTTTCTTACTTCCCTAGCTCTGGCTGGTTTTGTGCAGCTCATACGTAAAATGTGAGCTGGATCAACCTCATTATTAGGCAAATAGTTGTGCTTTGCTGAACTGGAGCCCAGATTTCCATACATGAATTTTTATAGCTGTTTAAATGTATAGAGACAGAGCAATTTGACTTTCAGATGTCACAGATGAATTTTTAGGGCAAGCAACAAAGAACAAAAATATTTTTTTTCACCTTAAACTACTAATTAGAGTATTTTGAGGCAGTCATAGGAGATGAACATAAGGCCTCTTAATGCCATTTCGCTGAATTTTTTATTAGCAGAATTACACGAGTGAGTTAAGGGAGGACTTACAAGGTTGGTCACAAAAGGTGAACAAGACAGAAACTAGATGACAAATTCTAGGCAACAGAAACTAGGAGACAAAGTCTGCATATAATCGGCTATTGAACAGGGTTCAAAACAGAGTATGAGAGAATATGTAGGAAAAAATTGACAAAGGAGAAGCCTAAGAGAAAGATTTTTTAAATAAATATAGAAACCTAATTGGCATCAATGGTTGCTGTTCACATCCTCTATCTGTGCATTAAGAATGAACAAGAAGATCTGGGTATGCCAAATTTTGCTTTTCTGGAACATAAAATTGAGGGAAATTTTCGCCTGCTTTGGTCTTTCATCCCTTTTATGTTCAAGCATTCTTATTACGTACGCAGTATAACCAAGAATTAGCCAGGCTGTCGTGCCATAAGGATGAGTTTCAACAGAGAAAAACATTTGTGGTTACAGACTGGCTCTCTGGGAAGAAAAACAAAACAAAAACTGGTTGTGGCAGTATGTACTGGAACTTCTAAAAGCAAAGCATGGGGCTAAGTTTACCTGTCTGCCTACCACTGCCTAGAGTGGTTTCCCAGGTCTCAGCTAGTTTATAACATATGGTTACCTGCAGTCATGTGAAAGTGTTTTCAACCAGCCTGATGTATTATTGGCAGCCACTATTGTTTTACATAAAAAACATTGCATGCTATTTTGAAGTAGCATGAGGTAGTGTCCCCTTTTTCAAAACATTAATAGATCTTTTGAGCCAAATCCTCTACCTCTTTGGCCCAATTTTATGTTTATGTGACTTAATCGATCCCAGCAATATTACATCCATGTGTCATTTTGGAATAAAACACTACAGTGAATCAGTACCCTTTGCTCCTTTCTACATTTTTCCACCACCACCATGAGAGATTCAAGGAAATTTTCCACATCTGGGACCTTTCCGAGTAAGCAGTGAAAGATACTGACATCCATAAAACCCTCACAATCATCTCAAGAGATTATGATGTCTATAATACTGAAAAAATGCCACCCAGATTATTTCAGTATTGTGGTTTTGTCTTTTTTTTTTTTTTTCCTTCTTTTCTTTTTCTTGTTTATATTTTGTAAGCAAAACTAAATCAGATTCAAACAGATGAGTGGAGCCTTGTCTTTAAAGGAGAGCTTCTCCCCCAGCTCACTGAAACTCTTAACCAACTGACACGGAAGTTTAGCTGCATTATGTGGGCTTCAGGCCATGCTCAGCACAATCAGTCTACTTCAAGCTGAAACTTGCTGTGTTTAGGCAGGCTGGGATTTCTGAACAGGTTGTTCAGCCCTGTTTTCTATGCTCAGTTGCCCAAGGATTTGTTTTCTTCCAAGAACAACAGCAAAGAATTTGACTTACAAAAGTTTTTGAGAGTCTATAATTTTGAGAGAATTTTCTTGCCTTAAAAGGTGCAGTTCCACTAGGAGAGACACCAGGTTTTCAAGATGGAAGGGCCTGGCAAGCTACGAAGGACTGTTGGGCTGTTGCCTCTGGCTCTTGTACTGAAATTTTGACCTTTACAGTATGTTGTGACATAACAGTTTGTCGGGATCTAGAGGTCCAAGTGAGGACATTTCAGGACTCTGAGGAAATATTGATCTCAAGTGTTAACAATTTTATTTGATCATATTCTTTAATAAGGTGCTTAGAGTCTAGAAAGATCATGACTGTCACCTTAAACCTAAATAAGGATTAATGTCCTCTCATGTACTGTATATATGTATATATTTGGTGGCATGGGACTTTGCTGCAAAACTGTAACAAAATGCTTTTTCAGCTTGTCATGTTCAAGTAAACATATATTTACTTGAAAAGAAAAAAGAAGACCCAAGCCCTGCAGGGGATGTTAACTAACGAGTCTGCCGGCATGACTTCCAAAGCAGTGAATAATAGTCTGTGCAAGGTATAGCTGCTTTCCATAATAGGAAAAAAACCTAAGCCGAGTACACATTTATATAAATGACTTAAAGATGAAATGAAGAGTCCAGCTCAAATATCAATACAAATCAATATATAAATCGTGCCAGGCTTTCTTTTGCCATATGTCCTGCACATGCCAGAGATTGTTCATAGCGTAGTACATTGAGCTACACATTTCTGCAGCACTGCATGAATAAACTTACTCAACTAAGCAGTTATCTTCACTGGTGGAGTCAGTCTTGCACCTGTGGAGTTCTACAAAATCCTTAGATAAGCAACAGGTATGCTACCTTCACAAGCTTTATACTACTGTAGTAGTTCAGAGAAGAAGAAATAAAACCCCCAGAGCTTTCAGACAGGGGTTTCAAAAACTGACAGTAGCATTTACTTACAGTGTTTCAATTGGTAGCCATAGATTTACATCTTCAGATCTCCACAAGTCTGTGGCAATCTGTATACAACAAACTACATAATTTCTGTTGGAAATATCATGCCAGTCCTAGGGGTTTTTTTGCAGCTTCAAATTCCAAATGAGAGAAATCTAGAGGTGTTAAATGTCACATGGATGCCTAGAAAGAGACAGTCCTTGTTGTAAAATGTTTTTGAGTCTGTAAACACAGTAGAAAGAAAGTACCGTTATCCCTGTTTTATAAGTGCAGGCATCAAGAGATGAAAAGATCTGCCTCTCTTATTCATGGAAAGATTATCACTGACTTCAGTGGGTGTAGTATCAGCCCTATAGCGGTATGAAACTTGGCTCCTAATTACATTAGGCCCACGTAGGCTTAGTTTCAGCCACAGTTCATTTTTATCACCGGGTTGTTAACCTGTAAACCAAAGGTATTTCAACTGCTGACAGAGTCTGACTTGCGGTTCTAGGCTCCCAAGATGCTTGACTAAGAGAAACCCATGTCCAGTCACGTTTCGTTTGTGCTCAAAGTGCTTGGCTTCCATCAATGGCTTGGAATGGCCTGTTCTCTGCAGATTAAGAGGAAATAATATATGACGCACAGACTTGTCTCACTCACTTCAAAGTGTGAGCAACAGTGACTCACCCACCTCCACAGACATCTTTAAACCCTGTGCTGAGTTTCCTATTTTTCTTCTTGTGTCATAGATAGCATTGCTGTGTTTTGTTTTCTCCAGCCTACCCTCACCTGCTTTGCAGAATTTTGAATCCAATCCGGCAATGAGGTTGAACTTTATTTTTTTTACGGTGCCTATGGGTTCCCATATTCTTTTATAGTTTACTTAACCACACAGCATGTGTTTAAGTTTCTCAGTATACTCCAAGTGTTACCAAATAAGAATAATCTGCATAATATCTACGTAAAAAGAAGGCTTGTTATTCACACTCTGTTATCATCCTGTCCCACAGACAGCTGCTGTCACTGTTTGCCCTTTTCAGTGGCAGTGGGCTAAATTCATCCTAGTCACAGACGGGGGTAGGTGGCTGTGGTGCAGTCCCCATCCATTTGGAATATGACACATTAGACTGAGTTATTCTTTTACAGAGCAGGGAAGCTTATTGGACAGAAAAGGTTAATCAACCTAACGGTGGACCAAACTGGTCCATGCAGGACAGAACTGCGACAGGGTAAACTTTCATAACTTCTTCAAAACATACTTCGTCAGGAATACCATGAAAAAAACCCAATAATTACCTTATTAGAAAAGTCTTGCCAGATAACACCATGGCTTCACCAGAAAGGATTTATGTGCTCTCATGCTTGCAGTCTGATGCCAGAATTCAATGAACATGGGTCATCCATGGCTGTGTAGGCGGTCAGTCCTATAGGCTAGTATGCAAATGTGGGTACCACCACCACCACCACCACCACCACCAGTGTTTTTGAATTAAAGGGACTGTGGCAGCTCTGGCCTGTGTTGAACCTAGTGCTGTTGATATGTAATTCTAGATGATCTAAGCATGTCAAGAAGATAGGAATCCTTGGGGGCCTTAGGCAGTTGAATACCTGCTTTGTAAATCCCAAATGCACGCTGGGAAATGGCAGTCTATGTATTCAGTCAAAGTGTCAGTGGCATAATTTTTAAGCATGGAATTGAATTTTATAATGGAAATTTTGGGTACTTAGTGGGGCGAGTGTTATTGGGGAAAATTAATTTTCTCTTTCTTTGATGAAATTCTCCATCTGCACCATAAGTGCTTAGGTGTTTTATTTGAATCTTGCTGAAGGCACCTGCCTGTCTGAGCTTCAGCTCTTCTGGGTGTCCAGAGCACTGCTTTGGCACATGCCCAGAACAGTTTAAGCAGCCTGATAGCTATCTCCCACCTATGAAGCAAGGCATTCCTCTGCTAAAGTCTCCTGGGGGGCTCAAACCTGCAGACATTTTCAAAAAAACACCCAACACACACCCAGAAAACTCCTTGGCAAATGCTTTGTGAGTGATTTTTAGAACAGACAGTGGAGGAGGATCTGCCACCCACCTTTCATACAGATTTCTGGGGTTAAGTCATTTGCTAAGGATGTTACGCTCAGATTCAACACTTTGCTCTGACTGAAGGAGTTGAAACTAACATTTTTCCAAGGAAAATGTCTTCTCCTTAGGAATGACATTGTTTAGAGGGGAAGAGATGGGGTTTCATGCACATTCTCTACTTTTTGTCTTCAAGTTGTATTAATGTGTAGCAAAAAGTTTCAAAAGTCACCAGACAGGCACCTGCACAGAGATGCATTATTCTGTAGCCAGCACAAAGTAGTTTTGGGCAGAGACATGATTATACACTGTATGGTCAACACCATTTCAACTCAACTCAAACAAGTAGGACATTTGGCACTTGAAAAGACTGGACAAAATTAAATTCTGGTCTCCCACTTTGTCCTCTACAACTTTACTTGTACTAAATAGACAGAAACATTTCCATCACCAGCCCATTTTAGAACTATGCTTTCAGAAAGAGGATATGTAGACACCTTCTTCCAGGTCTCTGAATGCGAAGCAAGACTTGCCTTCCTCTCTGTATTTGCTGTAAAGTAGCTGAAAGTTCCTGACTGGTAAATATGGTGTAAATGTAGATTTGAATCCTGTCTTGAGCACCTGACCTTCCCTATGCTGTATATGTAAAGCCCCATTCACAAGTAGGTTCTGGTTTCCACCCTAATGCCCAGCTACACAGGTTACAACTGTACTTGTGTTTTGTTATTCTTGGTAAGACTCAGTAATGCCACTTTGAGTTCTTTTGCACCTTAACCAACAGCCCAGCAATTTTTTCATTTAGTTATATAATTTTGCTCTTTTCTAGGTCCACGTTCTTTCTGGACCCACATATTTTTCATTTAACCTTCATTATAGGTGGTCTGTTATGTTGACAATGACTTCAAGTCATTCACAATGGCAAGAAGGTTATATTCTACTGCATCTGCGGATGCTGTCTTTTCTCTTTTTCATGGATATAAACACTAAGCAAACACCAAAGTGTATTCTTGGTGAAGAGTGTGAGGTTTTTAGGTCCCTGCCAAAGCAGAGAAAACACTGTGGAAATCCAGAAAGCAGAAAAGATTAGACAGAGAATGCCCTGGGGTTTTGTATCCAGTGGGAGCTTTGTCTCTGAAGTGATGATGACAGCAGAAGATGGCAATGGCACAGGAGAGTCACTTCCATGTGGGTAAAGGAAGGATTGGCATGAGACAGAAAGCTTGAAGCAAGGAAGTCCAGGAGAGGGACAGTGAGTGAGAGGTCATGCCAGATGGACAGGAAAAACTGGAACTTTGAGTTTGGGGTTTAGTGTGGAAGGATGAGAGAGGGTATGTGGAAAGTTCAAGTGGGAGGGACTTTTCTGCAAAAGAGCGGAGGGAGGATTAAGGGAAGTGAGGACATAATCGACACTTAGAAAAGCAAAGTGTAAAATCTGGGAATTGCACCAGGGAAGGAAATTTCCCCTCAGGAAAAGGACATCAGGTTAACTGGGAGTTGGTGGAGTCCTCTGAGGAAATACAATTACTTAGATGTGAAAGATTTTGGGGGAAAGAAGCTCTGAGATCAGACTGAGTGAAACTAAGGGAATGGAGGGAGTCTCTCATTTTCCCCACCTTACTTCTACCTCCAGTGTCCTCAAAATTTTTGCATGGGAGCATTGATGCATACAAAGTACAACACCCCTTTCTTCATCCTGCATCCATCTTTGATTTTGAACGGACAGATCTGTTTGAAGGTACGTGGTAATCTTCTAGGTCTCTGTGTGACTTGCTCTAGTACAAAAACTAGAGCAGTTGTGGGATCTCCATCCCTGTAGGACTCCAACACTATCTGAGCTGAAAAAGGCTCAGTTGAGATGCTCCAGTATTTGCATTAGTGCCATTTGGAGCTGGGGCTTGCTGTAGATGACCCCCACAGTTCCGTTCCTACGTGTTTTCCCATGGCCCCTGGTTCTAAGAATCTAGAAGGTATAGAGTCATTACCTTTGACACCTTACACTATACCAGCCTTGTTCCATTGCCCTTTATTTTTTGCTCAAGATGACAGACGTCTGTCTGCCTCATTCCATAATGTTGGTGTTTCCATAGGATTGCAACAATATATTCTGAGTTCACACTTCTGTAAGAAAACAAAAAGCAATTTAATTCAGAGAAAACAAAGACCACTTAAGGGATTTATGTGCTTCTTGCTAAATTCATCTTGCAGTTCAGATTAGGTGTTCTCCTAATCTCCCAATTTTGGCCCTCCAAATCATCATTTTTCTTGATCAGCCTATAGGCCAAAGTGCAAATTGACTTGGCTTCTTCCAAATCCTGTTAAAGCCCATTTCTGAAGTGGTAAATGTAATTTATTGAAGAATGAAAGTACACTTTTTCCTCTATGAATTGGTAATACAGCTCTTTTCCACTGCTCATAGGTGAAGATGATGGGTTGTTTTGGACCAAATGTACTTTGTTTTCTAATGCCTTGGAAACTTTTGTAGAATGAGAAAGATTTCACTTATGCTTTCTACCAAAGAAAACCTCTCTCCAAAGTGAATTACAAAGTAGGAACAATTACACTATTTCATTGACTTGTTTTGGAAACCAGGAGGGATGAGGTAGTGCCTGAACCTACACTTGGTTCCACCGCTGAGGTACAAGAGTTACAGCCCAGCCACCCTGGCTCCCTCCACTCTTGTGGAGCCACCAAGTCTCCCTGCCACCCTGAGAAAGTGCCCATCATCCTCCTGTGACATTAGAGGGAGTCTGAGGTGACTAACCCCCTAATTTACATGCCTTACACAGGTGATTAACATTAGGTAGGATGAATGGTGGCTGCAGTGTATCATTGAAGCATCTTAACTTATTTTCCAGATCAAAGTGTCTTGTGTTTTTGTTCTGATGAAACAGTTTGGTACTTAACAAGAGGAGCACGTAAGCAGGCAACATACAAATTAGAGAAGCCAGCTGTTTACTGTATCTTTCCATTATCCTGCAATCCTGTTTCAAATAGTATGTTATGGCATGTGCTTTATTATGGACTTTGACAGTGAAGCCATAAAAGTAAGTAAATATCTGTAACTGTTGCTAACACAGAAATTTTGGGTTGAAATCAGAATTCCCCTCCAAGCTAATTTTAAAAATAAAAATGTAAAGCTTTTTATTCTGTGGCAATTTTTAAAATGTTTGGTTCAGTTGTGACTCAGCACCAAAACAAATTTTGAAGCTATATTTAACATGAACTGTGTTCACAGCTTTAACCAGCCTTTCTGTTCCAGCAACAAGAAGGCCATTCAGCTATCAGTTCTCATCTTTAAGATTGAGTCAAGTGTTGGAAAGCAATGAGAAGTTCCAGTGATCTTTATTGGTAGTGGGTCAATGGACTGCATTACCACTAGCTGCTGGATACTACCCAAATAATTTGGTTTTAAGATGCAAAAATATCTAAGTGTTTAAGGATATGATGAATATTCTTCAGAAATGTTCAAGGTCAGCATAGTCTAAATGGATTTAAGTACAGCTGTTTACCAAAGTATTTTCTAACAATAGTAAGAAAGTAACCAGAGATTTATCCAACCTTAAAAAAAAAAAAATCACAAAAAGAAAAAAACCCCATACATTGCTTTGAATAGATTATGAGCTGAAGAACACACACACAAAAAAAATCCGTTTGCGATACTGTTTGACTATGCACTCTGCAATTACAAATGTTAGAGCATCTGCTAATAAACTAAACAGAAGCATGCTGTGACTTGATTGACCTATGCATCACTGCATGCCAATCTATTTGAGTTATTTCACAGTTTGGGAACGTTCTCACATAATCCTACATGTATGCTTACTGCACTTGTTTTTTGAGCTAACTTGCCCTTCTTTTGAATAGTGCACATAATCTTCAATGTTCTGCTGGGAAAACAATTTATAAACCGTGAGAGTCGAAAAGCAGCTCTTCTGCCCCTTGTTGACACGGGGCTGGTACTGGTATCACTGAATTTCTTGTAAAAGTGCACTTTCTCTGATTAACAAGAAATTTCTCATGTCATGGTAAGAAGAGATGTAGTGGTGCTATTACAGATAACAGATTCAAGTCAGCAGTGGACTGTGCTCAGGACTATGTAATCAAGGTGGTTTGTAAGTTAAGACACGTTCCAGCCACACACACAGGAGGTGGCTTGACATTTGCTAGAAATATCCATCCTGCAACTGTCAAATCCAATCCACACAATCCACCCTGCAGAATAATGGTTTCCTCCTTCCCATCCACTCCATGGCCTAAGCATGACCATTTGTCATGCTTAAAAAAATCTGCAACCCTAATGAAATAGTAACTTCTTAACAACAATAAAAAAATTCGCCTGCTGTCTAAAAGTGCTTTAGACACTCTGTGCTTCTAGTAGAAAATATATTAATATAAACCAAATGTTTTGGTTTTTTTTTACCTCTGGTAATAATATGTAACATTTAATATTGCCTTTCAGGAACCTCCTTAAAAAGAAACCCGTGATATATTCCAAATTCTTGGCCAAATGAAAGCTTAGAAAGATGAATGTATTTATCAGCAATCTCCAGGGACTTAATTTTATGCCAAGTTAGAATGCAATGACTGGAAGTAAATCAGTGCTTTCTTTTGCTTTTTAGGGCTAAAACACTGGGTCTGGGGTGTTTTTTGAGGCTTTTGGGTTTGAAAGCAGGATAAGATTCCTCTGAGATGTTTGCAAATCAAAGTCTGAAAGACAATTAGGAAACAAAAGTGTTTACTGAGTAAGATTAAGCCAGTGCATGAGCCAGGGAACAGGAAGGATCATAAACCAGAGAGACCAGTTCAAATCAATTTTCACAGAACTCCTCCCTTTAGTAACATTACTGTAAGTTACAAATATTACGTCATCAGAACAAATGATTATTTGCTAATCTATGATTCAGAAGGACAACCATCATTTAACAGTACCCTTTGGAAACTGGTTAACTCTTCATCCTCCATTGCCTATATCACCAAAAGTAAAGATGCAAAGAAGCTATGAAATAAGTGTGCCAGGAAGACAGTAACTACAAAATCTGTAAAATACGTGTACAGTCCCTTATACAGAAAATGGCAAAAGGTGGCAGGTATTGGTCAGATGATAAGAGAAGCCATGAGTACAGTCATAGGAGTGCAGTCCAAAACTCTCACTGTAATGCAGTTTAGTTAACGTATTACGATGCTGGCAATTCATTTTCCGGAGATTGGGCTGAATTTTATGTGAAGAATGTTGCTTACAATAACTTCTTCCATGTAAATCTGTAATGTGGGAAATGGACTTTGGAAACCACATCATATCATATAGAGACAGTGATATCCACATCTGCCCAGACTTGTAATTTTTTTCTATCCCAATGAACCCTCCTGTTAAAGAACAGAAATATCTCTGGAGATTAATCAATGTATACAGTGTACAAAGGCATCCCAGGAACCACAAGCAGAACATACTACCAGAATTAGAAGATAGGAGGAGATGTTTAAGGATAGGTGTATGAGTGTTTTAGTTTGGGTTTTGAATGCTGCTTTGAGGGGAATTTCCTGAACACCCCTGGCTAGTATAAAATCATAGAATGGCTTCAGTTGTAAAGGACACTCAGAATGTATCTAGTCCAAACCCCCGGCAGCAAGCAAGGACATCTTCAACTAGATCACGTTGTTCAGGGTGCCATCCAAACTGGCCTTGAATGTTTCCAGTGTTAGAGCATCCACTACCTCTCTAGACAGTGTTCCACCATGCTCCTCATAAAATATTTCTTCCTTGTATCTATCCTGAATCTGCCTTTTTTTAGTTTAAAACCATTACCCCTTGTCTTATCAGAAAAGGCCCTACTAAAGCATCTGTCTCTGTCTTTCTTATAATCCCCCTTCAAGTATTGAAAGGCCACAATAAGGCTTCCCCATAGCCTTCTTTTCTTCAAACTGGACAACCCCAACCTTCTCAGCTTTTCCTCACAAGAGAAGTGCTCCAGACCTCTGACCATTTTTATGGCTCTCCTCTGGATATATTACAACAGGTCCATGTCTTTCCTGTGCTGAGGACCTCAGAGCTGGACTCAGTGCTCCAGGTGGGGTTTCACCAGGGCACATGGACAGAAACACCTCCCTCAACCTGCTGCCCAGTGAAGCTCTGGTTTGCATCATAGAGCCTCTCAAAGTATGTAAGCAAGATTCCTTTAGGATGACATTAACTAGAAAATGTGCTCCAGAAGACTACCTAATACTCTTGCATTGCTAATGGAACTTCAGTCAACAGGACCAAACTAGAACTAGTCTGATGTCAAACCCCTGAAATGTGTGCAGAGTACCCATCATTTCTCAGCACCTCTTCCCATTAGCCTGGATTTGGTAAGACAGCTGCAGGCTTAGATAGCTCAGATTTTGGGACACTCACTGCAGAAATCTGAGAGGAGTCAATAAATTACCCAGAACCATCTCATTGCAATTTGCAGCTATTCTGTTTGTCTGTGATATGAGTGGGACAGAGCTGTTTAAAATTTTGTCTGCTTAGAAAGATATTTTGTTCTTAAAATCCTGAGAGCCTTTTGGAATGATCATTCATTTTGGTCGTTTGTGAGTAAGTGTTCTCCTGTGTACTGTTAACAAAGCTACAGATGGTGCTGATTGTGGTTTGAAGAAAGTATGTTTCCTTTCACAGAAAGTTCCGATGGACAGTTGAGCATTAGCTGGTTTGGGACAGAGTTCACACTCTGTCTGCAGATGATCCTCTTGACTTTTGTGTTTTGTTTTCCGTTTTATTATGCCCAGTAGCAATGGATCACATTGACATAAACAGCTGTACAAAATGTGTAAATCATTTTCTGTCTACAAGTGATAGGGATTTTTTCACTCCATGTGTAAGGAGATATAATTGCAAAGGAAAATGCACCTCATGAGAGGGAGATCTGAATTCAAAATAGTCCCAAATTAGTCAAGATAGGTTAGTCAGAGAAGTCTCCATAAGCCCCAAAAGAGATTAGTATCTGTTTTCTTCAGGTCTGAGTGCGCAGGATTCAGCACAGCCTAATTTATGGTGTCAGCAGCATAGATATCTGCACCTCAATTAGGTGTTAAGCTCCTATTAAAGTTAATGGAGAATCTGAAGGTTGCATAAGCACAGCCTTCTAAAGCCGTTTGAGATCCCATCAAGAATAAAAGATACCTGCATAAAGCCTGAAGGTAAGATCCAAGACCTAGGGGTGACCCATGTGCTTCTGGAGCAGTCTGAGGGTGACAGCACACAGCATCTAACACTTCAATAACACTTCTGTGTCTAGGAAATTGGCTTGGGTCTGAGCTTTCCTTTGACTCTGATGGGAACTTGGACAAGCTCAGATACAGACACCTCTTACATAGCTTAAATTCAGGCAAACTGAATTCTACTCAATATCTCGTAATGAATGCAATGGAAGTGCTAAACAAGTGCTGGCAGTGTGAAGAATAGCCCTATTCACAGGGAAGAAAGGACAAAGGTAGGTTGTGGTACTATTAATGAACATGAGTGGCATATTTATGTGTGCTGGAAACAGAACTGTGCAAATAATGGATTTTGGGGTTTGGTGGTTGAACTGAAAGTTATACAGTAAATTCCTTTCAGTTAAGCTGAAATAGATTTTGTGTATGTTTGTAAACTAGTATAAGAAACACGTGTCTCAGTTTGTTAATGACAAGGAATGAGACTTCTGTGTAGCTGTAGTCATGGGTTAAGCATGGTAGTATATTCCTATGGCAGTGCATTAAGAATCTTAGGGAGGATGCTAGGTAGGAACTACTGGATCATGACCTGAAAATTGCCATGCAGGAATATGACAGGAAATAATGAATAATCTTATTTTGCAGAATGAGTGGAAAGCTTATCTGTTATATTGTGTATTTTATGGTTTCTACTCTGCAACTTTTACTTTGGATTGTGTTCACTTGAAGTGCCACAATCTTATTCACCTATGTAAGTGAGCAAAAATGATTCATCATGCAAAAAGATTGTGAAACTCGGCAGTATATCTTATGTATCTATGTTTTCACCCGTCTCTAAAATAATTATCCAAACCCCATCATTTGAAGTGCCTATGAGCCAGATTCTTGTGCTCTGACATCAGATTTAGACCTGAAAATTTTTCTGGTTTAATTATATTGTTAAACTGGTAAAATATGTCAGTTTAAATCATGCTATTACTGTTTTGGAAGTACTGAAACTGCTGCAGGTTATGCCCACTCAGGATCTAGAATAAGCTATAAAAGCATTAAAACTCACATGCCAGCATAACTGTTTACAACAGAGAACATACCTGTGCTCATAAAGCTGCTGGGTTTTACCTACTCTGAGTCAAATGGGAATGCTCAAGTGAATAAAATGAACAGACTTTGAGTACTGATCAACACAAACAATCTACATAAAAAAATTAAAAGTAAAAATGTCGGTGATATCAAGTTCATATCCATGAGCAGTTTAACTCTATAGATGTTTAGGAATATATAACTTGAATTTTTCAAAGATACACGTTGATACTTCAAATTAACACATGGAAAGTTGTGCAGTTGGCAGCAAAAGTTGATTTTACTTTAAAAAAAAAAAGCTATATTAATATTTACTTGATTGCCTGATAAAAGTAATACTACAAAAGAATATTGCTAAACCTTAGAGGCTTGGCATGCTTTTCTATGTGGGTGGAAAAATGTTGTGTTGAAGCCAAGCTGGAATGAATCATGAAACTGTAGCATAAAAAAACATACTTGAAGATCTATTTCTTTAAAAAACAAGCAAACAAACAAACAAACAAATAAAACCCACCCAAAAATATGGCAACTAGAATAACAAAGCTGTGGGTCTTACAAGAGTATGCAACATAAACATGTTGCTGAAATAATATTAGATAGTATAGTATGGAGGACAGGCTGTGATTGTTAAGGAGAGCAGTAGGGTTTTGACCTTCATTCTCAAGTCTGGGTTCTGAACTGAGTCCCATCTTCCAAGACAGTATCTAGGAAAACTCACTTAGTGACAGGATATCCTCTGACCTATAAGTTGTAAGGGACAAATTAAGGGGCATATAAAGGGATATGACTTCATTTATCTCACTGCATCTTCTGTATTAATGATAAGTGTCAAAAAATACCTCACAGGTTAATGCAGCAGAGGTTGGCAGGCAATCAGGTTTCTTTAGCCTTTATGCCTCTAGTGTCTCAACGTTTAAGGGACAACTTCAGGGAAAGGCACTCAAAATTTATTTGTTATGCTGACACCCCGACTGTCTTCCTATCAGCCTAATGCCATAATTGCCAGGTTGAAATGAAGATGTGTAATGGCAGGTAAAGATAAGAGTGTGTTAATCTCATGCGTAAGCATCAGCGCGTGTGTATGAAACGATGCAGGCTTAAAAAAGAGGCAGGGACCACCCCCATGACCTGGAGGGCAAATGGCACTGGCTGGGTTGCATCAGCTCTGCCTGGCACCAGTCCTTTTTACAGTATACTCATCCCAGAGACTGCATGGAGGGACAATCTTCAGGACAAAGCCAAGAAGTGAGCTAAGATACAAGCAGTGTGACCATCAAGAGTCTGATGAATAAATTCACTAGCAGATTGTCTGTATAAATGTACCCAATGTGGCTTATCATAGGCAAACAGTCATTGCAGGTAATCCTATTCTAGCTATTAAAGTGACATAGAGGTACAATATACATGTACTCCATCAACTGCTCTAGTCCTGTGTTTCTACTTTTTATAACAATCATTCAAACACACTCACCATCTGACAAACATGCAACTATGTTTGAAGCATTTATTTATGGGCAAAATTTTATGACACTTTTTGAATTCAAGCCAAAGCACTTCTTTCTGTGGACCAGCTTAAGAAAAAAGGAAGCAGAAATACCAGATTCATGTAGAATTGTCTTCATGCATATACTTTGGGCCCAAATTTTGATTTCTCTTAAAAAAATGAGGTGAAGTACTATTGAAACATCTTCAAGTGATTTGCTTTTAGGTTTTCACTCAAAACAGAGTAGTTGGGAAGCAAAAAAAAAAAGTATACTGCTTCTTGAAAGAACAGAAAAATAATGAAAAGTAGACAGTTCAACACCCAAGTGGGAGTACGTTCAGAAGCACATATGAATGGGAAGAGTGAGGTGTGCTTGTGCCCTTGTAGCTGCTACTTGCAGATACTTCTTCCTGCCTCATGCATATGCATGAGTAAAATCTCAGGGTTTTTATCACTCACCTCATCTGGATTTGGGGCCACTCCCCAGGCAGGCAAATTTGTCAGGAGCTTTGGCTGGGCATTATGAGCTGCATTTGGCCTCCAGGTCTTCACGTGAGGAAGCTTGCTCCAAGGTCCAAATTCTGCCACTCTTGCTGTCATCAAACAGTCCCTTATTTCCCAATCCATTTGCTATCTTTCATGTCTCAATTTTGCCCTCAGTTAACAGTACAGACAAGGTATTATTTACATTACACTGAGATTTTTATTAGCATTAGAGAAATTCATTCTGCATGACATCTTCATGTGCTACCTCTAACAATTGAATGAATAGTTGTGAAGGGGCAGGGGAAACTGAAGAGAAAATCCTGAGCTCCACCGTTGTCTCCATAACCAAAGTACAGCAAGTTCTGCTCAGCTCTGATGCATTTGTGCCTATGCATCCACACAAATATTTTAATTTATTTTACCATTGATTATTATTATTGGTTTTACAATTCCATAAACATGAACTCACTTCAAAACACATGGTTGGATTAGGGTTCTGGTGGTGTTCACTATAAATGAAAGTTTTGAGCTTTGCAGAACTTACATATATGTTCAGTATAATATATATATTAGATATAGGCCCATTTCTCTTTTTCTTTTTTCATTTCACATAAAGCTAAGAAAAACATCTTTCCTCTCAACAGTTTTTATGAGAAAAGGGAACACATTTCAAATATATATATTGAAATAACATTAAAAAGAAAATGCATAAAAATTACAAAAGCCAGAGGAAATAATTTATCATAGTATTTCTACCAAGGAACCTTCTTTGTCAGATGTATTCAATCAATACAAGGTAGAGGAATGAAGACAAGAGAGTGTATGGATAAGCAGAGCATAATATCTGTAGTTAGCCAAACAGTAATTGGAAGTGTACCTCCACTGTACTATAATCAACTGCTTCTGTCATCACTGACTGTGAACAACATTTCTTTCACAGAAGAAATGTCTCCACATTCCCTCGGGAAATTCCCACAGGACTTTCTGATCATTTTAATTCTCCTTTTTAGAAATTTTATACCATTTTGTTTCAGAAAATTTAATTTGATCTTCTGTGTTTGTAGCATATTTGGCCATAGATGAGGTTTTACATATTTGTTAAAAGGCAATTCTTCCTGAAAGCCCACACACAGTTTCTCAGAGCTTGGCATTCCCTATCCTGCTCAAAGATAGAATGTGAAGTTCAACTTTTCATGTCTCCCAGAACCCAGAATCAGCATGCAGATGAATAGTGAGGGCAATAGTTTGTATTTGCCTGTGTCTGAATAAGCCTCATCAAATATTGCCCTTTGATTATCCTAAAGGAAAGAGCCTAGTCCTAGAATCCATAGTTTTGCTAAAAGGTGTCTTAGATATGCCTCTGCCCTTAGAAGACTTATTGCTTTCCTAAGATGATAGCATAACTCTTTCATTTAGCAGAGAGTTTCTTCTTAGGAAACTTGCTGGAAAAGGGCAGAGACATCTTCCTTCCGTATCCACCTATCCGTATCAGTGGCTTCAGAGGATTAAGAGCATGAGAAATGAGAAAGGCCAAATATGACAAACCTTGCCAAAAGCTCTGTCTTTGATACCACCCAGAAGCAGTTGCTTAGAATAATTTTCTATTAATGAGTAGGGTATCTATTTTAACATAGTTTTCTGGATTTTTATGGTCAGAGAGTTTGGAGTTGTATCCAGATCATTGTGTGTAACAGTCACTGAAGTCTTCTGCCATGTTTGTCTAATTTTCACTTTGAACCCATTCATACTTTTGTCTCTCTGCGTTATATACGTGGAATATGTAGTCACAGTACAAAAAAGTTCTGGGACCCCTCTACTAGTCACTTCATTAGGTGATCTCCATTTTGTGAATTTTGTAGAAATTGTGCCTCTCTAGCAGTTATGAAGATATGTAAAAATTCTATTCTTCACTAACTGTTCTTTAAAGGGAAGAATTCTTTGTTCTGTAGTTACAATAAGGGTAAGGAACACAAAGAAGAATATATAATAAATACACATGTAGGGACTGGAAGTAAGAGAGTGCTCTAAATGTTGTATGTCTTGCCACTATTAGTCATCCATTTAAATGAATCCACCTAATTCTTAAGTCCCAAATAGATAAATTCGGTGCCTTGGTCCTAGTTTTTCATAGGAGAACCAAATTCAGAGAGGGTTATACAAGGTTTCTTTCCTGTGGTCCTGTCCACCTAAACCTGAACACTGGACCTTAATCCAAAGCAAGGGCTTAAGTTTCCTTTACAGTCAGATGGCCATGGAGTAGAATTTCAAAGGGACATCCAATGTGCTTAGGTTAGTCATGTTTCTGTACTTTTTTGATGTTTGAAGTACTGCTTGCCACATCAGTGGCTGGTGCATTTGCAACTACTAGTGCTTAAGTTCTGCATATATCATGTAAGAAACATAGACCTTTGTGACTTTTTCTCTAAGAACCAGAAAGAGTAAATTATATAGATCACTTAAATATCAAGCCTTTTATTCATTTTTTTTCATGTAATTTTATTTCAAAGAAAACATTAGTAATCCAATATGAAGCCTGTGCCATTAGGTACATCAGGAGTCAATCCACTGTAAAGGTAAATTTGCATATTTAAGTGCACTTAAAATCCTGGGAAACTATTTCTTTTCTGGTGATAACTGCATGATACCTTTTTTGTTGTTGTTGAAGTAAACAATATAATATATTGACTTATAAACATTCTAGCAGCCATAGTGTAAACAGGGAAGATTTCCACTGATCTATATGTCCTAATCCTGGTGAGCCTGCCCCCTAAAAGAATGAGCTTGGCTCTTGTCATTATTGGCCTTTAAAACTACGCCTGCTCTGACTGTCATTATGTTTCACTGAAACTTACGAGAGGTGGAGTGGGAAAAATTTCCTTTGAGTTTAGCCTATGACTCTGTGATTGCCAGAGAGAAGCCCCCAGCAGAAGCCTCTCAAAGAGCAGAAAAATAATTTTTTTCCAGTAAATACTGAGTTATGTGTTTCTTTAGTTAATGTTAGTGTGGAGCACTCTGTTCATCATTTCAAAAACAACAAAAGCAGGTTTTGTAATGTTAGGTCAGGGAAATGTTTTTCCAGTATTGATGATTGTTCTACAGCTAATACTGAGTATTCTCATTCTAGAACTGCTTTTTCTACCCTTTAGTCTTGCTAAAACAATAGTTCATAGAAGGTCTTCTTGGCCTTCGGGAGAGGCATGTTCCAAAAGGATTTTCTCTTTCCCCATCCTTCTCCAAAAGATCATAGGACGCTGAAGACTACTGCTGCAAACATTTCTTTTAGAAGTGCTGGAGTCCATGTTCCACCCCAGAGTTTGTCACAGCCCATTGTAGCAGTCTTAATGTGAGAGGGTCAGACAAGGCTCCCGCTCCATGTACCTTCTACTAAGAAGGTTTCAGGGCACCAGAAAAGCAGCCAAATCCTCCTTCACAGAGTGTCCTGACTGTGGTCGGAAAAAGCATTTTTCCCCAAGGTAATGAAAGGGTGGATTGCATTCCTTGGCCTCTGGAAGGGAGTGGTTTCATGTAATTCTCCAAAGGTAACTTATGGCTCGTACTTGGAAGGACAGCTGTAAGTAAAAAATAGTGGTGGCAGCAGCAGTGTCAGCCTTCCCCTGGAACAGGTTTTTTGGTAGACAAGCACTGATAACACCCCACTTAGGATGCCTAACAGAAGAGTTTGACCCTAGGCATACTTTCACACTTGCATCCCCTGCAGTGCTGGATCATATAGTTGTACGTGCAGAGCAACCTCTTCTATCACTTGCAGCCTGTGATGTGTAACTACAGCTAAGAGCCTTTCCTTAGTGCTGAAAGGAGCACCTAATTCAGCCTCCCGAGGTTATCAGCTCTGTGAAAGGAACATTTATCATCCCAAAAACATGACAGTGAAATAACTCACCTTCCAGTTTTTCTCCCAGGTTAGTCATGTCATATTAGTTCACTTTCAGTATCTCTTCTGGACTGAACCAACTTATTTTCTCTGAGATGACAGCCAGTTCCGGGGATAGTTCACTAATGTCAATATGGGTGCATCCCCACCAAATTTGTTTCCCTCTGTCCTTCACAGCTGTCCAAAAATATGCCACAAGCATCCCCATGTGTATATATGCCATATTGCAAGACACGTGATACATACCCTCCGAAAGCACTGTTCCACTGGCTATAGTGCAGTTCTCCCATCCTCCTATCAGACACATTTAAAAACTTTAAAAATGCACACAAAAATGATTAGTATGTGTGCTGGTTTTGGCTGGAATGCAGTCAATTTTCTTCAGAGTAGCTAATAGGGGCCATGTATTGGGTTTGTGTTGAAAACAGTGTTGATAACACAGGGATGTTTTAGCTATTGCTGAGCAGTGCTTTCACAGAGTTAAGGCTTTTTCTGTCTTTCAACCCATCCCACTAGTGAGGAGGCTGGGGGTGCACAAGGGAGAGGACACAGCTGAGACAGCTGATGCTGACTCACTAAAGGAATATTCCACACTACATGGCATCATGTTCAGCATATAAAGCTGGAGGAAGGAGAAAGAAGGGGAGGACATTCAGAGTGATGGTGTTAGTCTTCCCAAGTCACCGTTATGTGTGAAGGACCTCTGCTTTCCTGGAGATGGCTGAACATCTGCCTGCCCATGAGAAGTGGTGAATAAATTCCCTGTTTTGTCTTGCTTGCCTGTGTGGCTTCTTTTTAAACTATTAAACTCTTTTTTATCTCAGTCTCTGAGTTTTATCACTTTTTCTCCTCCAATTTTTTCCTTCATCCCACTGGGGCAAAGTGAACAAGCATCTGTGTGGGGCCGAGTTGACATCTGGAGGTTAAGCCATGTCATTATGCCTTAGACCTTCAAGGGAGCTGTGGTGTTCCCACATGGCCATGACACAACCTGCAGTACTTGGACTGGTGAGCCACAGACTTCTCTTTTGAGAGAATGGCTTTGTACAGATGTGTCCTGTGAACCCCTAAGTCTTCTTTTTTTTAGCCTCAAAAACAGTTTGAATTCCTGAAACCCTCATTTTGGCAAGATGAGAAGCAAATATCTCAGGACTGCTTTCTTCAGATAGAGATACTAAGAAATTCCTAGAGATGACGCAGAGAGAACCTTGTCTCACACACCCTTGGATATTTTCACATGCTACAGTTAGTTCATTGGTTAACAAATGATTACTGAAGGTAGTGAGAAATGTGTATTGGATGCTGGCAAATGTAATTCTAACCTCTAAACCAGATACTGTTAAGAAACTATTATGAAACAAGTGTTTTTATCTTTTCCTTTGCCCATAAAATAGGGAAATGCTGGCATAGTAACCTCACAGAATTCCATAAGGACAGACTCATGTTTATGTCTCATATTAGAGCTTTTACATACCATAGTCTCATTCTTACTTTTGCACCAGATTACTTATTTGATAATTCTTTTTTTTTCTTTTTTTTCTTTTTTTTTTGTTTGTTTGGTTTTTGTTGTTCTTTTGTTTTTTTTGTTTTGAAACCTGACTCTAACACAATGAAGCCAGATTGTATATTCTGGATATACATGGAGCTGGTTTTTTAAATCATAATAGGACCAAAGTTTTCAGATACCCCAAAGCTGTTTGCCAGTTTCACAGGTAGAACAGAAAGTCAGACAGTTAGCCAGAGGCTATTTTAAGTGGGAGTCTAATTGCATTAAGTTTGTTGTGAGCTACCCAGATTAGATCTACCAGTTCAGGCTAGAGATCATGCCACCACCTGAGTGCCAGCAGCTTCCATGGCTTTCCTGAGAAGTGTGCCTACCTCTGAAATCTGGACAAGATTGGGATTCAGGCTATAGATTTACATATTGTTTTTCTTTGGTCAAAAAGTTAAAATCTGAAGCTTGCTTGCACAGAACTGTCCCATAGCCATTATTTAAGGTAGTCTCCAAGTACTCTCACCTCCTACATATCAGGTCATTGATTGTGACTCATGCAGAAAGCATATGGATGTCAAGAAAGGATATCAGCTACAGAAATTTACATTACTAGGGTTTCCCTTTGGCATAATAAAATAAAATGGTTGCAGTAACTGTGAGTATTCTCTGAGATGTTGCCCAACCAGCTCTCCTCCTCACTGATGTGGGGTTTTATAACACCTGAATGCTGTAACAGCAAAAGAAACTTCAGTCTTAGTGAAATTGGTAGAGAAGTTTTAGTGTGAAGATGTAGGCTTAACGGATGAGGCTGGCCAAAATAATTCAAGCATTGATATGCAAAATTCAGGCACATCTACAGTGAAATGCAAATGGACAATGTGTTTGAAAGAGTCATGGCTACTACAGGGTAAGTAATGATTCCTACTTGCCAAAGGGAAATCCTACTTGCTGAAATTTTCCATAAGTTTTCATAATGTTTTGACTTTGTGAGGCCTGTGCCAGCTCTAATGGATGTTAATTGCATGGTGATTCTTTGATTTTAGTATCTGTTGTTTGCCATAAGAATTTGAAATCTAGGTGTTGACAGTGAACATATACATACAATAAAGTCAGCTGACTTGACCAGTCTAGTCTCACTCATAAACCTGCTGAAAGGAAGATGAAGTTTAAATGGTACAATTAGCATCAGGAAATCAAATGGTAAAGTGAAAACTGTCCCCTTTTTTTCCCCCAGCACTAAGACGAAAATTAGTTGCTAACCCACTGACAGAAAATAATAGTTTCTGCATTTTTCTTGGATGTTATATTGTTGTTGGACATATTTTCAATGCACTGTATGAGGTAATGCTTAATTTTTCTTAAGAAATAAGCCAGAGGCGTGTTCATAGTTGGCATGGTAGATAATGTTTTTAGTGGAAGAGGATGGTAGTGTGCTGATGATGTACCTGATAAGATAAAGGGAGAAAAAGTACATTTTTCTGCATGTTTAAACTTTTTAAATTAGAAAATGCTATCAACTCAATGTCATGATTCACTTGGAAAACAACACTGTGAAACTAGGCCTAATTTATAAATTGACTTGACTTTTCTACTGCCACTCCTGTAAAATACAGGTAAATAGAATGTGTGGTACATGTTCTAAGAAGAACTATTCTTCCTCTTTCTATTCTGTCAGTGTGAAATTTCGTATGTTTATCTTCAGCTTGCCACTGCTAGATCTTAAAGGAAAGCAAGAGTAGGCGGGAAACTCCTCAGGAAATGAATTGTACAGAAGGAAGTGATGCTGATGAATTATTAGGTGACACTTTTTGTTCTGAGTCAGAACCAGGCTGGTGTTTGGCAGTGTCATGATGGTGCATTTGCTGTTGAATTGCCAGTTTGAGTGAACAGGCAATGCCAAAATGTTTTTTCCAAGTAGTGGTTCCTGTGAACTCCCAGTTTGAGGATTACATTGAGGCTTTCCTCCTTAAAATTCTTCTGCAATTGGAAAAAAGCGCTGTCAACATCTCAATTCCTCTCCTCTTTTATCATGTCATGTCACCCTGTGCTTAGTACTAATTGCTCTCTTTCTCACTGTTCTTACATGACATTTATGATTCAGAGACTGTTGGAGTTAATCAAAAGTCTGTAATGACCTCAGCAACTTGTGGTGTGGGTCTGAAGAATTTTGTCAAAGGACAAAGGAAGACACTTTAGTTCTCAGATACCCTCTTCAGCCTCTTCAGTCTTTGAGAGAAAGACTAGCAGTGAGTACCTTAAAATAACACTTTAACTCCAAAATTATGTACCTAGGCAAAAGACTGCCCCTGATGCTCCATGCAGCCCTGCTGAGACAGGTTTGTTGACAGACAAGATGCTTCTCTCAGCATCTCTTTCTGTAACACACTTTCCAATGCCAGTGAGATGCTGTCTTTTATTTATATCTCCCTATATATTTATATGCTTGACAGCTGCTGAAGTGAATACATGAACTTCTTCATTACCATTCTACACATAAGGCATATTTTATGCTAACACAAACAATACTATTTTCTTATTCCAGCACCAGTCATAAAATTATTACCTTTCCTTTTCATGACAATTTCTTATGGCATCAAAAAGGAAGGTCAGCACTGTAAGTTGGACTTTTAGGTGACATAGATTACACAGACTTTTTTATTCTTACCTATTATTGTTGCTAAGTTTGACATAAATGCATAACCTTCAAACATACTATTGCGTGCCACCTGTTTCAATAAGGCTCTGGCTGAACAAAATTCTATTTGCATTGTGATAGCAGAGGTGACTTACTGTCCTTTCCTGGATACTTGGTGTTCAGACAAGTTGTTCAGGTTATTTTATATGTGTTGTATACACACTATGTATTTATATAAACATGATATCCTTCAATTCGTCATGGTGACTCTAAAGAAAACCTGTTCTCCCAGCTTTGCAGATGGCAGAGAGAGGCTTAACAGAGGTTAGAGCAATATCAGTACTGCAATTGTATTTAAACAGTTTGAGCCATGCAGATGGTAAGCCTTGACTGGGCCTTTAACTTCTTTTAAACCATAGTCAACATGGCTTTTATCACTAAGGGGAAACAATGAAAGGTCTTTCTTCAACCTCAGTGCAACCATCATTCTGTGGGCAGATAGCTGTGTCATTCATAGTACAAAACTTCTGTCTCGAAGTCTGTGTATTCTTTGCATCATGAATAAGTCTCTGCAGATCTGGAGCTAAAATGTTTTATTCTATCACCTGGAGCCAGCAATCATATGAAGGTAATTTCTTTTTATTGCCACGCATAGGATTCAGTTGTCCAAGCAGCTGCCTGGTGCTACCTGAGGGAGACTCAGATACCTAATGCCTCTGGATACCTAAGGCACCTGCATGGCGCTAGCAGATGCAAGGTACCTATGCAGTAGCAGCTCTTGATCAGGCAGGATAACATACTGTGTTCAAATGGTGCTAAACATCAGTGTTTAAGCAGCTGAGTCCCATGGACAGGATTCTTGTCACAGGCTTAGATTACTGTAGGCAGTAATTTCACAGCTATTCGTGTGGAAGCCTGGTGGTTAAGTTCCCATTATAGTCAAGGTAGCTCAGTCTGGCTGCACACAGGTGGGGCATTTGTAGACATATGAGGATATCCTGAACATCCTAGAGCATCTTGAATTGTTAAAGGCCCACTGACCTGTCTGTGTAGATGAGATGGGATTGTTCTCGGGTCCTGAGGGCAGGTGTCAAGATGTCATTCATGAGCAGCTTAAAGCTCCTCCATCTCCAAAATTCAGTTTCCTTAAGGAAACAATCCTTGGGCCATGTTATCTTTGAAACCATTTCCAGTCTCCTTCTGACAGGTTACTAGCCTGCACCAAAACCCAACTAGGGTGTATGTTAAAGCACAGAACAACATGGGTGCTCACAGGACTGCAGTGGGGCCTGTACCTGGACCAGAACACAAGAAGAATGTAGTTTCAAGAAAATCTATTTCTATCCTTGGAGAAAATTATAAAATTTATTTCTACTTTAAAACCTCAAGATTTTAATCTCTAATGTCTTTAATTCTTAATTTTAACATTTTCTCTGTTCAAAAGCTTTAGGAAAGATCATGACTGTGGAAGAATTTATATATAGCTATGACTATTTCTGTAGCACCACAAAAGACAACAGAGCATCATATAGTCCCTAATGATAGCAATTTCTCAATATAGTATTAAAAACAATGCAATATATGTTTCTAGCCCTCAAATTGTTGTATGTTTATGTATTTTTTTCTTTCTATAAATAAATAAATAAATGATCTTCCAAGCTATTCAAGAATCTATTCTAGTTATTTTCCAGGTGTACCTCTATTGCTCAATGGCTGCATTTCAAAGATACAGTTCCCACTAAATGTCATATCTTGAAATCTTATGAACACGTACTCTTGAGACCTAATAGCTACCTAAATGAAGTAGCATACAGAATAGGAAAGGCCCCCATAGTAATTCAGTCTACCTCAAAACAAATGTTATTAGCTTATAAGCAGGTTTGCATTATTATAGTTATATATATTTTCCAGTTCTAAAGTGAGCTGGGAGGGGATGAGGGACTCTTTGTATAATAATCCATTGTATCATGTAGGTAGACCTTTAGTGTCAGTTATAAGTTAAAATTTGGAATAATTTTGACATTTTATCATAGAAAAATAGTGCAACTAAGGGAAAATTCAGGTCAGTATTCTCTTAAAGTCTATTTACTCCCCTCTGTTATGAAAATGGCTCTTTGTTGATGTATCTCAAGATTTTCTTGTGAAACCTCATGATAACTAATATTTTTCTTCAATTGTCACCTCACTGAAGTACTATACTTACAGAAGAGTCTCACCTCTTGTTTCAAATTAAGTGGAGTTGCAGAAATGCTTGAAAATGTGAACAGTCTCTGACTCAAATGTGGCTGATCTAGGTAAAAGGGAACTTTCACCACCATTAAAGTATGTAATTCACTTTTTCAACAGCCTTGTGAGTTCTGACATAGAGATAGAAAGGAAGAATTTATCTCAGTGTAAGATTTTGACAATATAATGACTTGATGGAGGTATTTTCATTTAAAAGTTACTGAAATCCTAATTTCAGACAGAGAATTAGTAATAATTGACATATAAAAATGATTATTACCCGCCAAGGAAATAGCTTGTTAACAGATGTAAGTGACAGCAACTGCAAGAAGTTATGCATGAAATCCTGATTTGATTCCAGAAGTTACATATACTATGGTGGAGATGGCATATTACTTGCTAGTCTAAAAGATGAAAAAGGCACAAGAGACAGTCCTATTTGCATCTTCTTCATAATTACCTGGTTAACTGACATGTTCATCACATTGGCACGCCAAAATCGGGGCTGCACAATGCGATGCTCCAGCAAAAATATATGTTTTATATAATTGCCAATGCATGAATCAATACCTTACTTCAAAGTGTTTACCCCCCTTGTTTTCAGAAAGCAAGTCCATCTAATTTTGTTTAAGGCAGGAGATGTGTTGCTGGGCATAGTAAAACCATGTATTGCTTTTCCCGTGTAACTGACTCTTAAGCCAAGATACCAAAGGACACACCACTGAAACCTCCAAGGACTCCTAGTCATACTGGCAACAGACTGACCCTTTCTGAGGGAGGTGTCTAGTCTATACCTTCTAACCAGTCTCACCTATTGTGTTTGTCTGCCTCTCTCAGATTGCTTTGTGTTGGCATCCGCTCCCCTACACGGCTATGCCAGACGAGTCAATAAACACCAGGATACGCTGGCACTGGGATGCATTTTCATAATGATGAAAAACAAGAATTTCGCAGACACCGTGACTCAAGTTCTCTCTTCGAAGATGAGTTAGTTGGAGTCTTTACTACAGCCAGATGCTTAACCCTATGTGAGAGAAGTGGGTGTTGAGGGCAAAAGTGGCTTACTCTCCTGGTGCCTCTTGGCACAAGCTGGAATGGAGGTGGCTCACTGCCTGCATAACTATCCTGTTTGCCTATAGCTGACTGGGAATAGATAAATGCAATATTTTAGATAAATGGAGTAAGCCTTACTCTTTACATAGGAAAAATCAGGCAATGGTATATTTTAGAAGCCAAGAGGCTCAGAGTCTGCCTCCCACCTGCTCACCTGAGCTGGTTTTTTGCCAACCTCTTACCAAAATGTCTGAATGATACCATCTCTACCTGAAACAGTGGCAAAGCTGTTGAAATGTTTAGTTGAGTGAGTGCCTTGATTCACAAGTGACTGCATATCAGAACTGAGAGGCTTTTGCTGAAAGCAATTGCATTGATTAATTACCCTAAAGAAAAGTATCTTTCTCTCTTTCTATGGAGTTGTGGAGGAGAAAAAATTATTAACTTACATATTTTATTTACTAAAATGAGATGAGATCAAGCCATGTAGCATGTAATTGTTTAGCAGTTGGGAAATAATGTTCCATTGCACCCGTGCTTCACTTTGAAGCTGAGTTACATCACTCCCCAGGTAGGAGTAGAAACAATAAAGGATATCTGATGTGGTAACCTGGAAGTGTGATGTCAGGTGCTTGACTCTCAAATATTTAGAAGCACCATTTCACCCACAGTTTACATGGTCATGTTAATTTTCACTCCAACTCCATAATAGGTGTTTAGTTCTGAGAGAAAGGGTAATCTATAACTGACATTAAATAAACTCAGTTATCACCAAGATAACATGTCTTAGAGAGCATCTCTAGGTAGAAATACTTTAAATGTGTATAATAAAACAACAGACAAAGATTATGATAGTACAAAGAAATTTATTTTGTGGCTCTGGTGATTAATTATGTTAACTCAGCTCTGAAGGTTTATGACATTCATGAATCTCATAGTGAATTACAGGTTTGTGGTTTTTTTGTTTTGTTTTGTTTTATTTGTTTGGGGTTTTTTTGTTTTGGCTTGGTTTTTTTGTACATAGAAAGTTTTTAAGAGTTATATAAGTGAGAAGCTTTTGTATTCTTGTATTCTGTGTATGATTTCAGGAACTATAACAGTAGTTTAAAACTGGACTTCAGACATTTCAGAGAAATTATTTTGCATAACAGGAAAGAACTGAAGCTGGGTTCCCAGGCAGTAGTATCGTGATATAGTACATCACACTGTGAGTGGCCTCATACTCTTTGTCCCACAATTTCATGCACTTTGCTCACCTCTATATTATCTGGAACTCTTTGGAGAGAGAAGAAAATCTGCCTTACCCATGAATATTGTTATTCCATATGATTTTCAATGAAGGAGTCTGGGACCATTAAAAGTGTGATAGAGCAAAACGCAGAAATACTATTCCCTCTCTTGCTTCCTGCAGGTAAGGAGTGAATGGGGGGGAAAAAAGAGACAGAGCCTGTAATCAGAAAGCATATATTACATTGGGTAGAGGGTCACTGCAAGGTTCTTCATCATCTTTGTTATCATCCACAATAAGGGGACTGAAGAGGTGTGTGTTTTGATCTTGTGATCCCATCACCAAGCAGCTCTATGGGATGTGCCTGAGGCTGCTCGGTCAAACCCTGCCCATGGCAAACCACAGTCGAGCCCACAGAGCAGTCCTTCACTGTTGCCTGCCAGCATGATGTACCACACATACCCTATTTTGTTGAAAGGGAAGAGTTAATGAATATTTAGGTTGTCTAAACCAATACATTAACCACACTTGAAACTGTGGATATCACTACCCATAAGTGAAAGACCAGACTGTGTTCAACTGCAGGTGCATGCGAGGAGAACAATGTGTTAATGGCATTTGGTCTCAGGTGCTGAGCTACCTTCATGTGCTTCTCCATGCATACCTCCTGGTGGCCTGATGGCATATGATTCCTTGCTGCTGACCTTAGGCATCTAGTATTTGCTTGTCTAAATGCAGTCTACTTGTTTCATGCTTTAGTGTAGAGAAGTAGGTGCATTCAGCTGTTGATTCATCTACTTGTTTTTAGATTCCTGTCAGGAGTGATTTGCTTGTCTCCTGCCTTTCACTGAAGACAGAGCCTGAACAGCTAGCTTCTGAACTTTCAGAGGTGTAATGTTAAATGAGATTAATCCATGCCTAGGGGCTTACTTGTGAACTATTTCATTATAGATCATAAAGTGGGATAAGTGTTACTATAAAAAATAAAATCCAGATCCATGTTAAAATGGCTTTTATATTGTTTTGATGTAATATGTGTGCAATATATCTTGCTATTAAGAATGAAAACAAGTTTTTTATGTGTACCTCTTTATATATTCACGTTCACAGAGAAATTAAGGTGTGTTATGAAAGGTAACTTGTTGTTTTAGCTGAATAAATGTGACAAACTTTCAGGCATACAAAAACTTGCANGGAATCAAAATAAAACATTAAAAACTATTTGTCATGTGACAATGTACATCTAAAGTACAAGTACACGTTTGCTGTTCTTTAATGACCTACCATAATATTGCATGCAGTTCCCTTGAAACCTCCTTTTAAAAAAAAAATTTTGAATGCATGTGCCTACATATACTCCAGTATATGTAACAGTAGTTCTGACTTGAGTTTAGTTTGACATATTACCTGTATGATGTAGTAGAGATAAATAGATAGATGTACACTTGTGTGTATCTGTGGTTGGTTGTTCCTATACCTGTACGCAATGTAAGCACTGGTATGTCAAACCTTTATGTTTTACTTCGTTGCTTGATCATGTTGCTTTGCAGCTAGAAAACAGCTTTGAAAATTTGGCCCAAGATAGTGAAAAGCATAATAATGAGCTCTAAACTCCTTTCTATTGACTTTGCCAATTGTGTTTACCAGAAGATAGGGGAGATCACACTCTGCTCTATTACATTCCCAAAGAACACCCAGCCAAGCCACAGTGAGATGTGAGCTTAAAAACAGCCCAGGTGCTCACAGTGAGACCCGCAGCTTTCAAGGCTGTCCCATCCCGGGACTGGCACAGTGATAATACCACTTAGACCAAACTTAAGCACAGTCGAGGTTTATACCTCATCAATGCAGGGAAAGAGAAGTAAAATAACAGTGTGCTAGTCATAAAATAATTTAATTGGAATATGTGCACAAATTTTTTAGTTTAAAACATTCCCTGCTCTATTGTTTATTTTATGCAGAAACTAACTCTGTTGTGACTAATGAATAGATGTCAAGAAGAAGAAATCAATTAATTGCCTACATTTAAATCTGTGTTTTAATAAAAATTGTTGTCTGCACTGTAGTTTCTTAACTTCTTTTCATGTAGCAATATAGGTAATCCTTAGTCTGTAAGTCAGAAATTATAATAATTTGAAAAGTAAATTGCTGTTTTCTCAGGTATAACTCTCAGGTTCTATTTTATTTACTTTTGAAAATACATCTCGGGGCCAAATGTTGCCCGTAAGTGTATTCATCTCTGAAGTCAAGGGAAATTATATGTGTAGGAATGAGCTTGAAATCTATACTAGTGAAATGATTCTGTTTTGTCTTTTACCCTGCTTACATAAATCCCATCTGTGGATCTGTTCCAAAACCCTCTGAAATCAAAGGAAATTTGCAATTACTTCAATAGATTTTTGAATAGAACTGAATTATCATGAAATGTTTTTAATTGGGAAAAAAATAAAAGGCAGTCCTTAAAAGCCAAAATATTTTATAAAAAAGTAAGTGGCCTGTATGTATTCAGAGTCTTGAAAATAATTTGGAAAAAACATTTGGAATTGTTGAAATGTAAAAAAAAAAGCCCTCTGCTTTTCCACTTCTCTTCATCTATAATTTAGAAATATGGACTGCAATAAAAGTTATGTTGACCCCACAGAATGTTAAAGGAAGTGTTTCCTTATTATCCAAGCATCTGAGATGGTCATTCTTTTGTTTTCTTTCAAAAATTTAATGAAACTTGAAATTTTTTTCCTCATTCACAGTGGGATATTCTTTTAAAGTAAGAAAAAAATTTCAGTGGATGAAGAAATTAGTTAGTGAAGAACCTCCCTTTGGTTCAGGCCTTTAGTAGCAGAATAATTGATGAGCAAACTCATACCTCATGGTAATGACAGCTGTTATTTCCTTTACACTGAGTTAAGCCTTCTAAAATGAGGCACTACTCATCGCTCATTGAGCTTAAAAAAAAATCAGGAAAAAAATTAAAACCAAACTATTTGTCTCTCTCCAGTCCAGACCCCCCCAGCTCAGCTAACATACTTGCTGTCACCAGAGGAGACAAGCATTGATAACTTGAGTCTGTCAGCTCTGTTTTCCAGGATGCTAATGAGTCTTAGCATTCAGCTGTTAAGTGAAATTGTGATGGACAGACCTTCCAATCTTCTCACTTAATTACAAAATAAAGTAGATCTTTTTTTGACTAGATGTTGTCTGAAATACCTCAACAAAGCAAGCAATGAAGTGATTACTAAGAAATGCTCTGCTGTTGTAGAAGTCTTATTCTTTACAGAAATGCATCAATAAACAGATTTAGAGTATATCTCAAACTGAAATGAGGTTCTGTCTTGAGTGATAGAAGTCCAATGAAAAATTACTAAACACAGAATTTTTTTACAACAAAACTTAATTGGAATGAACATCGTGGTCAACTGTGAACTTGCAAAACAAACAGATCATGGTGCTGATAACACCAAGATTGTGAGTTTGATACCGATATGAGCTGTTCACTTAAAGCTGGACTTCATAATCCTTGTGGGTCCCTTCCAACTCAAATTATTCTGTGATTCTGAAAAGGAAAAAGGAGAAAAGAAGTCCCATGAAACTGAGAAGGAACTGCAATAACCAAAAATAGCTGACTCCTAGAGCCAAACCTTTGAGTTGGAAATGATCATATACACTGAGATGTACTGTTTGTGTTGTCGATTGGCCTAGAGATGTGCATTTGTGCTGTGTGCTGAACTGAATTCAAAATTCAAACTTTGGAGAATATGAAATGTTCAGGTACATGATTGACTTATCGTTCATTGAATGAATATCACTGGCTCTCTACACATACACTCTTGACCCATGACTTATCAGAATTATCATGATTCGCAGTTTGGTCTGCAAAAAGGGAAGATGCAGTTTAGTTACATTATTTGGCAGTTCTCCACCTTATTCCAGTGTGCCATTACTTCCTGCACAATACAAACATGCAAAGGTTAGGATTTGGTGTGATATTCAGTTTATATCTCCATTTAAAATCTATTCAAGTGTATGGAGACAGCACAATTATCTGTAGGCGATGAAAACAGCCAGCCAGCTCTTTATTTGATATAACAACACGGAGGAGTGTTGTTTTGCAAACATTTTTATAATGTGGGTTAATGTCATGCAACTGCACTTCATATCATATCTAGGAATGGGCATTTGACATTTTCCAGGACATTTTTGAAACCTACTGTTTAACAGATATTTACATGATATGAGGAAAGGAAGTATTCATTTTTTTCAGAAGTCAGCTTATAAACTTTAAAATCAGGCTTACAAACTCTCTTTGTGTGATAAAAGCCCTGAGACATCTGGGGGAATTCAGTAACTGTCACTAGAGCACGTCTTTTAAAAGACATGTATGTTGTATTCAGCAAGTTTTTTTCAACCTAGACCCCTATTTTAGAATGTAAAAAGGCAAGAAGATGTGGTTTAACTAGATGTAATGTTAACACTTGAGAAACCAGATAGGAATGGGAACAAGAATACTATGGCTTAAGCCCTGAAAAGCAGAGTCAGAAGAATTTATCTCAGCTTTTGGGATGATGTGTGCGGGAATAGAGCTGCTACCAAGTAACCATGAAAATTAAGGCAGATTATTCATCTGATTTGGCTGAGAAATTTTGAAACAAGGAAAACGATGCCTGAAATTTTCTCAGCTAGGAAAATAAGGCTGTAAAATTATGTAGGTGCCAACTGCAATCTTTGCTTTAGCTGAACAGAATAAAGTTGGTACAGTAACTGAGACTCACAACATTCTAAAGAGGTAGTCTTGAAACCTTTAGCACAATTTATATCTTGAAAGAGTTGCATTCATAGTTCCATTTGAATACATTTCTCCACAATGCATAAATGATAGACTAAATAGCATTGTCCATTACAACAAACCATTTTGGCTCAGATGAAGAGTGAGACTGAAGTAGTATTTGAAATCTGGCTCTGGAGTCCCTATACTGCACATGGCTGTGGTTTTGCATGAAGTACTTTCAAGATCAGGATAAGTAGAAAAAGGAGATGCCAGCTGTGTAAGGTCATATACTTATTTATTAAACCTGCATCAGCCATGCCTGGTGTCTCTCAGGATACATTTACAATATCAAACAACTTAGGTTCTCAGTTTATTTGTGAGTTTCTATTCCCCCACAGTCTATGTTGCATAAATTTTCGTTGCCAAACTATTACTCTCTGTAATTATGCAAGTAGTTCCCCTAAAACAAAACGCCAGTACAGTGGGTTAAGGATGAGACTTGCAAGCACTTTGTCTCTCTCTGCCTTATACAGTCCTCCAATAATATTCCTGAAGGCTTTCAAGTCTCAAAATCCTGGTGCCCTCATACCACATCCCGGGACATGCAAAACCTATTTTCAATGTCACGCTAAATGAACAAACCTCAGTGGATTATCAAGCAGATCTCAAACTGCATCTGTCTGTCTATCTATCTATCTATCTATCTATCTATCTATCTATCTATCTATCTATCTATCTATCTATAATGCTAAGTGTATTTAAGGGCTATGGTAATACCATGAGACACTGTATGCTACATCAGATCAGAAGTGTTGAGCTTTCCCTGAAGGAGGCTACATTTGAGCAGTGAAGATGCAATCTTTCCACATCACTTGGCTGAGGATCCTCCTGTCAGTCTCTGGAGTTGTGTCTGTGTCACACTATGCAGTGCTTTGCAAAAATAGCTCATCTGGCTCTTAATAAACCCTGTTTTGACATAAGAGTGAGGCAATATCATAGTTATTACTGGTTTCTTCACTTAGGTCTTTAGTAAAAATTGTCCTATCTTTTCATTCTGAAAAGTGTGGAAAATGAAAGAGGGAAGACCATGCCTTCATTTCTCTCTATTTTTCTATCAGATATAAAAAACTACCATGTCTCCTGCAAGATTTTCCTTAATGTGGCTAGCAAAACACAGTGGAAGATATATGTGAGGAATGGGCAGCTTGCAGTAAGAAGTCCACTAATTAATCAGGGCCACAACAATGACCGAATAATGTTTCAAATTTTTCAGAGCAAAACTGTTTCACTAGAATTTCCTTAATCCTAGGCAAAGTGAAAGGCCTGATATTTGGGGGAAAAAAAAAAAAAAGAAAAGAAGAAGTTAACAACTTCCAGGTTCAAGTAAGGGAAGATACAAATTTAAGAACATTATGTACTAAGAGAGAAAAATGTAGATGAAAGCTATGCCCATAGTTATTATTATACCTAACTGCTTTAGGAATAATTTCCTACATGTGGGATAGGTTGCATTTTGATAGCTTGCCCAGAGTACACATTGAGTAATGCCATGTTTCTCTGGATTGAATAATTTTCTCTGAAGTCAATATGTTCATAAGCCATGAATCAATCTATCTTCCTGGTACAGTTGTCTTTTTCTTTT
>VXBX01000122.1:83394-148239 GCA_013400415.1 Scytalopus superciliaris | reverse complement strand
TTTTTTTTCCTTAACTTTTTTTTATTTTCTGGGGGTTTTTTTGGTAATGCCTCCCTATCCGTAAAGTTTTATGTCAGTGGTGAATATCTAACTTTTATGAGAGTAAGATATTTATTAGGTAGTTAAACTAGGCAAGCAAGGTACAGGACTGTAAGAGATGTGTAAACAAGAACTTTGAGAATGAGTGTTTCCATTGGGCTGTATTTAATTCAGAATTATAATTTGCAACTAAAGAAGTAATTATTATTCATCTAGATACTGAAGAAAGATTCATCTTGACAAACACATTCCTCAGTGCCAAGGTGGATTTGGCCAAAAGGAGATGTTTCTGATGTAGATGTTTCCATCAGAGCTAAGGCCAGACTTACTGATAGACATTGAAATTTTATTAGGTCAGTTGCTATAGCTGAGAAAGGAAGACAAGGCATCAAACCTATAAGTCCATTTTTGAGTCAGAAAGACTAAAAAGTCCGGAAGTTTTGCTAGATTTACCAAAACTAACAGTTGTTCAAATAGAAGACATTACCCCTACCTACAGACTTTGCTTCATCTTTGTCCTTAGACAGTGAAGATTACAGCAATATCTGAGCCAGTTACCACACTGTAGTCAGTGGTGACAAACAGGAACTTACTTCACATTCATTTTACATACCTACAAAAGTATGAGGTTAATCTTTTACTTATATTGCCTTAATTTTCTTAACTGATATTAAGAGATGAGGATGAACAGCTTAAATAGAAATGTTAACTCATATCAATCCTATCTGATAACTCTACATTGCAATGTATTTCTAAGCTCAAATCCTAGATGTAGTATAACTGAGGTAAAATGGAATTCAGTGAAAATTAATTTATCCTATGAAATCAGATTTTTGATGGCTAGCATAAAATATATGAACTTGCTAATCAGCATATTCTGGTAGAAATAATAATTTAATGTGCTATAGAAGGCAGTGGAAATAGCTGACTAGTGTGATGTGCTCTGTGGCTATTGGAACACAGGAGATCTAAAAAAAAAATTATAAAAGGAGTTTTTATTCACTGCCAGCTGCATTGAATGTTGTGAGTTTCTAAGAGTCTTCTCTATGAGTCATATTCTCTCGGAAAAGACTTCCTCTTCTCTATCATTTATCACAAGATAAGTAAAGAAAAATTCTGTGTTCAAAGGGCTTTTAGTTTATTGAGAGTTGATAAACAACAGTTTTAGTTCTTGTTTGTACATAGAAAGACTGTACTAGAAAAAAATGCACAAATTATTTCAATGCCAGTCGAGGAGTCGAAAAGTCAAGGTTCCTCCTTCAGCAGTCTTCCTTGGGCACATGGCTTAGGCCTGTTTTTCAAAGGTTTTAGGCATTGCTCCAGTCAGTGTTGCAATGATTCTGTAATCTATCAAAGCTGTTACATGAACTAATAGCTCTAAGTCAACACAGTTTAAGCACAAAATACTATGAAGCTTTTCACAGGGCTAATTAACCCTTGTTACTAACAGACTATACACACATAGGACAAATTCTCCAGATCTCCAAGTCTAAAGCAGGGTGAGAAATCTTTCTGAAGGATATCTCTACTTTAGTAATATTATGAAAAACTGTCAGTGCACTTTTGAGCCTATGAAATTAAGAGGGTCACACTAGTAGCCATGCTTTCTTTAAACTTCAGAATCTAGATATCTTAATTTCTCTGTCTCATGACTGCTATTACCTACCTGCTTCTGGAAGGTATCTATATGGTCCTGTCTTTATGTCTGGCAAGTTTTGAGGTGTTTACCCTCATAAACAACCGCTATACACCGTGGCTTATCTATAAGATATGTTTAGGATTTACTCAGATTCAACATCGCAGTGCTTCTATGATCAGTGCCCTCTCTGTTCTCTTAAGTGCAGGAGCAGAGGCTCTTGGCCAAGTTGGCAGTCATAGTGAGATGTAGAAGTTTCTCACAAAGCATCCCCTAAATATGACATGTACCTAGCTTGTGGGAGAGTAAAGTTTATGTCTCTTCCCTGCTGGAAAAGAACCAAACCCTCTGGTAGTTCCTGAGACAGAGTTCTGGAGAGTGGGAGCTGCACACCATAAGACCTAAGCAATCCTAATGAAAGGAACCTAGATTTCAAAATCAGCTTCTACGGTAGCTTATAATGAATTCTGGCTTTTTAATCAGCGACCAAATGTAAGCCTGTGACAGGTAGTTGGGTATCACTCTGCAATAGAGCAGCCCTGATGGCTGTTCAGAGAAGACTGAGCAGTGCTTTGCAATTGTGGGCATGTGATTTCATAAGTAATGCTTTCTAAATTGCAGATCAGTGTTATATGTGTCCTCACCAGGTTTACAACATCCATTTCAGTGAGGGCCACAAAACTAGATATATAAAACATGCCTTTTCATTGTCACAAACACAAGTAATGCCACCAACCAACTCCAGCTTAAAAAACCCTCACTTGTGTGTCTGAGAAATGTCTTAGTTTGCTTTTCCAGCAATATGTATTGGGAATCACACTCGTGGTTCTGGACTTTGACCTCTGTGTTCTTTTTAGTGTCACTGCTTTCTGAATTGCAGCCATCCAGAAAACGTGACTAATCTTTTTTATTTTCATCTTCCTTATAGGTGCATGACAACTAAGGATGTTAGAGCAAATCTAGCTCTTTGTTGCACTTGATTTTGAGTTCAAAGATTTTGAAAAGGGGGTAAGGGGTATATTTTGACTTAGACACAGCTCTAATTGCCCATGGTTTTGGTTATTTAATGACTATAAGCTTAACACAAGAATCAGAGCGCAGCTTTGCTCCCGTTTGCCCTCCCTCTTTTTCTCTATCATGTTATCAGTGTCCAAGGAGACACATGGAAGCTGAGGTACTGCTATTGCTTGTAAGTCACATTCCTACGGCAAGGTAAGAAACTTGTGTATGTATAAATATTAGTACACCCTTCACACAGTTTATTTTTTTCACTTGGGATTTCATCAACGATAAACTCAAAAGAGCAAAACACTGTTACTGAAACTGCAATTTCAGAACATGGTAGCTGTGGGGCAATGCCATAGCTAAAAAGTTTGGTTCTTCTGCTCCCTGCCCTCTTGCTCAGCTCTCATCCCAGCACAGAGGCCCCATCATTTGCACTGACCAACTCCTCTCAGAGCTACAGTGTGCACTGAAATTCTGAAATGGTCTGGGTTAAAGTGAAGTGGCATTCAGAGCCCAGTCTATCAAGGAATTGTGTTGGTAAAGTGGAGGGGACCTGGCACCACAGCACTGGGAAGAAGAAGGAGAATGAGGGGAAGGAGGAGAAGGAGGAAGAAGGGAAGGAGGAGGAGGAACAAGAAGAGGAGATGGAGAAGGAACAATTAATAGCTGAAGCTGGATGGGATGAGAATTCTCAAAACTGGCACTGCCACTGAATCTGTCCACAGTCAGTCCACATCCAGAGCCTGAAGGATGAAAGTGCCTTGGAAAACAGTAGTATAACAAGCTTGCAATCCTTTTTCTGTAATGTTGATTATCCTCCTGTTCTCATTTTTAGCAAAATTGATGAGTGCTCTAACACCTTTCTGGGGTTTTGCATGAGAAGTGTTTTTCCTGGTTCTGTTTGTGGCAATGACTCACATTCCTGAGCTCTTCCTCCATGCTCTTTACCCTTTTCATATGCAGACATGACTTGTCTGACTGGAAAAGATTTGATGCAGATCAATGTGCATACTGGCAGATAACTTTTTTCTCCCAGTTTCCTGTTTAATTTCATAAGGTGATAGTTCCAGTTAGTCTCAAAAGGCATAATATAGGCTTTGTATAAAGGCTTTATAGTCCTCACATTAATGCTATATTTTCTGTACAGTGAAAAAGCTGTCTTAATCTGAGGTCATATATTGATCAAAAATCTTCAAACTATTTTTGTTAAGGAAAACGTGACTTCCCTTGTAAAGAATTTGCAGTGGAGGTTTTTTGATTGGTGCTGAACATCATAATCTGAGCAAATACTACCTGGATTCTTAACTCACAAAGTATTTATTTTCAGTCTTGAACACGGCATTCTGTTTCAAAGTAGCTTTTCACATAACTGAGCTGTCATCGCTTTCAAGCAAGGACTGAAGGTACAGATCAAGTTTAGACATGTGGCTTTATGCAAGGTCTCACAAAGATCCTGATAGCATGAAATATTTTGGACAGATTGTTTTGACTTTCACTCAATACCTAAGTCTATTTAGTCATGTCAGGGATTTTGCCAGTGGTCTCACCTGTTATCAATCCTATAGGCTTGATACACATGTAGAAACTATGCAGGTGCAGGGGAGTACCCAGACTTGGCCTTCACATTTGCCCTTAACAGTTTTCATCTTATCTCAATAAGGAATTTCCCCGATAAAATGAGCAGGTACAACCAATTTGACCAGATATTAAGCAATTGCTGTAGATACACTAATCTTTATTAGTTCATTGTGGAGTGGCTAAGATTTTGAAAGAGATCCTGGTGACATAAAAATGAAGCGGCAAATAAATTCAATTAAAAAAAAAATATGGAAGACATAAATTTTTGTGTGTGAAAGCATGAGAGAGCTAAGGAAGTATTTTCATTACATTCATTATTCAACAAGGACCTACATCTGTTTCCAGTTTGCACTGATTATTGACACATCTGGCTATTTGGCCTTAGGAACTACAAGTTGCTGTTGTGGCATTATTCTCTGAATCAACTTTTTAGACCACCCTGAAAATAATATAGCAAGTGCTGTGAGAAGATTGTGTTATTTGTAATAAGATTACCTTTTGGCATCTAAATGTATTGTACAAATGGGATTCTGTCATCTTGTGTTTTATAAATTACAGTTTTGCATTTTTTACACCTGTGGGGAAAATAAGGCTGTAGCCAAAGGGTTTACTATTTGACGAAGATAAATTAGGGTGACCAGATAGAGTTTGAAATAAATGCCAGATACAGTAGTAACTACTTGCCTTACGTGGCAAACTACCTTTGTTTCAGTAGAAACAAAATACAGCTAAAGTCACACAACTGAGAAAGATGTTTCTTTAACCTATGGTGAGATGTACTTTTTCTATTGATATCCCACTGTTGGAAGTGAATACTGTCCAAATTCTTGACCCTTCACACATTTTTTCTGTAATAAACAGTTCAATTTTATCCATCAGCAGTTTGAGAGTAGCAATACAGTCCAAGAGTATGAAAGACTGTGAAGTATATGGCTAAGACTTTGAAAAACCAAAAGATAAGATCATAGGACAGAACAGACCACCTAGATTACCAAAAGTGGTCTTTTCAAATTGCATGCAAAAGATAGGATAGTCCTGAAGGATTCACAGAACATCTACTCCCCTCAAATCACAGGCCAAAACCCAATTTCAATGTTCTGTCACAGGTTTAAGACATAGTAAAAGATCAACAACCACAGCTTTAACGTGCCACAGGAAGGAACATGGTGAAACACTTACTTGTTTTATTACAAATGTTTTTAAACTGTGGTAATTTGTTGTTTTTTAAATAATATTCTAGGTAATCTATATGGCCACATGAAGACACAGTGCAGTTTCACTTGCTGTGCTGAATTACATATGGAATTAATATGACCCTCTGCTTAAACACAAGCTTTAGACATGCATAGAATAAAGATATATAAGAAACAATTTGCTGCTTTTGATGAATTGCAGGTTTGTAAATGTTATTGTGTGCTTTCCCTGAGAAAGTTTAGAGAGCCTCAACAGTTATTTCCATTCATTTGGGTCAAGGCTGTAGTTTTTAATGTGTATTATTGAATTTTTAATTCCTTTAATAGCTGAAGAATATAAAGTACAGAGGGCAAGGCAGCAAAATCACTGGGAGGCAAGAGCAGAGAATGAATATTGTATTCATTGCAGTGCTATGCTATACTCTGCTATTCTCTTTAAGCTTGCCCTTTGTCCTCTTCAACATTGTGTCCCTGTGAGTGGTCTGATTTCCCTTGTTTTTTCCTTAGGAGAAGAATCTGAGGGCATCTTTTGTGATAGGGAATTGGCACCTCCTGCCAGGCATGCTGCCATGCAGATCCTCAACCAGTCTTCTGCCTTGCTACATTTTCTGTGTACCTTCATGGCAATGATAATGATGTCTTCTGCTAGCTGCCTGGCCAGCCTAAGTGTCTGCAATTGGAGAAAGCATACCTTGTTAGGAAGTAACTGCACTAGTGATCATTTTTCCAGCAATTAAACAGATGCAAGAATGACTGAGGCAAAACAAATGTGTAAAAATAGAAACTGCTCAGGGTTACATTTTTTTTTAATGTGCATTTAGTGGACTTAGGACTTCTGCAAGACCTTTGAAAAGTGATTTAGAGCTAATTTGATAATGCCTGTTTTGAACTTTATCTTTGCAGTGCCTACAAGGTTTCTGTCCAGTGCTCAGGGAATAAGTCAAAGCATTTAAATCAGGTGTTCAGGCAGGCTAGTCAGAGAAGTAAGAAAATTAGGCATCTTGAGAGGATGATTCAGTGTCCCACATGTTGAGTGATAACTTACCCAGATCCCTGAGGCCTCACAGTTAGGGCACTCTGCAGGGAGCAGGGAGATGCCTTGTTCCCCTCCCAGAGATGATTATGCAGTTTGCACAAGTGAGATTTAGGAAAAAAGTAGAGAGTAGGGTCAGGACCTGAACCGGGTCTCCTCTCTCCCAGCTGAGCGACCTACCCAAGAGGTTCCTGAGTTATTTGTTGCTCTCCTTCCAGCCGTAAGAGAATGATCTATCTTAAATCTGAATCTTTCTCAAAAGAACAAAGCCTTAACAGGAGGAAAGTAGAGTGCGTAGCTGGACGTAGCAGGAAGTTCAGGACACAGCTCAAGCTGAAAAGGTTCAGGCATCTAAGCTTCCTGCATCCTTCGTGAGTGGTTAAACCATGAAACTGTTATGCAGTAGGCAGGCTGGATTTAGAAAAGGAAGCTCAGCTTTTGTGAATGCCTAATCTCAGATTGTGTGCAACAGCCTGAAAGCAATGTAACTAGGCGTGCCTCTCCCCAAACCCCTGGGTTATCTGCCTAAACTCTAGAGAAGGGACAGGTCAATGTTGCCTTCTGCTGACTGGATTCCAGCCATTTTCTTGTCAGGAGAGCTCATTCTTGCAGTGCAAACACCTCTTTTTATCCACTGATTTCATTAATCAACTCAGAAGTCAAGCAGGTTTCTCTAAATCCCTCAGGAATGGTTCTTTTCAAACTCAGAGTGTATCTAAAGGCCTTAGAGGCTCAGAGTTACCGTTCATGGATACTCAAATTGTTGAGGTACTAAGGTGCTTCAAGTTGTAGATAGGATTTTCAGGAAATATGCAAACTTGAAATTAGGACCTAACATGTCAAGCTATTCAGCTGCTTTAGAACAATTTTGCTTTAGATACAGTCCCTCAGAGAATCAAGTGTGCCTTATTGTGAAGTAAGAGGAGACTTACTTACTTCTTAGGGGTCTATTTAGATGTCGCTCTTCTGGGTGTTGCCAAATATGTTCTCTTTTTTGTTCTTTGGCTAACAAAGCTAAAGACAACACCTGAGAAGTTAGTATTTTCAGTCAGATGTCAAAGATTTGAAGTAGATTTAACATTTATGAGAACACAGCTATCCTATTGGGATCATATGCCAAAACTGCTTTAGTCAGGATACAATAAACTGCTGGGAACAAAGTGCTGTAAAAACCTTTAAACAGAAATTTGGAACTTCACACAGTTCTTGGAAATAGGATCCATCTCTTTTCCTCTGAATTCAGCTCCTGCAGCACTCTGTTAACCATCTGGTATCTTCCGGAAAAGGAAAAAATGTAAATTACATCTGTCCCTTGAATGGTATGGGGGAGAGCAGGGGGAGAACTATATTCATATCTGAAAAAGAACAGACTCATTTCAACTTTGGGGAAAGCTTTGTGCTTCTTCAACTGTTACTGGTATACACATAGCAAAAATTGTCTTTGAATTATTCTTATATTCAGACCATTTCCTTGTAGTACAGTGACTTACATGGACACAAGCAAGCTTGCATTTCTCTCTCACTTAAAAAGACCATCCTGGATCAAACTATTTGAGACATGGGCTCATTCATTTGTGGTTGTGCAACTTCTCATGTTCATGACTCAGTGCACAATTTTCTACTGCATCCTGGGGGGTCTTGCCAGCAATAGTCTCAAATTTAAATGTACTAAAATTAATGGTGTAGGGATAGTTGTTCATTGATG
This sequence comes from Scytalopus superciliaris, assembly GCA_013400415.1. Taxonomy (NCBI): domain Eukaryota; kingdom Metazoa; phylum Chordata; class Aves; order Passeriformes; family Rhinocryptidae; genus Scytalopus; species Scytalopus superciliaris. The sequence goes on along the minus strand of VXBX01000122.1, from coordinate 140,050 downwards.
ATGAATAGGTGCACTGTGTATGGAAAACGGGTGAGATTTCTATTATAATGAACTGTAGAAAATTCAGTATGTGACGGGACCCTAGGGTTTTGGCCAATAAAAAGGGAAATCCAATAATGTATTTCCTTTTATCCAGCATATATTTTAAGTTTTTGCCCCTTCTTCTTGCCTAAGAATTGTCTTTCAGAATGCTGAATACCACACCCCTTCTGTTTTCATTTCTCATTAGTTTTGCCTGGAATTTCAATGCCTTATTACCAACATTTGGTTTACCCCAGAAAGAATTTATTTCATGGCATCACAAGAGTAGATCTCTACAAGAATTTTCATTGTAGTCTCAGTGTTTGTCTTAAATATCATCTTTAAAGTCATCCGGTATGTGAGAGAGCTCTGCTCCAGCCTCCAACCCTGACACAAATATTGTGCTCCAAGGGACACAGGATCTGTCCATGACCTCCCTCACAGAGAGATCCTGTGTCCCTTTTGGACAAATTAGTGCTTTGTAGTGATAGTATTCAGACAGGGAGCAAGAAGAAAAGTGGAAGACTACTAGGACTGCTAGCAGATGGGTAAGTAAGTGACCAGGAAAGCAAAGCTTCTTAAGTGCTGCTGGAGTCACTGGGGTGGGGGCAGCTTTCCATCTACCTCAGCCTCACTGGATGAGCAAAGAGCATTTAAAGGCGTCAGAGGGGGAGACACATATGATGAACATGTCTCATGAAGGGAGGTGGAATGAGTGGGGAGATACAGCAAGCACTGTAGGGGCGGAGGGTAGTAAATCTGTGCTTTCATAATCACATGTGACTACACACTGAGGGTGGGATTCATTTGACAAAAAGTATATGTTTTCATCTGAGCTGCTCATACTCTGTGGCTTTCAAAGGCAGGGGAGAGAGGTGAGCGTTTTTTAGAACATTAGTTTGTTGTGTTGCTGCTTTATTGTTAAAGAAGAGTTAGTTTTCCACATAATGCAAAGCTTTTGTCCAATCCCTAAAGAAAGGATTTATTGCTACTTTGGCAGGGAGCTGTGCTGGAAACTCCTCCGCTTCAGTTCCCTGGACAATGTCCTTCCCTGAAATATGGTTTGACTGTTCAGAACAGTGCGTTGCAAACTCACACACAGTGATATTGACATCTGGCTTTAGCATATGGGATACAGATAGTCCTTGATTGCTGAACAGCTGTGCTGCTTTGAAAAGAAACAATTGCATTTGAAGAATATGGGATATAGAGTAGGCCTTGTCCTATTCCACACATCTTGCTGACATTTCTTTTTCTAAATTACCAGTCTGTTTATTAAATTTCCACAGTATAAAACCACCAGAACTTATAAGAGATTGAAGTAGATGGTAATATTGTCAGATATCCCAGCAAACAATCCACTGACAACACGTGTTAGGAATCAGTCCATTACAATTAGTCAAGAACAATGCCAGATGAGTAAGAACAAACAAACATGCACAAAGGAGGGGACAAGGGAAGTACTGAAAGTTCAGAAAATGTTCCCATTGATTTTGTATGTAAAAAATACACTTTGGTGAAGAAAAGGATTTTTGCAACAATCTCTACCATCTCATCAACTGTAGTATAGTGAGCTCCTTTACACAATAACAAACAGTGCTGCTATAACCTGGACAGTTGACAGTTCATCAGGAAATGGTCCTCGAAGTAAAGTGAAATACAGTTATACAGGGAAGAGAAATCTTTGCAACCTAAATTTATCTGAAGAAAAACTAAGATCTTGGTGTATCTTGTTCCAAATTATGATGTGCATAGAACATTCCAAATTGAAGTTGGTTGTTCAAACTTTGCTTTATTTTGCAACCCACTAGTGTATATCCAAATATAATTTGGTGATTGCAGCACTGCATATCCCATTAATACACATTTCATATACTTTTTACCTAGTAAAAATTCTTGTAGCTAGGCTACTTGTAGATATTTTCCTTCTGTCCTATACCTTATGCTGTAATTTCTGGGTTGCTAGGATTTAAAAGTGATTGATGTCATTCTGAACATCAAGTCTGCCCAATGCATGACAGTTTCACAAGTAAATTTTGTATCAGAGCTATGGTAGATGTGTGAAAGACAGTGCACCCTTAAAAATAGGCATTTAGTACAGATTTAAAGACTTCAGGACCTGAGTTAATCCAGCCTAATTGAGATGCCTAAAAGCAGTGGTCACTTGAGCCTTTCTCAGTATTGAGTGAAATGAAAATAGGAAATGTTGTGGTGAATCAAACTGAATTTAGCTTTTGACAGTGCCTATTGCATATTCAAGTTGTTAACCTCCTATGTCAACTATGCGCTTGAAACCTGATGGGACAAATCTAGGGCTAAGTGGGCCAAAGTTATTGTAGACAAAGTTCTAGCAAAAAGTAAATGAAGTGTTTTGGAATAATGTATTGGCTATACAAAAGAACCTCCTGGCAGCACAACCCTGTGACTCATCAGAATAGCTAAAACTGGCTGGCAGTACAGGAAAGTGAGGGACTATTGAACTAGAGGAGTAACAGTGAGTTTTTTCAAAGGAAAAGAAATGAATGTTATTTATTCAATTCAGGGTAATGTGAAGGAGAGCATATTTGTACTGTTCTAGCAAGTCATTTCGTGATCAAAGTCCTATAATGCAACAGAGCTCTTCACAAAATTTATTTGTACTAGAAAAAGCTAATGTGACAAAGAACTCTAATACCAAGCAGCCAACCAAACCAAAGATGTGTTTTCAAAGTCTTTTATCTTCTTACATATTCACTCCCCAGCAGATAATTTTATCTTACCTCTGCCAAGTTCATGCAAGTCATAGTCTTTTATTTCATCTTTAATTGTTATTAATTTTTCCTAAAATTTGTCTTTTGGTTTTGGTATTTTTTTGGAAGCTTCTTATTGTACACTTTAAATATATGGGACACATCCTTTCCAAGTCTCTCCCTGCCCCAGGCAGAATAGAAGAGAAAGTTTGAAGCAAAGAAGCTAAATGTCTCTTTCATGTCATCTTCTGGGAAGAAATTCCATCAGTAGCTCAGTCTCCACCTCCAAATTGTCTTTATTTGATTTGTTAGTTGACCTCCCAGGAATGTCAAACCTTTTCATTGCAGAATTTGTGGTAGATGTAATTTTAAAACCTGCCATGTGTTCTTCCACATTCAGTACTGCATTTTGGTACAGTAAACAGTTGTGATTCAAAATGCATTTCAGTTTCTTTTTACAGATTGTAAATAGAGGAATATAGAAGAAGAAGTGGGGAACAGGGGAAAACAATATCCTCCAGCCCAGACTGCACTTTTTAGAGCATTGACATACTTTTTACTCAAAATCTTAACACTTCCTACCAGTCTTTGTGATTCATGGCTGTGTTGCTCTGTTCTCTGTTTTGACACTTGATGGCCCATAATAAGATGCTTAGAGAATGTACCATGATCTCTTATTTCAATGAACTATCAGAGTGTACAAAGGCCAAAGCAAGACATTGCCTATAAATTCCATATTTAGCTGCTTCTCTTATCTTGGCACAGATATCCTATTCTCTTTTCCCCACTTCATGCTAGCAATCAGGTCTCTGATGAGCTAGCAATTCCTTAATGACAAGAATGAACACCCAAAGAACCGTATGCAAATGAATATTAATAAGTAATAATAAGTATTCCTTCTAAATATTTACTAGGGGTTGACTTGAAAAGTTTTTTAAGTCTAAATCACCACAGGCACTGAAGCTGTGTAAGTTCAAGCCAAAGTAACAGTCTCAAATGAGAGGTATCATGGGCGTGATCTTGTAAACATGGCCAGAGTACAGCAAAATGTATAGGCAGGATATGCTTTTCTACTTCACGCTAATAATGAAACTATTCTGCTGGGTGAGTGTGACAGGAGCTCTCAGCTGACAGAGTGCAGAGGCTGGATCCAGGCTGCCCACATACAAGTTCCTTGGTTTCAGCTCCCCTCACCACAACTATTTTATTTGGTATAAAGGTATTCTGAAGTGAGGATTTGTACCTGGATGTTCCATTCCTTAGGTAAATACTCTCACCAGTTACCTAGATAAACAATTTCTATTTTGGTCTTTAGCAGTCAGTAAGTGACTCAAAGTTACAATGATTTCCATAATCGTGCTGTGGTTAATGGGCTAACTACACAAGACCTATTATGTATTAAGGAATCACAGAGTAAAAACAGAGCCTAGGAACATACACACTTCTCTGCTTCCTATGGCTGGCTTTCTTTGGACCTTCTGGGACACCTCAGGCTGTGTAAATGCAAATTCAATGGCCTGTTTGGTAGAGACTGACATTAGTGAAGGGGTGTATGGAAATTCACATCCAAGCCATTCCAATTTTAAAGGATGACAGTCACTTACTACCTCATTTCAGGTTTTTTAAAAATCATAGTTCTATTTTTTTCACTAGAATAAGCAACAATTTAGAGGAGATTTAAGGAAGACTTTGGGGATAATTGATCATGGCATTGACTGTTTTGCAAGGTCAAAGTAGAAGTTATTAAAAGTTAGAATTGTATTTAAGGAACGGATGGCATACAGTTTTAAGTGATAAGCCCATAGGATGCTAAATATGCCCTCTTGGAAATTTAAAAAATGTAAACTATCACTACTCTGTTCTGTTCTGCGGTTGCAAGTGCTGCTGCCAGAATTTTTTTCTGCCTGCGGTAACAAAATCTCTCTCCCTTTGCCCTTACCCAGCCTTTCCAGAACAGAAATTACAACTGATTTGAGGAAGAGGCATTTTACACTTTTTGTATATACAGTTGTGTACAAACATACATAAATCCATATACAGCAGTTTTTACCTGAGTTGGCTTGTTCTTTAAAGCCCTCCATTTAAGGACTGAACTAGAATGTCCTCCATGAAAAGATGACTTTCCAAAAAACTGAAGCAGTAATTCTACTTTACAAATTAAGGAAAGTCTGTATTTTTCATTTTCAAATGAGTTTTTCTGTTTGTGTTCTGTATGGCAAAATGTCACTGTCATCAACACAAGCACCATATGAGAAATGTTTCTGGCAAATAAATGTTTCTCATATGTAGATTTTATTGCTATTTTTAAACTGTATAAATTTCAAAAACCTGTTTTAATACTCACTGTAGTAAATGGAAAGAGAGTTGTTGACTCCCATGGACTTCAGATCAAGAAATGCTGTTGGGGAATGGGTATACTAAAGCCCATTAACATGAAATTCTTTTTTGGACTTGCCATTTTTAAACCCTCTTCTTTTTGTTTTGTGAGCCACATAGTTTGTGATCAATAAAAAGGTGCTATGCTGTCATACATGCTGTAACTGAACCAAGAACTTAAGTTGCACTGTAACTAAATCACAACCTTTGAACAAGTTACAAGGAAAATGTATTTGCTTAATTGATTTTTAGTCCCTTCTACATTGATTTATCATTTACTTGAAATACAAAGACTAAGCAAGGATATGTAAATGCATAGTTCTTTAGTCTGACTAAATGCCATATACAATAAAATAATCTTCTGTGACTTCACATTCCTTTACCTCAGTGTTTGCAAATACTTCAAAACAGGAGTAGTAAGAAAGAAGTTTAGTTAATACTTTTGTTGGAGAACCACAGTGACATGATCTGGTTTTTGTGAATATTTTCTGACAAACATGGCCTGTATTTTAGTAGCACTGAGAAGTCTGAACCAGGCTAGGGGGAAAGGTGTTATAGGTACGTTGCAGACTTGTTGGAAAGGAGATTCTTGTCCTGGTAACAGTGCAGTCTAAATTAGGATAGTTGCATTGCCTACATCTTTGTTATCTTTCTTTTCTACAAAATCATTCTCTAATTTTTTTGAGATTAAACATATGGTGTTTCTGCTGCCTGATTAACTGCAACATTTTTGAAGAGAAAAGAAATCAAAGAGATTTCAAATTAGCTGTAAAAATGCTTTCTCCAGTTCTTTAACAAATATTTGAACAAACTTTTATAAGGAATTTGAAGGAAATTACAGTATGTGTTTCTTTAGGCACTGTCATCAATCCAAAACAATAACCTTAGGAAAATCTGTAAAATCAGATATATTGTTCTTTAACAACAGATCTTATCTCTGTGGTGAGATGTGCTATGCAAGGAGCCGTATTTTACAGAATCACAGACTATGCTGAGTTGGAAGGGACCAACAAGCATTATTGAGTCCAACTCCTGGCCCCACACAGGACCATCCCCAAGAGCCATACCAGGTGCCTGAGAGCAGCATCTAAATGCTTCTTGAATTCTGGCAGGCTTGGTGCTGTGACCACTTCCCTGGGGAGCCTGTTCCAGTGTCCAACCACCCTCTGGGTGAAGAACCTTTTCCTAATATCCAACCTAAACCTCTCCTGATTATTTTAGCTCAGGAGCACTCCATACTAGCAGGACCATAAAGCTTCCAGGCAGGACTGGCTGGAACTCAGCTCGCTCTTACTCAACAAAGAATCTCAAGGCTTTTGTGTGTGTCCATGTAAACATACACACACATACCAAATGTAGGAAATTGTCTGAAAAAAACTGCAGGTCAGTATGGGTGGGACAGTAATAGATTGCTTCACTCAGAAAACCCTTTAACAGGTAGCACTTTTGCAATACCTATAAATGATAGGTCATTATTATTTGATAGCACTTTATGGACACTGAACGGATGAACAGATGTGTGTGCCTTTAAAACCTGGTATAAAACATCATAATAACATTCAGAAATTAAAAAAACAAGCATTCTTCATCAAAAGTTATTCTGTGTTTTGTTCTTTTCTCCAAACCCAACATTAAGGGATCACACAAATAGCTGATTTAGAGGGGAAGTTAAACTCAGATGACAAGTTGCATGGAAGGGATCAGAAACGGTATTTGTTTGAACTCATAACTATCCCTCCTTCTGTAGGGTAGATAATGCACTGACAAAAAAATATTAACAGAGAAAAAAAAGGCATAGGTTCCTTCCCAGTCCACTGTTATTCTCAGGTGCTCTTTACTCTGATTATGTACTGTGCTCCTGATATCAGGTTTACTACTGTTGTGTCTATCTAGTAACTATTTATTCAAATGCATGATACTAGTATAGCACTGACACAGATTCATTTCATTATATGTGTACATGTCAAAAGTGTTGTATTTTTAGCACTGAACACAGGCAAGCACATCAGAGACTTTTAAATACTGAAATAAAGCATTACTGTCATCTTCCCAACATACTACTTTATAAAATTACTCTTTTAGTATTCCTCACTCTTTTCTCATTATTTGAGACAAATATTTGTATGTTGTTCCTGCTTCAAGAAACTATAGATATCTCCTTCTGAATGCAAGCAATGAGATGACCACGGTTTCTTTATAAACTATCAGCAGATGGAACAGTAATTTTGTTTAAAAAAACCTCTGGAACAAAAATTAAATTTAAATCATTAAACTGTCATTGTAGGTTAGGAAAGAAAAACAGGAAGATTTATAAGATATGGAAAACAGGAAAGAAACTAGACAAGTGCTTTTGTGGCTATTTTGAAGGGTAAAATACCTGCAGATTGGCAAACATAGCTTTTGTTTAAGTTGAAACTTTCTATGATCTAATAGTCTCACCTGCCTTTATATGCAGTATTTGAGGCTTCCTATATAATAATAAATTTTATTTTTCATATTGTAACTATTACACTCATTGAGTGAGCATACTTCTATTGTTATGTTAATCTTATTATGCAGAGAACTTTTCAAACTATGCAAGCAGTTCAGCCTTCTCTTGCTAGTGTCTCACGTATGAACTTACTTTCTCTCCCTTCAGAACTACTCCAATCTGTAAACGAAAGGAAAACATAGGGAGTGGTGGAAAACTTTATTTTCAGTGTACATGCTTTTCATGAACTGTTTGTTTAACTCTATTTTTATTGGTTGGGTTGATATCTGTGTCACATGATAGCTTCTCTCCTTCATGATCGGAAGCTAAAATGAATCACAAAACAATCACTAGTGACTAACAGCAATCACTCTCATTTTTATTATCTAGTCACAATAGCAGTTGGGAAACTTCTTAGTCCCAAATCTTTTCAGAGTAACCTGGCAATTGTCAGCATTCTCAGAATAGAGAATGCGATTGAGAGTGAACTACACTGTCCGTGTTCATTCACATACACAGACATTTGCTGTTACGTAGATCTAGTCATCACAGAGTGATTTTTGGCATGTATTTCACCACCAGTAACTGGTGTAACTTGGTAACATTCTCATATATAGCAAAATGACATAAGTTATAGGTCCAAGTCCTGTTTGCACAAGCAAATCCTGCAGGAAAGAGTTTACGTCAACGACAATGCAAAATCCATTGTCCCTTGGCTTTTGCAAGTGGAAACCTTCTGGGAAGTTAGTTTTGAACGATTTTCTGTTAATTATCTGTTAATTATCATTTCTACCTGCAGTCTCACACAGTGACTATTGTGTGTCGCCAGCAAACGTACCAGCAGAAGCTCATAATAAGAACCTAAAGATGCCCTGTGCCAGGGAAGAGACCATAACCAGGGTGAAGGAGTTCCCCAGTTCTTCTGGCCCTATAAATCCTTTAGGAAGGTGGTTTAAAATCTGACTTCAAGCCGTGTAAGCTGCATTTTTTTAATATATATTTGTGGCTCTGCCCTCACAAATCTATGATTCATGACAGGAATGCAGCTTGGATCTCTTGCTATGTAAGCAGCTGCAGATACTTCAAATACTTGGGTACATGTGATCCAGCAGCTTGCTATAAATTTGCCCCTAAAAATAAAGTAACAAGTGATTGAACAGTGATAGGAATTAAACACGGCAGTGAGTGAATGGAATGCACAAGTCCTTACCTCAGAACCTTTTATTAATGGTAAATGCTATAATTAAAACCAAAACGAAAAAAGAAACACCCTAGAACACCACCTTTGAACAAACTTGCTGCAAGATTCCTTTACAGGGTGTTTTTTTAAATAACATTGGATACTGAAATAAAGTATTTGCAGGTATGTAATGTCACTGAGCATGATATTTATGTTGTTACATCATCTGATAGTCAACTGTATTTCCATTTTCCATGAGTTACTGAACTAATTTGGTTTCAAATTTCCCCTAACTTTTTACCATGTGAACAAAACAGGCAAGCAACAACCCTGAGCTTTTGATACTGAAAGGATATTTTGCTGTATGACTTATCTGGAAGTTGAGTGAGATTACAGGGCAAGCAGAAGAATTCCTACAGAAAACAAACCATCTTTGAATCTGTATCTGATAATTGAAAGTCATGGCTTGTGTAAGCTCTTATATTTGAATTTCTCATTCATTTGTCTTAATTTTAAGACTGACACTGTCTGTGTTCAGTAATCCACATAGGATGAAACAGCATGTAGCATTTGTCTGAACTGATGTTTCCATGTCAGCCCTGTTTTCACATACAGTTTTAGTATAGAATCTTGGAGGATACGGAAAATTCTACATGAGAGATTTCATGGTCAAATCATGTAATTAGATACCATTATCAAATCTCAGAATAGCTAATTAGGAACTTGGTTGAGAATTTCAACCAAGAGACCACAGAGTAAATAAAAAGTTGGATTTAGCTACACTGCAAATCTCAGTTCTAGAATGGATTGTTTTTTTAAACTAAGAGACCCACCTGAGCACCTGCATAACCTCCTGCCTACATGATTCCTCTTCTGCAGGTCTTTTGTTTGTGCTGTCCTCAGATTCCTATCTTTTGTATGCACAGTAAGAACAAAAGTGAAAAATGTAACATTTTTATGACAGGGGATAAAGTAGACACAGATTTTTGAAGTACCTGTGTGCCTCCCTTTGTAGTGTAGGGTGGCTGAACACCAACTCCTAATATTTTTTTGGTGAAAATCTGGGCATTTGCTCTGAACTCACCTCCCAGGTTCCCTCTTCGTAAGAAAAAGATGAAAGCATCTCCAGAAGGCAGACTGTGTTGAGGATTCAATCAGGGAGCAATGCCAATGGAAAAGCTGACTGAATGTTTAGAAACATTGCTATTTCCTGAAGTCTTTGTTGAATTCATTATAGCTCAGCCCCTCCACTGACAACACTAATTCTGAAGTTGATTTGTTTAAAAACATATCTGCCTGGATACAGCATATTGGACTTTCTGTTTTCTGCCTGATGCTCTGCTGTTCTCAGTAAAATCTATGTATCCCAGTACGGTAGCAGTATTGCACTACCACTTCAAATAAATGTAATATCATTTTTGCTGTGAAGCACCCTGTCCTTGAGTCCCCATCAAGTGTGCTTTGTATCTCCCTCTTTAAATGTGAAAGGACAGGGTAAAAAAACAGTGTTTATTTTGCTCTTGAATGCTGCACTAGCTGTTTAATATGTTTCTTATGAATTACCATTAAAAAAGGATTCCGCATTTAAAAGGAAGCTTATAAGGATATAGGTAAGTGTGAGTGTGGTCTTTTCAGAACAATGTTTGATTGAAGACCTGTTTTTGGACACAAGGTAGGGAAAAAGATCACTTAACCTCACTTGAATAAGTGGAGATTAAAGGTTAAAAGCTTTAAAGCTTTAAAATGCATTAGCAACAGAACAGTAAATACAATCCATGGAGACATGGAGGAATTAGCAAAACAAATGTTAAACTAAGAAATGCACTCTAAGATTCACTGGAATCTCCACACTAAGTCTGAATGCAGAGCACATTTAAGTGTTTCACTGGTTGTTTCAAAATTGTCTTTGTATTCTTTATATTGGCTCTAATGGACATGATACAAAGCCTTGCCATGAATTATGCAAGCAACTTTTATGTAGATGTTTCCATGTTTTAGCCTCCTAGGAGTTTTGTAGTTTAAAAGGGCAAATCTTACCATATACCTCATTTAATCTATTGCATATTTGCTGGGTTTGTACTGGGGATGTATCAGTAATGCAGACATAATCCTGTTAAAAAAAAAGTCCTGTACAGTATTAGGGAAAACAAAGTTACTGTTGTCAGTAAAGGAACTTTATTTTATTGTAGACACAATATGTTTTTTATAAGTACAACATCTGCTTAATAACAGTGTTTGACTTAGATATCTATATTTTAATTTGTATCATGGCTACCTTGAACAAATGCTTTGATTCTCTCTTTACTGATTACTACAGCTCAGTAAACCCCACAGAGTGCAGAACACTTTCTGTAAACAGTTATCTCCACAAAAAAGAGGGGTGATCCCAGGCAGGGCACACCACAACAGCCCAATTGTAAAGTAGGGAAGCTGTGTATCAACAGGGAGTATCTACCGAGAAATGGTGGAACAAAAAGTAAAATTGTAATTTTAAACTATTTCCACTATGGAAAGAGTGATTATAATATATCTATATAATATAAATAATGTCATATAAATAGTGAATATAATAGTGAATATTGAGCAGCACCTGAGGTTCCACCAGGATTCTCAGACTGGCAGTCCCCAACCGAGGCAGACAAAATCAACACCTCTGCTGGATCTTTTGCACACAGAGCAAAATATTACTGATGATGGATATTTTGCGCTTGTAGATGCATCAGATTTGGCATTGCACCAACAGAAGTCAGTCTCAAAAATTTGGTTCACTTCAGTCAAATGATGACACAGTGCATAGGTGAGACTACAGAGCAGAAAAAAATCAAAGATTTAAAAACACAGATCATATTCAATAACCTGAAAGTGCAATTATAGCATATAATACTTAAAATAATGAGAAATTTGAAATATGTAGTAGTTTCTTGCTAGCCTGAGCCACACCTTTCTAAAATTTAACTTCTTAAATCTTCCAGTTAATATATAACAAATTGCTCTCATTGCAGAATGTTCAGATATAAGAGCTTCTCAAGAGTGACTGAACTTATTTTGAACTTTTATTTTCATTTAAACTCTCCATTAAGGAATTTGGGAGGGTGAGCAGACTAGAAAGGCATTTGTTTAGATTCTGCTTTTAATAAAGTTTTAACACTTTGATATCAGTCTCTGATTAGATGCAGTATCCCACATTCCAAAGTGAAGACATTTGCTCCCTCTTTCCTTCCCCCAACACATACCTTACTTCTGTCTTTTAAGCAGAGCCCATGATTCAGCCTAATTATTGTCATTAACAACAGTTTTCTGCAGAGCAGCATTCCTTGCTGTGGCCTCTTGTTCTCAACTCAATAAAAGATTATCCTAAGACCCAGTCTATTAATCCTATTTCCAGTTATATTTTGAGGCAGAGGGTACCAGATTCCCTGTGCCCCCATTCTGTATTTGAAGCTTGGCTCCAAACAATGGATTTTCCTGGTGTTTATCAAATTACTCTGTAAAGTGCCTAAGGATGGGATTCATCTGCAATGTAGATGTCTGCATCTAAGCAAGTCCTGGTTCCTTTTATAGTCAATAGATATCAATAGACACTGTGAGTGTGTGATTCATCCCATCTCAAGATAGACGTCTAATTTAGGTCAGGTGACTCACTCCCTGGAAGTACTTATTGACTATAAAGGGAATCTGAATGACTAACTCAAAGATTTTTGAAGTGAAGTGAGGTGAAACTCATCCTACATGCTTCTTATGTTCTGGCACAACAATTTCATTACCCTTCTCATTGAACAGTTACTCTCACCGTGTTTATCCCAGAGCTTGCTATCACTTTCCAGCTCTCTCCTGTTAAACCTAGTCACTAGCTTTCATTTCAATTTTTTCCACCTGGGAAGATAATCCTCAAGTCTTGCCAGTCTTCTCTGGATAAATAATGACTCCATTATTCATCCTTCCTTGTCTACTATCAACCAGGACTTCAGCCCTCTTATCAAGTTTTATTTCATCTTTTCATGCTTGCTTCCTGAAGCAAGTTCTTCTTTTCCTTAACTCATCTTTGCGTCAAAGAAACAGAACTTGTTTCTTTGCTTAATATTAGGAAATATTATAGAATTTTGAAGTTTTATTATATTTACTCACAGTAAGAAATAATTGGTTTGGGTTTTTTACATTATGAGTTTTCAGCAGCCATTTTAGTGGCTGCAGCATGTGCATTTCTAGCTATATTAATTTGGTCTTACCTCCCTCTCTGGCTACACTTATTCATTAGGGGAATCCCATTGGAACTTGTATTTTCAAAAATAAATAATAGGTTTGAATTTTGGCCAATGTCTTCCTCCTGTAGTGAGCAAGAGAGTTGCTGACTGAGAGTCTCTATCTCTCATGTGGTCACATAAATTAGAGTCCTGATCAACGATGACAAGCGTTCTGCTAGCTAGACAAACATTAATCTGGTTAACTCCTCTTCTTCCCACTCCTTCCTGACACAGAGGAAAGAATTGCCTTTGGAGAAAGTTTGAGATGTGTAGGTTGATTTTATTGTAGTTACAATGTGGCAAGAGGGTTCCAAACACCTTCAGGAGTTTATGAAAATTCCAATCAGAAAATAAACAAGCTACATTAAGCATAAAAGGCTGGCTTTCTTGCTTGCTTTCTTTTACAATAAACAACTGAAAAACTGATTAGTTTAGTTTATGATATCTTGAAAAAATTTGTTTCCACATATTCACAGAAATATTTCAATCTGAAAGTCTGTGATTCTCAAATCTTTTAATGTAACTTCCATTAAAATAATTCTGGTTTCACCTAGATGAGTAAAATGAGCAACAATGTCAAGTCTGAAAAAAATACATTTTATTAACCACACTGCATTGACAGAACTGAACTGTTTTCAGGTGCTGACCCAGTACTGCTCCCACACACTCCACTGTCTCATTGGAAATACATGTTGGTGCTGTTTGTCATATTGTGGTGGGCAATGCAGATCTGTGCAACATAGTCCCAAAGCTCAAGTGCGGAACTCATCTGGAGGATGTCGTCTTCCAGGAGCTCGCCTGACTTGCAAGATCAAACTAACATAAAGAAACTTTTCCTGTAGAAAACAAACTTACTTGGATAATTAAGTGGATCACCAAATTTAGGATTAGAATCTTATGGGGTTTTTTTGTATTTGGCATGTAGTTCTTTCATATACTTCTATACATCCTGTTCAGGATGCTCACCTCATACTTAGTAAAATGATGCACAGCTTGTGGGTAGCTTCTTGTAACTTAGGAGGCAGAGAGAACATCTGGAGGTGAAGTCTCCTGAAGTCCTTTATTTATCAGGCATGAGTGTTTGCGATTGCTTCACTCCCTTTAAGGTTTCCACAAGCTCCTTATCAAGGGCTCCATACACTATTATCTTCATTACTAATTTAAATCACCAAGTGATACTGGTGCTCTAGAAAATCTGAAACCCAAGGAGAAGTATTCTTTAGGCTCCCCCTTTTGTCATATATTTATATTTAACCTGGTTTTATAAGCACCTTTTCACCAAAGGGAAGTGGTTTTTTATATTTTTTTTTTTTTAATCTAGGGGAGTGTTTTGAAGATTCCATATACAGTTGACTTCAGGAATGAAAGACTGTTGTTTTGATCCAAAAAAGTTTATAAAGGGATAAGGAAAGTAAAATATTCTTGAAAAAACAACCCCCTCCTCTTAAGTTGTGTATCTTGGAGCATAAGGAAATATAATCAGGATCTTCTGTTTTGATAAGCAAAAAAAAAAAAATTAGAAAGAAAAAGTTCATGTTATTTATCTAATTTTCATAGTTCATTACAGATGTTATGCAAAACTGAGAGCTGCCAAGAGCAAGTACTAATTCTGCCCAGAAAATGTACAGGCACTATATTTTAAAAGAGTAAGATACGAGGTTTGCTGTAGGATAAATTTCAAAGTTATTTTCATTTGAATAAGGCTGTGCAAAAAAAAAAAAAGAAAAAAGAAAGAAAAAACCCTACAAAAACAACCTAAACCCCATCCAAACTCAATACCCACAGCTTTCCATTATTCCATTCTGAAATATTGTCTTGTTTAATTATATTTTCTCTGCTTCCTTTTCCTCTTTTATAAAAGACCAGAGAAATTACTGTCATATTGATCCTAATGTTGAACCTCCTATGTAGTCTGTGAAGAAATTGTTGCAGTCATGGCCTATTTATTGAATCATCCTGGGACACTTATCCGCTTGTAGCTGCCTCTGAATTCTCAATGTGCTAGAGAACACTACTCTCAAAACACCCAATTTTCAGCCACTGAACAAGCTCTTTACCATCTAAGTCCTGAGAATAGTCATATAGCTCATGACAAAACCACAGTTTCTCTTTTATCCTATAGCCCAAGTGTTAGAGTAGAGCAATTTTACTAGAACTTGTGTAGGAGCTATAATAATCCTACTCCTATCAAAAAGAGTAACTGCACCATCAACATCACCACTACTACCTTTTGCTGCTGTGTTTCAAGAGAAAGGGTGATCCATGTATTTGAATACTGAAATTTACCATCTTAAAAGCCCACACTCAGCACTTCATATTTACAGGTGTGCCAAAGCTTCACATATCCCTTTGGTCAGCACCTTCAAAGTTCTGCTTACTTCAAAGGTCTGCAGCTATGTATACATGTGGAGAGTACCTCAGCCTTCGTGGTATAGAGGAACTTGTTGCTCGTTGTTCATTCTTTTGCCTGGGCCACAGCCAAACCTCAGTCAATACATATCCTCAGGTGTGCTGGGTAGCATTATGTCCCCCTGTGGATATTATATGGGCTGCTGCTTTCTTCTCAGTCCCTAAGAGAGAAGACAGAGATTTCACTCTCCTTACTCACTATTCCTTGGCTCTTCCTATTTTTAGGAGAGAGAGACATAGGAACATAAAATTACAGGATAGTTTTGGCCAGACATGACCACTGGAAGTTCTCTGTGGGACCAACTCTGCAGTTACAAGGCTTAGGGCCTTTGATTTGAGGACAATAGATGACCTTCTGAATACTTCCTAGCAGATCACCCTTTGCTTTGATTATTCATTCCCCGTATTCAGAAGCACCCTGCAATTAATATTTGCCTAACACATGTATTTCCAGCTTTGTGTCATTATCAATTTCCAGCTAAAAAAAGGGAACTTGTAGCCCTATATATTATTTAGAATTTTCATTGCTTCCATTTCTCTCAAGCAATGAATATACATTTTCACCTTCATTTTTCTGGTGAAATGAAATTTCTGATCATCTTGTTACATTTTGAGCTCCAAGATATATTTGCCAATAGCTTGTAAAGATAATTAACCTATTTATAGTAATGGTTACAATGAAAGTTCAGCTTTAGGAATTGACCACCACACACTTCAATTTAAAAAATCAGTTTAAACATCCTGGATTAAGACATGCCTAATTTATCATACCTATACTTGTGGAATACAGCCTTACTGACTTGCAACATACAAAAGCTCTGTGCAACTATTGTAAAGAATACAGTGCAAGAACAGCTGTGCTGAATATCGCCATAGATCCTCCTAACACAGTAACCTGTCCAGCACAGTATCCTGTCACAGACAGTGGCCAATAGAAGAAAAAAAACCTGGAAGAAAACTGTAAAGAACAGGGTAAACATTCATGATGATAGACAGGAGAAAGGTCTTTTGGATACTGTTGGAAAGTGCTAGGTTATTTTATTTGATAAGTATTGTGAAATGTATTGGGGAAGAAAGTAACAAAAATAAACAGAAGAGAAGACAAAACTAAAAAGTACATTATTCATTTTTAAGTATTGCACTTGGGAAAGACTACAGGGCAAAACCAAGTGTGGATGGCTCTGGTGACACTCAGTTCATTTCTGAAAATGTTTGTCCTCCCTGGAACCCTTCATCACTTAACATGCAATGTTCTGCACCCCTGCATGATGCTCAAAATCTTCTTTGCAAGGGCAGAATATGTAGGGGACAGATTGAGGCTTGTTTAGATTTTTTTCATCTTTGGATTTATAAGCTTCATGATTTCAGTATCTCTTCCTGTGTGTATATCCTCTGTAACCAATGCAGTACACCGGGCCTGAATTGCTAATAACTGAAGATTTTTAAGTCATTCAAAACAGTTCAAGAGTGCTTGGAGTGCACACTCTTTCTCAGCCTTTTTTTAATTAGCCTTTGCTTTATTTACTATTTAAATAAGGTATTAATATATGTATTTTTCCTGCCCCATGGAGTAAGTGTCTTGTTCAAAAGAAAAACTAATTAAAGCGATTACCTGCAGCTTTGAGTGTCACAAGTGTACATATTTCCAAGGCAAAAATCTAAACTTCTTTAATGTACAATTGATTAATAGCAAGAAAGTACTACTTTGTTTGGGAGAAACTATTTAGATGTGACTAGAAACTTCTTAACGAGACAGAGGAAGCAGCTTTTGCATTTCTTACAGCATTTGCTTTTCATGGATTCTTTCCCAGTAGCTTGGTTATAGGTTTATGGGATACTTAATATCTTTGCTTTACATTCCAGAAACAGAAAGCTGATATAAAACAGAGATTAAGATATCAAAAGCAATTCTTTTTACTTTTTTTCGCATAAACAAAAACAGTCAAGAATTTAATACAAATTGCCGTTGATTGGAGCAGATTTTTACAGTATTTAATTTTTAGTTGCTTTGAAGACTAGAGATTTGTAAGTGATACCCCTCTTGGGTCTGGGACTCTATCTGTGTAATACTGTGTAATACAGTAAATTTTTATTTAGTAAGCTAACCTTCACTGGCATTATTTAGTATCACAGTTCCTTTGACTCAGGATAATTTTAAGATGCAGTTGAGCTTAGCTGAAACAGCAAAGCCCTTCAACCAAAATAAGTGCATTACCAAGTCACTAGCGTATGATAGACAGCTTAGCTGAGTATGCCTGCAGTGCACAACGTACTGCACAATGCTGATGCTTACCCAGGTTTTAAGTAGTGCAGCCACACTGACATCCTTCTGCTGCTCTCTGTAACTCAGGGCAAGCGTGGGGTATGGCTAGCCTTTGCTGTCTTGCATTATGAAGACATGCCTTAGGGGCGAAGGGATTAGTGTACTTCATCTGTTCATAAGAGTGTGAGAAATACCACAGAGACAGAGGAGACACTGAAAACCAGAAAACTGCCAGAGAGTGCACTGGAATGTGGCTGGTAAAAGAGACTCAGGACATGGTGCAGACCTGCTGTCCTTATCTGAGTTGTCCTGAGTGTAGGAAACAGCAGCTAGAGCCTTTGCCATTAAGGCAAACGAAACAGGAACATTAAAAAAATGTGGCTGTGTCTATCATCAGTTCCTCAATAATTGCAAAGAAATTACAAACTTTCCACAGGTGTTTCAGCAATGGGGTCAACATTTTGTGATGGAGCTGTGAGGTTGACACAAAGAGAAACCAGTCTATTAATTCAGATTATGCTGCTTCCTGCTAGTTTTATTTTTGAGAATTTTGTCAAAGAAAATGTCATCAATTATTTCCTATAGAACCACTCACATTACTTAAGACTTCTAGCTAACCATCACAATGGAGTTACTCCTTTCAGTTATTAATTTTGACACCTGTTTTGGAGGTGTCAATGCAACGGAGGGTGGCAGAATAAAACATGCATGCCAAGCTGATTAGATCAGGGCTCAGCCCTGTGCACTGTGGTTATTCTGTTAATTAATCTTGCTGTAAAACAAATTAGCATGCACGCATTCCTCCTGCAGGCCTGAGTGCAGTCCGTGATGCCATTTTTACCTTCAGACCATGATCTGGTCATGTCATAGGAAAGTCTTAGTGTAAGCTTCACCTGAAAGCCTGTCTAAGTAGCCAGAGTAGCTTGGTTTGGGTTTGTTGGAGTTACACAGGAAGCCGGAACCTCTTCAGACTTCCACATGGACACATTGAATCCCTCTCCTTAGATGTGATGGAATGGTCCAAGAGCGCAAGTGATGTCCCACTGCCTTATCTACCTGTGCAAGGGTCAGCTATCTCCATCGAGTGCACATTCACCTCTACTCAAAGTGCTTTTGGTCAGCATCCACTGGCAATTCAAAGAGTGCAGGACAAAAGAAGGACTCTGCATATGGCAGTTAAAACTCACTGATCATTAGTGGATATCTATGCTCCACATCACCTAATTATTATACTCTCCAGAAGACCAGTGTCTTTCCCAAAAAATGTTTTTGTAAAGTGATCTAGTAGTTCCTATGACTAAGCAACACCTTAAGACCAACTGTTAAAAAAGGTTGTCTGATCCTTTTCTTTGGAAAGCCAGTCTTCGTCATTAAAAACAAAAGCAAAGAGGGTTTCAAGGGCAGTGACATTATGCAAAATCCAAATCTTTCTCCCTAATTATTGAATAAAGCAATCCACTTTATTTCAGGGAGTTTGCTTCCCTCCAGGCTTTGTGATTCCCTGTAAGGAAGCCACACTCTTATCTGCAGCCTCTAGGTCTTGGATTGCACGTTCCTTCTATTGGCTTTGTAGCGAGAGATTTTCTCTTCTCCAGTGGGAGTCAGGTGGTATTTGTTTCACTAACCATTAATCACCTAAAAAGACCAAATCTAAATAATTTATCTCAGCTCTCTGCAGTCAATGGAAAGAATGAGATGCCTACAAAGGGCAGCTCATCTACCTATCTTAGACAATTACAGTAGATAAAGATTAATTACCACTTCCCCATTGACTTCCCCAGAAAGAATCAAGGTGACGAATTTAGATAACACAATTCACTTTTAGATAGCAAAAGGAGAGGAATCTCACCCCACCAGAATCGTGGCCTCCAGCAACCATATATTTTACTTAAAAATGTATCTTCAGTTGTCAGTGACATTGTTTCTTTTCCTGGTGTAAAGCAGATAGAGTCACTGGTATCCCAACTGTGCACTGCTTCAAGTTGTGAAGGATGAACATACAATGGATTTTAATGGCCAGAATTCAGAACATGTTCTTGATATTAATGTCTAATTTTATTATGATTTTTCTATAGTCTTCTGCATACCAAGACTAGTGTAGCAGTTTACAAATATATGCTTCAAAAATCTATCTTGATTTTTTTGTTGCTGTTCAACTTTTCTCTCACAAATCCAACACAAATGTGCATGTGCATGAGTATGTGTGCGTATAAATGTGTATATAAAGAGAATAAAAAGACACGTGCCTTCTGCAAACACTTTGCTGTTTTCACCCCATCTCACTCAAGCAGTAATATGACCTGAAACTATAAAAGTTAATGATTGTTTCTTTGAACAAAAAAAAAGCCACCCACGAGATAACAAAAACTGATCTTCTTCTAAATGAACTTTATTAATAGTAACCTGCATGCTTTTTGAGTGGGGGTGTTGCAAGAATAATGACTGAGAGTGGAATAGAAAAGGTACTGGTAGATAAGGACTGTTTTGCTTCTGAGTAGTTAGAAATATAGCCAGAAAGAGGAAAAGCTATTCCATGGAAAATGCTGGCCCAGCTTTCTGATGTTAAAATTGCCAGTAATTCCCCATTTCAATATCTGTAATGTCAAAAGGACAGAGCTTCCTAGAAGCAAACGTATAACAGCACAGCTAATATGTATTGCTTTACTCTTTGTGATGCCTGCCAGATTTTCAACAATACTTGAAAGGCCAAGCAGGATTTTTAGATTATGTGGGGCCAAGAAAAGGTTTGGAAATTCCATCAATTTTTAAAACACTTTTTTATTTTTTTTAACTACTGCCAAAGTGAATAAGTTGACTTAGGGGTACTTTCTGACATGAGGTTTTCTTAATGGCAACCATGTAGGACTGGGATTTGAGTAGCTTTCAGGTACATAACAACAAAAGATAGATCAGAGAGAAATTCCCACTCACACTTCCCTGGGTAGCACATGATGTATTATTGAATGACTACTGCTTTCCAAACAGGATCATAATTAATTGTAATCAATCAGTTTCCATCACCTTTATATAAGAGCTCTGTCAAGCCCGCAAAACTGTATTTTGTGAATACGTGTTCAGGGATATTTCAAATGCTCATTATTGATTCAGGGGTCATTAAGAGCTAATCTTAACATATTTTGACACAGTAATGGCTTGTGATGTAATTCTATACTCAGGACCTTCTGTATGATGATGTGTGTTGTCCAGGAACTCCTCACAATATGGATTTTTATAATACATTTTGAAAGCTCCCATAAAATTCCCATTTGCGCAAATGCACATGCCCCAGGTGACACTTCTGATGAAGGAAGGAAGATAAAAAAAGCAGACACATTTTCCATAAGGGGCTTAGTGACTCACTTGGAATATTCTTCAGATGAATTAAAATTCCTCAGCTTTAAAATACATATAACAATGTATGTTCCAGATAAATAGCTACACACAAAATAGATTGAGTTTCTTTCAACTGTTGAGTTTTGTACACCACAGTGTAGCAGAAATCCACATATTACTAATAAACAGAATTTAATCTACACACTATAGGAATTCTGGGAGAGACCCTGTATTTAGGCTGTTCTTCACTTTCCATTACAAAAGATTATTGTGACCTTTTTATGAGAAACTATAATGCCTCCTTTGTATATAGTAGACTTTGACTTTTGGCAAGGGAAACAAATGCCTTTTCTGGAGAACTGGCTGGCTTCTGTGCTACTAACATTTCCCACTTGCCTCCCAATTGAACTCCTCAGGAATACACTGGCTGCACGGCAAA
Source organism: Scytalopus superciliaris (assembly GCA_013400415.1). Taxonomy (NCBI): domain Eukaryota; kingdom Metazoa; phylum Chordata; class Aves; order Passeriformes; family Rhinocryptidae; genus Scytalopus; species Scytalopus superciliaris. The sequence goes on along the minus strand of VXBX01000122.1, from coordinate 118,589 downwards.
GTAGCAACAAGCTACGCAGCCCTGTCTAAAGCTGGGCTGATGCCACCAGTGATGCAGCAGCAGTTTGGGCAGCACGGGGAATGCCTGAGAGCTGCCAGTGGGAGGGCAGCCAGGCTGCAGCCCTACTAGTTACTCAACATATGTGCTCACCCTTCCTGCCGACCAGCCTAACCAGGAATGCCACATGGGCAGCTCTGGAACAGAAGAAATGATGTAGCTAACAGTCCAGGTTATTAATTTTCACAAATTTTTCAACTGATTTAGAACATTTTGTAATGGCTGATGGCAGTGATTGAAACCTTACCTTACAAAAATTTGGGAGTTAGGTTCTTAGCTGTGTAAAAGCACAGCCACTCATTTATATAAAGGCAAAAATGATCCAAATTATTTAAAGATATTCAGCCAGATTTTGGCACTTGACTGAGCAAATCAGTAACTCTGGAAAGAGTATTAAGACTAATGACACAGTAATCTGCAATTAGTTCACTGGAACATAATGAAACAATAAAGCTAAATAATTGTGTGCATGTGTAGTTACTTATCTGAGTCCTCTGCGAGTAACATTCATCATAACTGTATGATGCATTCATACAGGCTTCCTGACTGGCAATCTCACTGTCCTGTATGGGTCTGCATTGATGGATCCCTACAGTAGCCTTGGGAGGGAGGCCAGTTTTGCTACCCTAAAACTACAGGAGAGAAAAGAGAAGCACTGAAGCACTAGCAGTTGAAGTGACTTGCACAGGGTCCAAGCCAGGAACAGGAGCCAGGAAGCAAATGTACCTTTGATTTAGGGTGGGTGTGTCTCCAAGTGATTACATTTCATGCTGCTCCTGCCTACGCCTGGGGTGCTTGGCTCCATGTTTTCTGATCCCTATTGGGGCTAAACCGCAAGACCATTCTTCAACATTTGAATGATAAAGAACAACAAGAGGAAAGATTTTATGGTGGTTAGGGTGTTAGCCAAAGCCTTTGCAAGACCTGAGTCCAACATCATTCTTCCATGCAGTTCCTGGCAGAAGTCCTCAAGACCTCAGTGATCTTAGAGGTCTTTTCCAACCTTCAAGGTTCTAAGTAGGTGCCTCAGCTGGGAGTGAGCCTAGATGGTAAGCATGCACTGGGTACTAGGTGCCTAGGCAGTATTCAAAATCCTGCTAGAACAGCCTCCTAGGGGAGTGCCTAGGATTGTTAGGTTTTTGGTTTATCCCAGAGTCACTTGAGAGAAGGTCTGTTGCCTCCCTCCTTCTGGACTTTCCTGTCCCTGTGAATGCTGTGACTCCTGTGTCACTTGTGTCTGTCGGTGCATGGAATATATGTTCAGTATGGGTACTATGTAATTCCAGGCGTAGCATGGTTTGAATGTCAGACAGCAAGTTGCTAGAAGGCAGAGATATATATATGGGGAGGCAAAAGAGAGGAGACATTCCATTTGGGGGTTTTTGTTGTTGTTGCTGTTGAAGAAAGTGCTATTTGCTAATTAATAGCACTGTTCTGTGCCATATTTCACAACTTCCCTGTGTTTATTTTCATGGTGACTTCCTTGAATCACATCCTCATCTTTACTAAACATTAACTTCCTAGTGTGCTTCTTTTCTGTACTTATCCTCAGTAAACTAGTTTAGTGGAAAAAAATCTGACAAAAAACTCATAATGTTACCATCAAACCCATATGGGATAGATTAGGTTCTTAATCCAGTTATGATGAAGTTTCAAGTATAGACATCATGGAAAATTTAATGAGAATTTAGGAGATACTCATTCTGATGAGATTTGATATCCATCTGAATGGGAGCTTGGCTTTCAGTCCCAGTTTGGTTTTGGAATCCATTGAAGTTCTTGCAAATGTCAATGAGCCCGTATTTGAGTCTTTGCATTTGACCCACTCTGAGCAGTGATACTAATTTCATGCTTCAGGCATAATTTCAATTAAAAATAGAAAAACTGAGTATTTGTGATTTACAAAGAGAAAATAATAGTATCAAAGGGTACTGAAATTTGTTTGTCTTTGCAGCTGTGTAAGCTTTAAAAAATTTCACATATGTAAATCTTACAAAATGGATTATTGTGTAGAAATGATCCATTGTGAAAATGTAGGTTATTCTGTTGGTAACACCTTGACTTTCTTCATTGCAAAGAAGTGCTGGTTTACTTCCCCCTATAAGAAATAGAATAATATTGCTTCTGATCTGGTTTGAGATTTTGCATGTTTGAAAATTCAGTGGGAATTTTTATTCTTGTTGTTCACACCTGAAAGTACTAAAATTTCTATGACATAAAAATTACTTCCTTCTCTGGAAGTGTTCAAGGCCAAGTTGGATGGGGCCCTTAGCAACTTGCTCTAGTAGGTGGCATCCCTTGCCTATGGTGAGGGGGTTGGAACTACATGACCTTTAAGGTCCCTTCCAACACAACCCATTCTATGATTCAATGATATACTGACAGATGATCCTTTGTCTGTATCATACAGTAATAGTAAATCTTCTCTGGCTCTGTGTGGGGTGAAATGACTGATGGAGTCCACCTATGTTATGCATAATGTCTCTGGTAAACACACCCTTACAGTAACTGCCTGCAGTCATTATACCAGATTTAAGTATGTATGTAAGACATAAATGCACCAGAACAGAGTTCTTCCAAAATAGGTACTGAAGTCATGGAAGTAGTTTCTGAATGTGCTTTGCTGCAGGATGAATATAAATAGAGCTGTGCTCAAAACATCAGTGCAATGAAACTCTTTGGAAAGGACGAACTGCATATGTAAAGTGCTATAAGATGCTCAAATATGCCTATATCAGCATGCATGTATATTTGCAATACATAACAAGTGCCAGGCCCTTTTCATTTTAAGACTTCAAAACATTTTATATAACATGTTTACATTGTTATTCAGGCAAAGCAATCATCAGAAAAGAACATCATGAGCTTTATACATAAATCACATTTCAAGTGCACTTATTTGATAAACCTCACATGCAGTTAAGTTTGACAGAACTGCAATTGTTTGCACTTGCCTCCTGGGACAATGGGTGAGTATTTTGCTATGCCGCTTTTTATCACTTTGTGCTAATTATTACATTGTGTTGCAGTACTGAGGGGAAACACGTGCTGATACCGAAACCTTTACCAAGGAAGTGTAGTGCTATGGAAAAGCATTTTTTAAGGGGGCCTCCAACATTTCACATATGGTTGCTTAAAGGTGTACACCCTTTCTGGATTCTTTGTGGATACTGCTAGCAGTGCTCTCCACATTTCCCTTGCATGCCAGATCAAGACTAAAGAATGCCCATTTTACTGCCATGTCTGATGGAAGCCACGTATGCCATACATGTAGGCCATCTGTTGCAAGAGAATATTTAAGATGGCCTGTGGCAATTTTCTTTTTTCTTGAAGGCTTTCATGCAACCCAAGACACGTCACTAGGATAAATTAATTCCAGATATGCTAAGAAAAGTTTTGAAAACTCAGGGGACAATTTCTGGAAACTCTGACACAGATATTCTTAGAAGCCAAAAGACCAGTTCATAAGAGTGAGGGGAAGAAGACTAAACTCTTCTATTCCTGAAAGAACTGAAGTTCGACTGTTAAAGAACAAGGTACACATGTGTCAACCTTCTCTATAATGGCAGTTTTGCTAATGTTTAGGTGGGAACAAAAATCAATTAAAATTAAATTTCACTTTGCATCTGGAAAAGGCTGAAAAAAACATGTTCCAGAGTTCTCTAAATTATGCCTTGACTCAGAGTATTATTCACAGCATGATAATGAGATAGACAGAAATAAAGAAAAACCTAAAATGAAAATCAGCTATGATAATTCATTAAAGTCCTAATACCTTCTGTTTGTCCCTCTGCTGAGGAATCTTCCTTCTAAAAGCTGCTGCATCAGGTCCTGCACATGTCCAGCTATTTTTAGGTTTGCAACAGGCTGTTTACAAGGGATTTGAAGTCTGGCAATCCAGATACTCTAGACACAGTTGGAATGCTCGCGCCTCTCCACAGGTTACGCTTGGAATTAAAAACTTCGATGTGGCTCCGTCATTCAAATCTTATAGTGTCTGGCATTGGGTATCAAAAAAATCGTGATGAAATAGAGCACTGTGGTTTTAATTTAAGCTACTTAATGCCAAAAATATTCTTGGACAATTTTTTGGCCAGTGGGCAAGCAAAAGGTTTTTGGTGAGCTTCAATTTAAAGACTGTAGTTTTGGTTCAGTCAGGAATCCAGATTTTTAATTTTTTTTAATTTAATAACATTTCTTCCTTTTAAAATACTATTTCAGACATTCATATTCAATATTTAGCAGGCACTTCTTTAAAATTGGTATTCTCTCCCTCCTCAAATATGGATTTCAGCAAATTTCTTATTCTCCGTTACATGTAATATTATACCCATCCACATGATCAGTGTGTATGAACTGACAAGATCAGCATAACAAGCCATTTTAAATTCTGAAGTACTTTGCACCATTATATCTCTACAAACTTTTGAAATGAAATATCTCCACTGATTTTGAAATCCCTTTAAAATGAATTATAGATCATTTGTAACATTAAATACATACAACTTACTGTTCAAAGCATTATACCACTTTTTTAAAATAGTGTATATTCCATAATTCTATTATTTATTAATTCAATGATCTATTAACTTTTACAAGTTATCAAAATAAATTAGTTTTTAACCTTTCTTTGACTTTTCAACATTTCCATGTTTTGGAAGTGTAATTCATGGGGCATCCTGTCAGTTCCAATTTAAATTTACCTGTGTCATGTTGTCTGCATAAGTCTTTAGCATTTGTAGATGCAATTTGTTTCATCAGTCTATCAGAGTATGACCAATGACTACAATACAGTGAAAGAATTTGTTGCTAGTTGTTCCTGTTGGATTTTTCACACAGAAACACAAAGCGGACATGAAGTTATTATTACTTGTCAAATACTCTGCCTTGAATTCTGTCATCACTGCTTGATATAAATTATAAGCTGGAAGCAAATGGAAGGTTATTGTTGATTTTAGAGAGACCTGAGAAACGTGTTTATGTACTTGGTTCCAAAATGCTGAAATCTGAAGCCTGAAACCTTAAAGAGAGGTCAATGGGAATTTAGCACCTGAATATCTTTGAGGATCTGGGCTTTGGTGCTATAAAAGTGGAGCTTTTTTATTCCAAAGGTAGGCCTGAGGCCACTGTCCTGATTTTACAGTTACAGATAGTCCCTTAACAATCTTCATGCCGCTGTCTTAACAGGGGCAGTGAGTCCTCACCAGCTCTGATCTTAAAGCCAATTACACCCTATGGATGCCAGAATACAGCTTTAGGGCCCAACTGCACTTATCACTGTTTGGAAATGTTGGTATTTTCACTCAGTTTCTAAAACATCTCTCCTGTCAGAGGCAGTGGATAGGACAGGAACACATGTACTTTGCTTTGTTTTCCCTCCAACTTGAACTCTGTGTTGTGAAACACAACCAGTCTGGTCTTGGTCTAAACAGCTAAGCTTTCCTTTGAGACAGGAGAATTCCTCTGAAAGCAACAAGCATGATGACATAGGGGGGTTTCTGACCTCCATGGGTAATAGTGGCAGACAAAATGAGGACTGAAAAGCATGCTTGCCTTTTCTGACCTTCCAGAAAGCTAAGAGGAAAAGTTTAGTGGAACAAAGCCCCTAGTCACAGGACACAAGTTTAAAAAGCAAGCACTTGTACTATATTGCTATCTATTAGATACTCTTCTGCTGAGTACAGAGGACTTCCATATGTACAGTGAACAAGGTAAAAGTAACATCTTCTGGAAACTGAGTTACTCTGTCTCCACCAGGCATCTCTGACAGGGAGCTTATTACCTGGTGTAGACTCCTGCAATAACTTCAGCTTGTGCAGCTATCCCTCTGTCAGCTTCAACTTGTGCCTCCTTCCCCAGGTACTGACAGTAACCATGCCCTAACAGCACGTAACACATGCATGAGCTAACTACACAAGTATTTTGTCAGCTTTTTGATCAGCCTTTGCACCTTGCCCAAAGTTCTCTGTTGTCACAGCTTCATTGCTAGCTTTGCCTGAACTAATGAGCAGCTCTGGTATGTTTACCTGAGCTTTAGCCCCTGAGATTTATCCTCTGTGTGTCTCTTCCTTGCTTTGAGTGTAATATGCAGGGTCCCTGGCTGGTAGGCAGGCAGCTCAGACAGATGCTGACAAACCCTGTCCCCGTCCCCAGTAGCCTTCTCTGTTCCCCAGTTCTGGGACCGTGGCTGCTGTAAGCACTTACTCTGAAAAGTCAAACACAAATTGGTTTCTGGTTTCTGCTTTCAAAGGAGGACATCAGGATGTGGAGTACAGTCTCAACCATCTGACTTTGTTGATAAAGCAGAGCAGAAGACTAGCTTTAGGTATGCTGAACCTGTTCTGGAGGAGTGGTGAACCTCATTAGACTGAAATTAACCTATCTGTGTACTGCTTTTATATCCCTGTGCAGCATTCCCATCACTAGATACCATGCAGCCCTCATAGATTTACCTGAAACAATCCTTTACTGTGTCCTGTTTCTTTTGACAGTTTCATTGTATGTGCTGAGGAGCACTCACAGCTTTGACATGAAATCACATTCTTATCAATTAATCCTTTAAACAATTTCAAATGAGAGAAGGTACTATCTCGCCATGACAGGGTCTGTAGGATCTTACATACCTACAGACTAGTGAGTGTAGGGATGCTTGAAATACCTGTGAGATTCTCCACACATTACTGGAAGTGCCAGTGCAAACTCCACAACACCTGCTTCAAATAGTTCTGGGGAAAGGGTCTAGACTACTCCTAGCAGAGAGGAGTGAGTTAAATTGCCTCCTACAGAGTGAGAGCCGAAAGCTATCATACATGTACCTGTAGCTGCCTTCATGCTGACCAGATATGCAGAGAAGAAAAGAGAAGCATTTAAGGAGGAAAGAAGGGACTAAGGCAGTCTTGGTGATGCTTTCTTCTGGGTACAACTGAGCCAGAGTTGTCCAACTGCTACAGATATGAGGGACCCTCAAAAACATCTGTGAGTCAGCCGGAAACTTGCTGTAAGTGACTCCCAGCCTGTAGGCATAGAGTTGGAAATCCTGGGATGAAGAAGAAGGGAATGATACTTTGCTCTTGGGAGAGAGCAGCAGCAGGGACCAAGTGTTGTGTGAGTCCTGCTGGAAGGCTCTGTAATGTCCTTCTGAGGAATTAACAGCATGTGAGATCCATGTCATTTTTCCTGCTTGTTTTCTGTGATCCTCATTCTACATTGCACTGGAATTAGAGTCCAACAGTGGTATCATAAACATATCACTTCATTGCAAAGGGGTTCAGGTAACCCCTAATGGTCCTTAAAAGTGCAGTCCAGTCCACATTAACAGCAAAGCAATAACTTGTATCCTCCAGATATCCAATCACACTTGTTTCATCTCCATGGTACACCAAGAGCTTCTTGTTTTCTGGGAGATTTGTTTCAGCTGCCTCTTCTCAACTGCACCAGCACAGAGCAGGGAAAGAGGTAATTCTCAAAGTAAACACATGTCAAGCCTCTCAGGAGTTTATGTATCAGAAACAACACTGTCAGTCTGAAACAAGGAAGTTGTGATTACAGGTCTACTTAGAGGAAATGGTACAACTAATAAGAAGCCTGCTCCACCTTCTAAAAAATCAACAGGCTTGGCTCTGAGAGGTCACAGGAGCAAGCTATTTCTAGTCCTGTGAGACTTCTGCAAGGAATGTGCTGTTGTCTCTTTCTCACCTTGAGGACACAGCTCAATAGTGATTCTCATAATTGTCCAGAGAAAGGCAGTATGGAACATGGTGGGTGAGACAGCCACAAAGGATAGGGAGCTTTTTCAGATGTCTAGAAAGTCACCACCTTCCAGAATGCATCTGGAGGAGTAAAGATTAGTCAGATGTAGAATTCAGGTCCTATGTTAACTCAGAACATGATACCGCCTAAAACTGAAAGCCTTTGTTTCCGGCAAAATTCAGACTGGTGGCAGGTGATGCACTCCTGGGTGACATCAAATCTTTTTTGCTCTGATGAACATCACACTGAAGATGCTGATAAGCTGTTTCACTTGTCTGTCATGCTTTCCCAGATGTCCAAAACAACATCAGAGCTCTTTAGGGTAACAGGCTCCTTTTTCTGCCTGAAATACTCAGCCTTACCAACACATGTTCTGAGTATGCTGAATAAGCACTGCCCAGGCCTCAGTAAAACAGACACTTCTTTCCTTTCTGAGTTATGATAATTCTGTAGAAAGAAAGTCAGTCTGTTTTTAATGAGTGCTATTAATATCTCCTTTTGTGAGAACAAGTCATCTAATACCCTGAAGCCAGAGGCAGTTAGGTTCTTGCTTGAGACACCATATCATCCTATTATCATGTTCATCTGGCAAGCAAATGAAAAGAGCTAGAATGAAAACAGTTAATTAATTATACATTTTCAGTGAGATTCTTAATCTCATTAAAACTTTTGCAGACGGGACTGAATTGCATGGCAACACTGGTTATTTATTTTTCATTAACAGAGGTCAGCCCCTCAAATCCCAGTGCTTCTGAAGCGAGATACCAACTGTCTCAGGCTGCCTGGACTACATTGCATGGGGCAATGCTGGAGATGGATATGCCCATCCTGCTGTGTCCAGGCATGTGCTCTGTTCTTGTAAGATCCTTCTCCCTGCTGTGTTTGCCAGGTGACTGTCTCTAACTGCGAGTGACTCCCTATATTCAGCCTGGTATTTTTACATTTTGAGAACAGAATTTGGTTAAATGACTATTTGGGATAAGTGGTTAAAAGGGTGGCAAGCTCTTAAGGAAGTGTCATTGAGAATGAAGCACCCAGTGCCCTGGGAGTAATAAGCAAGTTTTGAAAGGAAAAGCAGAATCTGCATACTTTCATGTAGCTTATGGTTTCATTTCCTTGCTTAGTCTTGATTTGGATACATTGCATATGTAGCAGCCCCATGAGCTTCACATTTCTGTGTCTAAATTATAACTTTATTATTTCCTGGATGTTAACATTAGATTCTTAAAATGTCATCTGGATGCCAAACACTTAAAATTTAAGATGTAGTGTGTTTAAAAAAGACTCTTATCTTGCGTTACAGAAATTGTGTTTTTACTCTAAGGCAAACAGTTATCCCTGAAGTAATTTACAAGTAGATATTTTCAGTTGCCATAATCAAGCTTTTTAATATACATGCAAATTGAAACAGCAAAGTGTTTGAATACACTAAAGGAAGAAATAAGTGCACATATTGTATTTCTCTCTAGATATTATAGAATCACAGATTATGTTGAGTTGGAGAGGACTTACAAAGGTCATCGATTCCAACCCTTAGCCCTGCACAGGACTATGCCTAAGAGTCACACCACATGCAGTGAATATTTTTATAAATATAAGCATAAATGCATGAAAAAACATGCAAAGGTGGTTTGTAAGCTGAGTTAGGATTTAAAACCTCATGCAAAGACAAGGCAAAAATGAAGACTAAAACCATTGAAGAACTGGGCATTGAAAAATGACATTAAGCTTTTACAAAAAAGGAGATTTTGTAATTTCTTGTTTTGAATCTTTCTGTGGGTGGAATCCTGGCTTTGCTGCAGTCAATGGGAGTTTTGGCATTGACTTCAAGAGGCCTGAGTTTCATCCTGTATTTTTAGGATAATTCTTCAAGGGATTTATAAGATATAATTCTAAATCATAACAGAAAACACCCACTAAGGAAGCTACTAAATATTTTTTTGGGACGAATAAATGACTTTAAGATGGGAGCAATTTGAAATACTCTTCCAACTAATTTTCATTTGCTCTTCTTGGTTAATATAGCTTTAGTTTTATACCACAACAGGAAAAGAAAAAGTCATATGAATGTGTATGCTTGAGAATTCTTCTCTTATGAGACTTCTAGAAAAGTTGCAGCATCCAATTTTTTTTAGTCTTGTATTTGATGAACTTTAATGAACTCGATACCCTTACCTATTAGATAAGAACCACATCTCAGCACTAGTCAGCCAGATAATTAATGGTTGCAACCACTGTAATAAAAACTGATATTAATCCAACCTGCCATGGTCTGTTTATTATTGTGAAACAACTCGTGTATGACAAGCTGACAGCAAAATATTGAAGAAACAGAAAAGCTATTCATGTGGATCATTTGTTTTGGTGAGTGACATTCTGCATTGGTTAACACCATCTGACACAAAGCAGGTAGCCATGTGTTTTCAAGCGCCTGCTAAACATTTATGGTAGACAAATATGTATGCCTTTATGTTGACTTCCGTGTGCTTTGAAGTCACTAATGAGTGTGTTTTTGAATAACATATAGTGTGAAATCTCAGCTGAAGCAGTAAATACATTAGCATTAGGGTGACTATTTTCCATTCTTTCTCTTTCCCTCTACTTCCTATTTTTGTGGTTTTCTGATGTTATGTTTTGTCTGTGATTACAGTATAAGCTCTTTGAGACCAAGAACACGTATATACGTGTGTCTGTGTGCCTGTGTTTCTGTATGTGACATCTCATTTGCTCTGAGTCCTTAGTACACTCCTGTGCATGAACTTCTCAAAGAATAGATATATGGTCCTGCTGACAGTACGCCTTACTTTACACCAGTTATAAAAATAGCCTTTTTTTTATTGCTCGACAGCTCTATTTTATATTAATGTCACTTCCATTAAAATGTGAATCCTGTGTGCTAGCTAAGATCAAGATAATTTTCAAGGAAGTGTTTGCTTAAGGGCTGCAGTGTTATACCAGAAGATGAATGCAGTGAAGAGTTCAGATCATCCTCTTCAACTGTTTGGTAATACCATTCCTCTGTAGCTTTCACCAGAGGGGTTTGTTCATTGAGGTCAACATTTTCAACCTAAGACTTAAATTTAGATCCTTCAATCTATATTTAAGTATCTAAATATAAATGGTTTCATTTTCAAAGGTGAAGATTACTCCTGACGCGCTGACAGAATCTATTCCCATCTTCCCTGCGAGAATTATTAGCAGGCACCTTCGTGCCCTACTGTGCCAAGCACGGATTCCTGACATGCAAACACATGTAAATATCATGAGTTCCATCTGACAAATGGAAAAGGATCAGGATGAGGAAGGTTGTATGGATGCACTTCAGGGGAATGAATAAGTATGCACAGAAGCTGGGAAGACCAGAGCAAAGACTTATTGTTAGATTTTTTTCATAGCAATGAAGATCTGGTTAGACAACAAGTAAAAACAATTCAGTTGATTCAAACTAAACCTTGAATAATGAAGTGTGCAAGTACTGAGGCACCTTTTTAAGGAATTGTTTGTTCATGTCAGACGTGAGCTGCAAAATGCAATAGTTTTGTTGACTTCAGCCTAGGAGAACCCTTAAGATGAAGGACAAAGAACTGATTGTCCACATCAAGTTTTATTGATGCATTTGTGTAAGGATGGATAAAAAACATCTGATCTCATTGGAACTGTTCATCATTTTGTGTGGTGTGAGTTGGTGATAACCAAAAATCATCAGGCAGAGTGTGCAGAAACTCCCAGCGAATGCAGGTCAAGCCCCTTCTGAATGAAGTATTCTCACTGTCATTAAACAGAGTAAACAACATTTATACTGCTTATGTTGAGACAACTTAACTACATGTGTTCTTCTATCTCATCCACAGTGCTGTCTGGATTTACTTTTCATGTACACAGTAACTGACAATAAACAATTAAAATAAAATGCTGGTTCTCCAAAGAAAGTTGGCCAGTTTGGGTAAAAACACTTTCAGCTCCAAACTCCTGCACATACATGTTATTGTTCAGGTTTACAGATACTTTTGTTACCAGGCATCTTTGTGCCGTGGTAAGTTTCCTCTTTCCTGCCCCCACTCCCCAGTTTAAGTTGCTTTGTAAAGGTAGATTATAGTACTCTTACCCCCCTCTAATTCTCTATTATTAAAAAAACAGTGCAATTTTATACTTCAGATGTGAAGTTGTTACCTGAAAAATGCTAGAGGTCTTGTAGTCTTTGAGGGTATTTGGAACAAACCATTACTGTTTGCAGACTAATTGTTTGGTGAGAATAAGGCAAGCTACTTTAATGACAGCTTGTGAAATAACAATCTATGATATAGTACTTGGATGTAGCAACGATTGTGTTTCAAGCCAAGTAAAGAAACTGTCAGTATCTTGTGCGTGAGAAGCTTGTAGATACCCTGAGGTGACTTCATATAATTCTAAACCAGCAGGTAGCTTCTTGCATAGCTAATCATGGCATCAGTGCCTGGAGCAAGTGGAGGTGGTTGACAATGTACTTTAGTTTTAGATGAATTCAGCTCCTTTTGAATATCATTTTAATTCCCCGTTCCCAGTTTCTAAAGTAGGCATTTACATGCTTGATTTTTGCAAAATACAGAAGGTAATCTTGGGGAGGAGAAAGAATATTTTATGGTAAAAAAGCAAACAAATAAACCAAAACCAAACCAAACAACAACAAAATAAAACCAAACCTGATTTTGGGGACTCTAATTGTTGTCTATTAGAGCTCAGAGAAAAACTCCTAGAAAACAGGAAAAAGAAATATTTTTCTCTCTCTGTGAAATGTCTCTGAAAAAGCTCATTTAAGTCAGAGCATATAGATTATTTATAAACTATGCACACCTCAAACTTTTTGCTAGAAACACCTTGACTAGTTGTGCAATACATTAATATCTGCTACCTCATAGAATTACGTTTATATTTTATGCATTTTTATTAAACAAGAGGAATACTGTGATTTCAAGTGATTTCAAGATGACTGTCCAAAAATTGGTTTTTAAAACAGGTGGTCAGTCCTTAAAACTGTCTGTAAGAAATGTCAGATGCAGAGAGCTCTTTAATGGGATTAAAAATGGGTAAGCACTTAAATGGGTAAGCACTTAAATACTTACCTTTGAAAAATCCATTAATTCATACCTTTTAACACCTTTAAAATCAAGGGCTTGAGACTTTTGTTTCTCAGCAACACTCTTGTTATGCCAAATAACAGCACATTAACACTACTTTGACACTTCATAGCAAAATTAAGACAAAACAATAGCTTGTTTTCATGTCTGTGAGAAATATTTAAAAACCTGTATCAAAGTGGATGTTTTATTCAGTGAATGTTGGAAAAAAATCTTGACTATTCTCCCATTTCTATTGTCTTCAGTACACCTAGATTATGTCTCACTCTAAATTCTGAAATGGTGTGTATGTACCACAATTTGTGTAAAACTGTTAAAGTGTGTAGCTTTCTGAAAACTTGGGTTTCAGTGCTTAAGCTGATATTGCTGGGCTAGTTGAATTCTTTGGTTTGTGCCCTGTTGCTTCTCATCATGGCAGAGGAGAATAAAAATTATGAGGACTATTTTACTGTCATGTTACAGCCACACACAAGTCAGTCTCAAAAATCAAATCATGTAGACAAATAATTCACCAGCACTGCCTGCCTTTCTTCACCATGCAAATGTCCCAAACTGCCCACTATGCTTGCAGAGATTTTCCAGAGCTCTATTTTCTTTCTTTTCTATATTACTATCTCTAGTCTTACATCTACTGAGAGCTATTTTCTTCTCATCTGTCCATTTGGAGCAGAATGGACAATGCTAAGGTTATCTGCTGCTACTCTCTTGCTCTGCAGACAGGCTCCTGACAAAGAGCAGCTCATCATTCCCACTCATTATTCTTCCTTGTATATCTGTTGGGGGTCACTGGGGAATTCAGGAGCTGGCTGAAACTTTCAGAAACATTCCAGAAAACTACATAGGCTCTTTTGTCTCTGTGTCCTCATTGATTTCAGGTGCAAAGCTATAGGAGTAAGCTAGTGTTTGGATGGAGAAACAGGAGGGAATGGTGCTTTCCATATAAATTGAGTTAAAACTTCATTTATGAAGGGCTTAAGAGGTCTGATGGAGTATAAATACCTGCAGACACTTTTTGTCTTCCCTCTGAAGCAGTATTGTCTGGCTTGTTGGGTGTAGCAGCTGAAACTTACCTCTTATGGGCACAGTATTAATGGTCAAAAACCTTTATAGTGTGTATGTAGATTTAGGTTGCTTGACTATGGAAAGTAAATACAGGAGCTGGATGACATATCTGTGTTGGCTGGTCAAAAATGCTCAAGAAATAAGCAAATTTTTAAAGCAGTGAAAACTGGGGGGTGGGCAGCAGGGTTTGTCTTCGACATTATAAGGAAACACAGGTCTATCTTAAAAGAGTCTCAGTTACAAATGATAATTTATTGCCATTTTCCTGAGGAAAGGTTGTGCTTTTATAAAGAAGAAAGACACAAAAAATTGTGAAAAAAATTCATTTGGTCACATGTTTAATTTTTCAAAGGATATCAGAACAAAGAATATGACCCTCTTCCTTCAATAATGCATCAGACTTCACTCATTGTTTTTTCCTCTTTCCCTCCATTTTCTCGCACTGAAAACATGGAGAATGCAAGAGGGAAGTGACTGAACAGAATGAATAGTATTCTTGTAGCAGGACTTTTTCTAACACAAAGTTTAAAAGGTTTCAAAAGTTGAGAAATATGTTTTCCAGTCATTCAAAAAAAGTCTCCAATGATTTTTCCAGTGAAAGGAGAGCATAAAAAAAATCCACCCCCAAAACAACAGGGATAGGCAGAAACATTAAAAAGGACAGTCCTCAATAAAACAAATCTTTTCCCATCCGAAACAAAACTCCATTTTAGAACTGAATGAAAACTGTCTAACTGGTTTTGAAAGCACAACATTTTAATCAGAGGTACTAAGAAACTGAGTCATTTGGCTCAGTTCATCACAGCCAGTCATAACTGTGAAGCAGAACAGCCTGAGAAACAGTCAGGGAGTCACTGAGGATAGATCATCCGCAGATAATCTGCAGGTCATGACTGAGGTCATTTAGCACAGAACAATCACTATTTTTTGTTGGTATTATGAGATCAACTCTCCTAATATGATTTTTACTTGGGCATGAGCAAGCACTTGTATATTTGTATGTGCCAAAATGAATGAACCATTCAGACCTTGTGTGGTCAGAAATTTGGTATGCCTATATGAAAAAGTTACTGTATGTGCAAAGGCAATAATGCTCAAATATCCCATACCTTACAAATAAACAAGGAAACAACAATTAAGTAGGCAAAACAGAGAGGCTTAGAATCATATGTAATGTTATGTCATGTCATAAGAGTAAGAAAATTTGGAGTATATTAACTGCATGTATATGTCTACATATAATCTATAGAATAGATATTCACATCTGAGTTCATCAACATGGTTCTCCTTATAGTGTGTGATACATATCATCATAACACAGACATCTAAGCCAGTTCAGACGAAATGTGTCCTGTGTGCTTATTCCTTTCCTCAAAAATAGCTAGCATTACCTGATCAGATGTAGATGTCTACAAGGTACAAGTGCAAAATTAAGTGAGAAGACACCTTCCCCAAATGGCTCATCAGATCCCTAGCCAACTCTTGAGAAATTTGCCTAGGAGTTTCCAACAAAAGAGGGAACTGAGTATGGCAAAGAGTCTGAGGAGCCAGATCTGCCTGTGATCCTTTTTATTAAAATTGCTTATAGTAATAATGTTTATCTTTCCCTCAAAGGAAGAAAAAACCACCCAAACCAAACAAACAACAAAACCCCCAAACAACAAAGCAAAAACAGAACAGTGCCATGGTCACTGTTTTGATAGTGTTTGGGATAAAACAAAAGGACTCCACAGATCAGTGTTAATCTGAGCTGAGCCTGTATTCCAGGGTTAATTGTGGCTATGAGTGATTGAAAAGGTCATTGTTTTAAAATTTGTTTCTGGTCTTATTCCAGCATTCACATTAGAACGATTGCTGCCTGTTCAGTCTCTATTAGGATATGCCTTTCTAGTGATAATGTAGCCAAGTAGCTTAATCCTCTCTTTAGTTTTTACCAACCCAAAACCACTGGTGATACTGTGCCTCTGATTCTGTGATATGAGAGATGGGAGGAGGCTAGTCAGAAACATTCAGCTTTGCTTTACTATCACTGAAATTACAGTGAAATGTCCATTTCTGGCTATACTGTGATCTGTAGAAAGTTTACCCTTTCTGCTTATTTCTAGATGTAACAATTACTATTTCTGTAGTGATACAAATGCTGGCTAAGGCTGGGCTTCATCTACAGCCTCATGCCCCTCCACCTGTCTTCTACTCTTCTGTACCTGCCACATGTACACATAACATGTTAAAGTTTCTTCAACAGCAGAAGGTGGACAAGCTGTAGCCACTGAAAAGGCTACAGGGCTGTCCTAGGTGGCTGACAGGGAGCAGATGGATATGAAATACCGTACATCAGCAGCAAAAGCTGTGGGAAGCATGTGGACTACTACCTGAGCTCTGTGTTACTTGACAATTCTAGTGCTGTGGAGGGACTCCTGCTAGGGAAGTTGGGAAGTATGTTCCAGCTTTGGAGCTACAATCGACTGTCTATTAACAAAGTGGCCAGCTATTCAGTGTTTCTGAGTCTTCATGCAAAGTAAGAGAAAGGTCAAACAGCAAGATGTCTAGTGTGCTTTTTAAGCAAATAATCACTCAAACAGAAAATCCAATTGTCCCTCAGAAATTTAATTAAAAAAGATAATTCAGAGATAGTTTAAAATTACCATGTCAGGTGATAGAGACAAGCCCACTGTGCTCAATAAATCAAGCAAAGCTGAAACATTCAGTGGGTTTGGCTCCCTTGCCTCACATGAAGCAATTCACAATTAAATGTGAGTTTTCTTCTTTAAACAATTTCCATGGTTTGATTTTCTTTTTTGTGGTTATTTGTTCCCTTGGAAGGTGTGCTAGTCATGTTGCTTTTGAACTAAAATTCAGCATACCATATACTTTTTATTGGCATCAATGCAATTGCTTCTCCTTTGGCCTTCAGAAGTCCCAGACCTCCAGACTAGAAGTGGTGTGGAGTGCTGCTGGCATCTTTTCACAGGTACAAAGAAATGCAGACACATCACCCCCACGTTGCAGCAATTGTAATAGTTCCTTTTTGATTTCAAGATTCAGTTCAAAATAACTCCCCTGGCTTTATGGACTTTTCAGGCACTTGCTCCAAAGTATTGTATCTCAAACATCTTGGGCTGGATCCACTCCTGGCTACACAAAGAGGCTGAAAAACTGCCCGAAATGTGCAGCTGACGATTCTCACAGCTGGAGGAGTTGTGACCAGAGCAAGTTGTTCTCCAAAGATCTCTGCTGTGCAAATCCCACTTGAGAGAGGCTACTCTCCAGCACACAGGACTTCTAAGTGTGCAGAAGATGACATGCTAAGAAGCCAAAAGCCTCTTTCATGATGCAGAGCTATGACAGGTGCTGTGTGGAGCAATTTTTCAGAAGAAGGGATCTTCACAGCATTCTCAAAAGTGTAGTGTCTACACAGTTAAGATTTTCAAGTTTTCCTTCTAAATCCCCCATTTTTTCCGAAAGTCATGTTATTCTCTGGACCTCCAGGTAATCCATCGACAGCCAAGTAATGCCTGGTTTGCTCCCTTGGATCCTACCACCTACAGTTTTCTGTTTCTGTAACTCAGTAGTGATTACTATTAAGATTTTATCACAAGTCTCATAATATTTTGTATTTTTTATCTAAACCTCCACTGAAGTCAGCTAATTACAGGAAAATCCTATCTCATTTTTTTATGACACTGATACATAATCTCTACAAGTTGCAGAGAAAAGTCTGGGTCATGAAAATTTAAGAAGTCAAAATCTGCATGAAAATATCAATTTTTTTTTTTAATTTCAGGGGGGTTATGGCTAATTTGGGGATCTGGTTGGTAATTTTTGAATGCTTATACAATTTCATCAACATTCTGTCCATTTTCGTAAGATGACTCCATGTTACATCAGTTTACTTTGTGCTGAGCCTTTGAAATGTGCATTACTTTCAGGTCCAAGGTGGTATAGTTGATTAAATAAAAACAATAAACTGTATATTCATATAGCTGCTCGTCTACAGCCTGAGCAAAGTGTAATTTCTTCAAGAAAAAGATACATAATACACATGTATGTGGATGTAAAGGAGACTCTATTAAGAAGGAAATAAACACCCAAACTAGGATGGCTGCTGTATTTAGCAGTAGAAACATGTGGGTAAACTGTGGAGATCATTCTAAGTGGCAGAAAAAAATTATACTATAATATATATTCAGCATGTGCCGTGTATGTTAGAGCAGAATCTTTTAAATGTATTTTACCAGAGGACGCTGAAAAAGTTAGCAAAGATCTGAGAGAACTTGTGATCGTTCTCTATAAATACATTAGAGAGGTAAATAGAGGGAGGTTGAAAAGCTATTAAAAATAAAGGATAAGGTTGGCATGAGAACAAATAGTATAAACTCACCATGAATAAATTGAAGCTGGAAATTAGAAGGAGGTTTGTAACCATCAGAGCAGTGAGGAAGTTTTGCCTGTTTTTACTAAGTCTATGCTATGTAGCCTTGAGAAGCCACATGCCCTACTTACCATGAATCCAATCTTTCAGGGGTCAAGGAGAACCATAAAATCTTCAGGAATCTCTACTCCCAAGTATAAAAATGTCACAACTCTGGGGGCAAATATTTATTGCAGGACCTCTTCAGCTAGAAGCATTAATATGAAGTTCTTGCTCCTAGCCCTACAGAGATGAACATTTTTAAAAAAATACTTATTGAACATGTGTTTTGCATAAGGTGCCCTTTAAATTCACCCCTCCATGTGGCTGAATGCCACCGATTCCGAACGTCCCTTTTTCTGTGCCATCTTTGAGGGGAAATTTCAGTTTCAAGAGGAAAGAAGGAAATGTTTCTCCCCCGCTTTAAAATGGATACTGCTGGACTTTTAGAGTAGTGAAATTCAAAATGTTTTTCATTTTAAGAGCAAAAATATGTCCATATTTTAATCTTGAGGTCTCTAGGTATGTTGTGCAAAGCTGTGGTTAAAAAACAATAAATTGGAAATTTCTCAATACAAACAAATTATACTCATTATACTGGAGGCATGGCCTGATTCCACTTTTAGGGTCCCACTACAGGAAATTAATATAGAGTTGTGGTTTGAGTAGCAAAGTAATAACTTTGAGGTGATAGTTACCAACTTTTAATTATTTTCTGTGGAAAAACATCGAAACATGCCTCAGTTTGCTAAACTTGTCAGTTCAAGTTTTACATCAGCAACATCTCACAAATTCACTGAATTTTGTGAGTTATCACTTAGAAAGAGTATTTATATATCTTTTGATTCAAATAACTGTGTATAATTAGACCTCACTTATATAATTCTCAGAATAAGTAATTTCAAATGTTCTTTCTTGCTGTGTAGCCTTGATTTGTTTGCACCTGATTTCATTCCTTGCCTAAGTTACCTCTTCTGCCTGTTCCAAGGCCGCCATTTGCACTGCCTTAGTTCCACCTTAAATTTAACTTGCTTTTGTCTTCATTGTCTTAATTTCTGCAGCCACAAAACAGCAGTGGCTGCTGCACCTGACTGTGCCTCATTACCTCTTGGAAAGCAATGCAAGTAATTCCAGCTTTGGTCTGAACCTCTTCCTTGTTACTTTGCAGACTCCTTCGTTCATGGCATATTCATTTGCTAGTTCTGAAAATTCATGTTCAGACTCAGCTATGCATTCAGCTCACTTTGTTTTTGTTTATCAGCCACCTAGCAACATTTTCTTCAGACAGGATCCACGGTGACTACGTGTCATTCAAAAGCATTACCTTGTGTAAGTGCTTGTAGCTGTACAACCACATCTCTTTTTTTTTTTTTTTTAAATGAAATTATTCATCACACAGCACTCACTATGAAAAAGAGACAAGATTTGTTATCTTTTCGGAGAAGCCACATTTATTTTTCTTGAAAACATCTTTCAAAATCGTACATTATAAACCCAGTCATAACTCAGAGGAGAATTGAAACCCGACTTTCCAGAATAATTTGGTTACATGAGACTTAAACTTCAGCTTTAGCTTTCATTATAAGGGAGAGTTTAACTACGTGACTGAAATGTGCCTTGAAGGCTGAACTTCCCCCCACAACACAGAAGGTAAATTAGGAAAAAAAAGTCTAAAATATGTTTCATCTCTAAATATCTTTGATATTAGGGCCAAGTTCCTAATTATTAGCATGCATGAAAGTATGAAAGAAGAGTTTTGAGCATTTATGGCACCAAGACATCCTAGTCCAGAAGTAAATATTTTGTTTACACCTAACTTCAAACATTATAATATAGACATCTGCATTGCTCTATACTCCCTTTATTGTCAGGGTAAAGAAGCAAACAAAAGGGGCAGCCTCTTCATCTAGCCTCTTTCACGTATACACCAACATGAGAGGAAGAACTACCTGTTCATTACTTTTTATACTACATTGAGCATAAGAAACCTTTTAGTGACTGGATCACACCTGGCACTGGGTAAAATTACCCTCAAAACCAGACAGGTTTAGGAACAAACGGGAGATATCTTTTAGGTAACAGAGAAAAAAAGTGGAGGGAAAAGCAGGTTTTTTAACTCTTAAGGGATCAGTGTGGGTCAGTTTAGTCTTCTCAAAGGCTGACTTGCAGTGGAGGGCAGCATGCTGAGCTCTCTGTCTTCTGTCCCCATCAGCCTGACAGCTGTATAGTGCCTGGAGTCAGGTGTCTTTAGGGCTTTGCTAGGTAGAGGGTGAGGCTGGGACCATGCAGAGGATCCTCCCAGAGCAGGTCTTTATGTCTGGAAAGGAGCAGGGGCTATAGCACTCTACAGGGTGCTTCTGGGACCTGATTCTCCACTGAAATAAAACTTGGGCCCTGCTCTAGATAGTTTTCTCCAGAAGCATTAAAACTACATTAAATGGCACTGGGCTTGACTACCTGCACCATCCTTTTTATTTTTAAACACCACCCACCCCCTGTCAGCCCACACCAGAGAGCACCTGACACACACTCTTAGCTTTGTGGTATAGGAAAAGACATTTGGTGGGCTACAATGCAGCCCTCATGATATACTGTGCAGCTGTAAAAGAACACACAGAAATGAAGATATGTATGTTAGAGACATAAAGACAGCTTGGAAGAGAGGTGGAGGCATGTGCTTCGTAGCATGGGCTCTGGTTGCTCCACCTATGGCAACTACTCTGCTTTTATTAGGGTCAGGGATTGCGAATCAACATGTCTGCTGTTCTACACAGCTGTATTCACGGTGTCACACTGGTCTGACTTTATTGTATTATTTTTCATAAATAATACCAGCCTCAGAACTGGCTGCATCACCTTCATTCTGGTTGTAAACATGTCCTTAGTCATGGTCAGCCTCATGCTCTATAAATATTCATTGATTCAGACAGGGGTTCCACTACTGCTACTCTGTATAAATAAAGCTAACAAAATCCAACCCAAATTAAATAAGCATGCACAAAACTCCAGTGCCCCAACCTTGGCCACATAGCTATGTTAATACTCTGCCAGACTGAAAGCTATTTACATTTGCATTGCAACATGTTATGGTGATTTCTGAAATCTTTTACAAACTGTCTTTCCCTTGTCTGGTTATTGTTTCAATATAAAACAATAACAGTATAACAGCTAAGGGACCTAAGTTTTGCAAGATGCTGAAAGACTTCAAATTGCATCAACATGAATGAAATACACCATATAATTTTGAAAACCATAATTTTAAGGTTGATTATACACACCTTTAAATAACAGTTGTTTTTATTTGTAAGTAGTTTTAATGAAGTCAGTGATACCATTTTTATCAGTAAGCACTTCTAAACTGGACATTAGAACTGGAAGACATTGTGTCATTGTCATTTTCTTAATTGAAAAGTGGCTTTTGACCACAATAACAATTTTTAGACAGACTGTTCTGTCTGAAATTTCTTTTTTTTTTTTAATTTTTCTTTTTTAATGGTAAATATGCAAACAAAAGCTGTTCCCTAGTGACCTTTGGGGACTTTCAAAAGAAAACAAGCTATTATTTTCACTTGAAATGCTTTTTTGAAAACACTTTTCAGCTTTAAAGTTCCTTGAAGAGATAAAAAAATGAAAAATGTATTTAAAAAAATTTTTAAAATGCTCAGAAATCAGAGTTTTCCAGCTATATTTGTAGGATTGGATTCTACAGTTTGGAATGAAACCAGTTCCTCTATGGCACACATTAATTATTATAGACAGCTCCTATACATTCATTCTCAAAAATTATGTGGTGAGCATTTCCTGCATGAATGCTCACATGAAAGTATAGGTCTGGATTTATCCTACCTACATTTAACCCTTTAGGCATTAAGGTAATGGAAAACCCTGCCTGCCCATCAGTCCCTGGGCAATGGAAAGAGGTATATCTAGAGGGTGATTCAGGTGTCAGGTGAGGGGTGTAGAGGATGCCTCCCTCTCAGCCCCTCTCCAGGGGCTATGTGGGTGCACCCCTGTGCATCTCATTTCCTAACTGAAGAATATCAGTTAAGTGTTTCAATTTTGGAGAACTGTTGTGTATTATGGCTCTGCAAAGCTATGAAACGGAGCAGAGGGCACTCCTGTAGTAGTCAGACCAAAGTCCTTCTCTCCATACTTTGCCTCCACCAGTGGCTTCAGGGGCTGTTCCTGCCCTCCTCATGAAGTCAGGAGGTATTTCCTGAGCCAGTTTGTGTTTAATAAACCTCAGAGTTTTGTGGAACATGTATTCAATCAATCTTGTGTGAACAAATTTAAGATCCCACATCTGCAGCATCTTTGGGAAGGACTTTCACAGCTTAACTGTATGGAACAGAAAAAAAGAAGTAGTCTCTCAGCCTAGTAGAACACTAAGGAAGATGGCAACTGGGATAAAAATAGTGATTGCTCAGAAAGCAGTGCACTGATGCAAAGGACCAACCCTTCATGACGCGTACTTCTCTATAAACATGTAACACTGAAAAGTTTGATACATGTGCTTTTTTTCTACTCTGATTCTTGGCAAAAAAAATTGACTATTTAATCATTACAAAGTACATGTAATACAAAATCCCATGAAGTATCCCAGTAAACTAGCTCAATGCCAGTACAATATGCTAGGTTTGGGCTGAGGAGGGGGACAAATATCCAAGGTCCTTATTCAGGCCTTTTCATATCATACTGCTCTTGGCCACAGGTTGCAGTTACTCTCTGAGCTGTTCTCAAATATTCTGTATGTACTGTGCACCTCCGGACGGTCAGAGTTTGTTCTCACTGCACAGGACACATTATGTTCCTTATCTACTGGAACTTTGTTCTTTGCAGAGAAATGTTATTTTCTGTTGTATCTATGGGAACTACCTTCAGCAAGGGTGGATGTCCAAACAGGCATTTCAGTTCTGTCCCCATTTCCTCCTGCTTTGGGAGCGTATTCCGATCTAAATAATTCCTGTCTCTACAGGTGTTGAGACAGGCAGCTCTCACAGGAAAAAAAAAAAAAAAAAAGAGTGAGAAGCAAAAAAAGAAAACAAAATGATGACAAACAAGTTTACCTAGTAACTGCTTGGAAAAACTACCTTGTACCTCCATCTAACTATAAAAGGAAATATGTGTTTTATTTCTTCTCTAATCACAAGGTTTCAATGAACATACTCTAAGAGCACATTCAGAGCTATTCATCATTACTAAGTCCTAAGATTTAGGATACGTGTGTGCTTGAATATCTTAGCAATAGAAACATCAGAAACTGCTGTTAAAGTGCAAAAATCCTTTCTTTAGTATGCACAGGCATAACATCCATAATCCTTTATCTCTGGCAAAGCTGCTGGCTGCTGGGCTTTTGCCAAGGGCATGTTTGGTAGTGTGTGGAATCTGAGGCTGCCGCATGACATTGCTGTTGAAGGTGCGCAGATACCATGGTGATGGGAGAGATATAGGTGCCTAGATGGATAGATGGATGGATGTTTTCTTTACCCACTTGCCAGGATTTTGATTCAACCAGTCCAACCTGATTTTCCAGATTATTTAAGTGAGCAGGCTCAAATACATATGTTTGAGAAATCCTGGCAAGCAATCAAGCCCCGTGCAATTCACCCCCACTGCCATCTCAAAATTAAAGGTAAACACTGAGCAGTTCTCATTTAAATTTGAAGCATCTGATGCAGCCTTGAATATTTTTTCTTTTTTTTTAGTTGCTGGAGAATAAAAACAACAAGTTGAAGGGACTGCAGTCAGTAAAAAGGTTTCTCTGGCAAGGAGGCCAAACTAAATAATGACACCCAAAGCAAAAACATGCTTCACTGAAACTAAACTTTAGTCAATTCACTCTTTGAAACAAAGGATTTTTTGTAATTTCAAAAGTGAACATTGTACTTTTCTCTGGCAGACATTTGTATGTTTTTGAATGATCTGATTATGTATAAATCCCAATTTAGCATGCCTTTCAGCACCTAAATCCTATGAGTGATTTGAAAACATTAATGAAGTTTTCTATAGACTACAGCTGTGCTTCTCTTCCTCCCAACCTTTTTTGAAATGCAAGCTTTAGTGACAGTGTTTTGATGTGCCTCATTTGTTGATGCGTATTTTCTTTCCTTTTTTCTAATTACTTTGTAAATATTTATGAAAGATACAAGATCTGTTCCACATTCACACAGCGAGTCAATGCTTTTCCCTTCATTCCTGTCCTCTGTAATTGCTGTGCTTTCATGTGTGCTCTCAGACCTTTCATCAAACCTGTACTCCTTACACTTACAGCGGTCATCAATGCAGTCTGAAACTTAGCATAAGAGGAGTTCAAAGGTTGCTCACTCGGGGGTTGAAGTCTCAGCTCCTACTCAGAACCTGAATAATCAAGCAGTTCACAAGATTGGCTAGATTTCACTCCAGGCTTTACTCTGCCTTTTTCTCCCTGTTTTTACAATTTGTAAAACATCTCTAGTCCCTGTTTGCAGGATTGTACATCTCCTTTACACTAGCCTGAAGGCGTACTGTAAATCTATCCCTCTCAGAATGATTTAAAATGCTGCAGGTGAAACTGTCTCCCCTCTGCTTTCTCACAGGCTCTCTGCGGGGGCTCCATGTCTGAGCATAGAGAGGTAAAATCATGAACAAAACAGGAACGTCTGGAGGTTGCACTGTACAGCTTGGGATAGCTCGATTTTTCCCATGCCAAGTGCCTCCTACTATTAGTGAGGATTTTTGTGCTAAGGGGGTAGCAGGAACTGTACCAACAATCTTGGTGTTCCAAAGGGTTCTCTAAAATTATTTGTATATATCTAAATAACTGTTTAAAAAGAGATACATGTAGAGTCAACAAGAAGGTACTCAGTTCTTAAGAACTTTCCCATAAAGCAGCTTTCTTCTAGAAATTGTTGCGGATTCCCTTTTTCTTCTCCTAAAAACAATTTTTTTCTTTACTGCTCTTTGCACTGTTATTAGCAACAGAAAAGCAAATTTTGAAAATAATTCCTAAAAGCCTGTAGGTAGAAAAAAATCCTGTGAAAACCAAATTTTTTCCAAGCTAACATTTCCCTTGACTGAATCACTATTTTCAACTGAAAGTCAGAATTGTTGAAAATTCCTACTCAGCTCCATCCCTATTTATGCTGTACTTTTCCTGTAGGAGGAAAACCAAAACCCAAGTTACTGCGAATCATTTTCCTAAAAGTTATGTTTTCTTTTACTGAACTAAGAAATCATTTGTATTGCCCTGAGTCCTCTCATTTCTTCAAAATAATCCCTTACCTTATACACATGAAGTAGTGTAACCACATTCCAACACAGTCATATTTATTAAAAGTTCAATGTCCCATGTATTTTAAGCAGAAGATGTTTTGGTTTAAGAAATAGTGGAAAATGTTAAAATAAATATTGTTCCAATAATTTCCCAACCAGTGCACTTAATTAATTTTACAACGCGGTAGTGAAAATTAACTTCCTATTAATTTTAGGGCTATTTGGCCCTGCTGAACGAGGGCATGGTGTGATCAATACTGTGAGTCCTACTACACAGGGCTAATACACCTCCTGGTGAAGCTGGTGATGGAGATTTTGTGCCTTACTCTTGTGACTTAACACCTTGTATAAAATGCTCTTTCTTTTCTGAACCCACATACATGGGGAGGGGGCAAAAAAGGTGTCTGTGTTTTTCAGTGCCACAGATAAGTTGCTTCACTCTCTTTACTTTGAGGAGTAAATCCCTAAGCCACTTTTCACTGGTGATCTCTTTCTGATGCCTTGGCACCCTAAGCAAATTGCTAATGGTTGTTTTAGCCTCTTTGCAGACGTGAGCCTTCATTCCACAGTCTCAGATAAAAACGTGTAAACTTGGGGAAATTCCAGACTGAAGGTGTTAATGTATTGCTGGATTCAAAAACATTAACTTGGAGTTATTTCAGAAAAACACCAGCATAACTGAGATTCAAATTAGATATCTGTAGTATTACTAAATGTTTAGTTAAATATTCAAAACATCAAATTCATGTGCAGTTCTAAATAACTTACAAATAAATAAAATGTACTGTTGGTGTCCTATTTCTGATGGATTTTTCCTCAGGGTTACTCTTTTGATGATGATAAATATTTTTATTATTCTTCATTTGTGGATTAATAAGTCTGGAAAACATTGTCCAGAGGCACATGCAAACTCATGTGACTGTAAAGAATATTGAATTCACTCCACCTTGTTTATTCTGGAGCTACAAAGGGGAGTGAGCACACATCACCCATCATCTAAGCAGAGTGAGAAGCAAGCAGAGCTTGGTGCTCTAAAACATCCACTTTTAATGCAAGGGACAAGAGAGTGCCGTGCTTCTTTAAGGACATTCTTGCATCACTCCTGCACCATCTATGCCCATCAGTGACTCAAGGGTACTCTGACAGAACAGATTTGATTAAACCTTTCTGGGAGTAGATCTATCACAATCCTGCTTCTTCATGTTGCATGATAACATCCGGCCTCAGGCAGACTTTTGATTAAAAGTTCCCCTGAAGATTTGTGGAAAAATTCTGTTTATTCCCACAACTCTGAGAGCATTGAGGTTATGTGCCTACATTTTGAAGTGCAAATTACATGAACTGCAATTTGGCAAAGGTGTTTCAGGAGCTGGGAAACCAACTGAGGAGGCCTATAGTTGTTTTCCATTGGACTGTGATCAGGGGGGGAAAAAATAAGCCTATTTTAAAAAGATTTCTTTAATTTTTTAAGTTAGCCCACACAATCTTTAAAGCTGGGAATGATGAGCAAAGAGATGACAGAGCTTGGAGTACAGGATGGGAACTGGAAAAACTTTAGAGAATCATTTTTCAAAGGAGAACTACACATTGAGGTCACAAGCAGACTCTTGAAACATAATTTATTTTCTATTCAGCACTTCTTATATTCTTGCATCTTCATTTTTACCTCTGTTATATAGAGGTCAAACGAGTAAACATTTTTTCTTGACTTTGGAAAGTTTTTTGCTTAGTTTTAGAAGAATTTGGAAAGGTATTTTCTAAGTAATTTTCGAACTGCATATCAGCAGAGTGACTATTTGTTACACTTCTCACTAAGTACAAGTCACTCTGCCTACTTGTAATGCAAAACCACCTTGATTGAACAAGTTAAAACCCCTTTTCACTCTTTTTCCCCCAACTAGACCATAGGGAATCATAGAATCAGCTGGATTGGAAGAGACCTCTGAGATCATGAAGTCCAACCCTTGATCCAACACCACTGTGATTACCAGATCATGGCCCTAAATGCCACATCCAGTCTCATCTTAAAAACCTCCAGGGATGGTGAACCCACCACCTCTCTAGACAGGCTATTCCAATGCCTGATTACTCTCTCTGAGGAGAACTGGCCCATGAAAAATAAAAGAAGAATTTGAACTGTTAGTTCATAAGCAGTTAAGAACCAGAGACACAGGCTGAAATTGTTCTACTGATGGTTTGACAGCTAAGACTGCAGGGAGTGACTCAGGGCTTCTTGCATACTCTTTACTCAGACTGAACAATGATGATTTTTATTGAATTGAGAAGTTAGTAGAATATGCTAACTGGATCTCTTTGATGCCAGTGTCAGTCTTAATTTCAGATTTCTCTGAATCTCACATATTATGGAAAATACTTGAAATTCTATGAAAACATCTAAATTGCTGTTGTATGATCTTCTGTGATACTAATCCTCCTAATCCCACATAGGCAGCACACTGAAGAGCCACTAAAGAGCAAGGTCCTCATGTGAGGCATTTTAAGATGTAGTGGGATACTGAGAGTTCCTGCTCTGCCCTCAGCCTCTATGAATTTGTTGGTCTGGGCCAGTATGGTAAGATGATTGACACTAACTCCATAAACACAGATTTGCTACTGAACACAACAGTCACAAAGCTTTGTGTGAGTTTCAGACATTCTGTTTCTGACATCAAACCACCTGGAAATACCTCTGGGTTGAAATACTTTTGGTGTGTGTATACCAGCACCAAGAAGAAACTCAGGACCAAAAGACAAAGGACAGACATTTCCATCACTGACATTAGTGAATACAGGCAGGCAGCATGTGATTAAGCAACTTTTAATTTTTCCTGTTTAATTTTTCCTGTTTACAAAATCTTGGCATTCAGAGTATCTCACTGTGCTGTGTTCAGGGAAGTGAGCAGCTGACTCTGCTCTTCTTGTAGGTTGCTTGATTCACCAGGCTCCACAGATCAGGGATTAATTTTTATCAGTTGCACAAGTAAAAGAGATAAAGACGAAGAGATAAGGAAAGCACAGTTCTTCTCCCATGTTCCTGGGTAATTTGCCTATCCCCAAAGGACTCGTTTACAATTAAAGAGATCAATAGCAGTATGCCAGTATAAGTAGGATTCCTTTCAAGAGTCTTTATCCTCCCAATTATAAAACAGTCTCTTCCAGGTGACGTATATGCTTCACCTTTGATCTCAAAAGAGCATGTTTAGCTATAAAAGCCATGTTCGCTATCTGTAGCATTTTGACTGTGTGATTCTTATCTATCTATAAAGACTATGCAAACAAGTACAGAGCAGTACTCTGATTAGTCTCTTTTAAATATTTTTCCATTCTCAGAAAAAAATACAGTAAAAGGTGTCAGAGTAATTTCTAGCTAATTAATTGGCTAAAAAATCTGAAACAAATTCACCATTTCTAATGACTCAAGGACTGAACTATGGAACAAAACCCAGAACCACATCAGTGCAATAAGTCTATAAGTAAACAGCAAAATGTAAACATTTTGGAATACAGGCCATGCTCTTGTCTTGAAAATAAAGGAAGATGCATCTGATGTGGAAATACAGTGAAGTTGGCTGAATCTTGCTGTAATAGAGTTACTGATATCTGCAGCACTTATATATTCAGATGAAGCTGCTTTACTTTTTTGAAGGTTCAGACAAAAATTCTACCAATTCACAAACAGCAGTCAAGTATGCAAAACTGTGAGTTAGAATGAAAAAAAAAATCCAATAGGTTAACTACTAGATTAAATTTTCTGCAAAAACTTTTGTCTTTAACCAACCACTGCAACTCTTCAATTAGACACAAGAATCATCCTGTGCAATGTAGCTACAGTAATTTTCATTCACAATTGAATCAATATTGGACTAAATGTCAGGAGACGTGTTATATGTTCTCACTCACACTGGTTCTATAGGATTGTGAGATCATAGGACTGGAGGATTCCTCCAGGCCAACATACTGCTCTTTGACCAGATCAGGTTGCTCAGGGCTGCGGTTGGTTGGGTATTGAAGACTTCCAAGGACAGACACCACACAGAATCTCTGGGCAGCCTGCACCCTGTCTGACTGTCCTCACAGGGGAACAGGTTTTCATTCAATAGCTTGTTGGAAGACATGTATATATAAGCTGTCATTGTCAATGTTGTTGTTATTGTTTTTAATTTCTCAATAAATATTTCATGAACCATCTGCCACTGACTGCAGAATGAGTAATACTGTAATACTGGGCTACAGCATAAGGGCAGGATTTCTCCAAACCACTTCTTTGCCACGTTTTATGCCAAAACTGCTATTTTCCAAGGACTTCTAAAAGTATTCTAAAATTTACAGTTAATGCAGAGATATATACCGCCAAAATACTAACTAAAAGAGTCAAAAACAGTTGTGGGGGAGTTAAGTGCCTTCCTGTGCTAGAGTGGTTAAGAAGTCCATCTGGAGGCAGTATGTAAAAGCATGTTGTCCAAATATACAATCATTTTCAAAATTAGACTAATTATCTGTAGCTAGTAGTTGAGGAGTGAATGGGAAGGTTTGATAAATATTTTGCTAAAGAACCTGAAGCACAAATCCTTGTTGGTGAAAATGCATCTTTGACTAATATTGGCAGAGACTACTGAGTACGTAATGGATTAGTATTTTTAGAACTTTTCAAAAATCTTAATACTAGTGTATAGGGCAATAATAAGACTGGAAAAGTCAGCCAAGGCCATAGACCAAGCTTGAACATTAATGGTTCACACAGTTTAATTGCTGCTGGTCTCTGCTTGAGCCGCTCCAGTTGCTTCTGCCCAGAGGAAACCTGCTGTAGAGGCAGCAAGCCTGAAGCAATGGGGGTGTGAGGCAATTAGCATCACTTGACTTGGGACCAGGTCCCAGATTTCTTCTATTTGCTGGTGGAGACCACGTAGTCAGGCCCTGTGGGACTACATGAGAAAGCTGCTCAAGGGAATGCAGTCTGACCTGTTCTGTACTTTTGTGCCATGGACAATATGGACTGAATTCCTTACCCAAACCCTTTTAGCTGAAGCATGCAAGTCAGAAACTTCATTGCTCCAGGCCCCTGGAGAGTCAACAAAGAAAGTAAGACACCTCCAGCAGGTGGTTCAGCACCCTGAGAAGTGTCTGGTTCTCCCTATTGACTGTTTAAGTCACATACTCATCTAGTGCAGTTGTCTCAGATGCCTTTAGAACTAGGCAGGGTTAATTCGGGCTGCACCTAGCCCAATAACATTGTGAAGAAAATTTCATGAGAACTCCAAGATTAGGCAGGACTGTTTGAAGGAGTCTGGGCATCTAAGCATGCACATTCCTCTAGAGCAATAAATTCAGTCTATCAGACCTACCAGAGTAAAGGTGCATGGTTTGCATCCAAGCATACTTCATGGTGCATGTAGAACCCAGCATTACTGGTCTGCATTAAATGAATGACTGAGTGAAACTGTGTTGAATGGTTATGCATAAAGCAGTGCATGCTTTCCTTGTACATGAGGGAAGTGTACAAGGCATTCATTTCCTTCTACTACACCCAGGTTCAATAGCTTACCTAATTATGTGGTGTGTGTCTTTTTGTCTTTCCTATGACAGCACTGTCAAGTTGGGTTTTGAGATCCCAAATGAGCAGCTGAACAGAAATTCCAGATCATTTATCCCACTTTTGTTTGACCAGTGAAGGAAGGTCATCTTTTTCAGACTGATGATGAGAAGTTTGTTTCACAGTATTTATTTGTCTAGTCTTTTATTGTGATAATCTCTTAGTCTGCACATACTGAAGAATTTATGAACTGAAACATGAAAACACAATTTAAGTGCACTGGATCATGCAGACCAAGTCTTTCTACATAGCATGATGACCATTAAACTAGTGAGTTA
This sequence comes from Scytalopus superciliaris, assembly GCA_013400415.1. NCBI lineage: Eukaryota > Metazoa > Chordata > Aves > Passeriformes > Rhinocryptidae > Scytalopus > Scytalopus superciliaris. Next base: position 87,077 of record VXBX01000122.1, on the reverse strand, counting down.
CACTGCAAAGCCTCACTAGAGAATTTTTTTACAAGTCCACATGAGTCCACAGAAAGCCATCATTCATTTAGTCCATCTACTTCTTCTCTGCTCAGTCAAAGCCTGGGAAAGCAGGTGCATCTTCCAGTTAATCATGAAAGTCATAAATCTTAGCTGCAAAAATCAAAGAACCTAAAAGTGGCTTGTTTGACAGGATAGTCTATTCATCTGTTGAATTGCTGGGGACACTGCTGGCATAAACATGGCCAACAATTAGTATCCATTGTCATGTACAAGAAGCCATAAACTAAAGTGGAAGAATAAAAGTCTGTTATGCATGTTGTAAAAACTGGCGTGATGAAGGAGACCTGCTGTGACCACTTGAACCCCCTAGGCCAAATGTGCCTGGAAATTGCAGATATTCCATTGTTGTTGGTTTCACATTATTCAGGATGGTAGATGTATGGAGGAATTCCTGTTCCCTGTGGCTATTACTCATACTGAGGTCAGGACAGATAAAGAAATTCTGTTCCTTGGGAGATAGTTTCTAGTTTTCTTTGTGTATACGTCACTTCTCCCCAGCATTTTACAGCATTTTTGCCACTCTTGCTCAAGGCTTGTTGCAGGTAGGATAAAAAATTCTCTCTTCAGGGAACTATCTCAGATAATCTCTCATAGGGTGTGCCTGTACAGTCTTTTGCAGGCATTGAGTGTTTTGCCCTGTCTTCAAGAAAGTAAAAAACCATGTGCGTTCAATTAACACAATGTGAAGCCCAGGCTAACTGGTCTTATTACTGGGTCTCTCAAACAGTGCCTTTAGATGGCTTACAGATGCCTGAAAATTGAACATCTAAGTGTGAGCTAGTCAACCAAGGCTGCTTTTATAGTTAGTGTAGGAGAAAATAAACACTACCAGAGGCAAAGTATATTACCTATCTTGGATACCTATCTTATGATGAGACGAATCACGTTCTGGAGGTGTCCCTTTCGCTTCATCTTCTGTATATAGAAAGGGCAATGTGTCTTGCTCATATTTAAATTCTCATTAAAAAAAAAAAATCTTTAGATAAGCATTTGCCTCAGGAACTTGGACTTTAATGAAACATCAAATACACAACTTGTCATGCAATGCTGTGATCCTAATATTAGGTCTCAGCCCTGGGTTTAAAATCTTCCAAGAAACCTCTTTAAATTTGTTTACAGCAAGGTGTCTGTCTCCATGCAGTCACCCTGAAAACCAGACTCATCTTGTGTCCATTTTTCAGGTATGCAGTAGTAGCCTGAGGCTTGGACAAACCGTGACCTCACAGATCTGCCAGGGCAAGTATGCCTCCCTATACCTGCCCTGTTGACTTCTCTTTCCTCTCACCCGGGTTCCTCCACTTTAGGATTTCAGGCAGGGCCAGTTCATTCAGTCCTTGAGGGAATAATATAAATGGAAGGATCTCAGATCCTGGCTTTTCAAGACTGGTCTTAATTACTATGTAGGCTTACCCACAGTGGGCTTACCGTCTTCAAACTGGTACTGTTAGAAGTTTTGACCTCTTCATTAGAGGTTTCATTCTGTATTCTTGCAGCCTCAAAGAATTCATGCTGTTTACCTCTGCTTCTGTGGTAACTATATGAAGTTCTCAGATTTGCTTGCGGGCATAAGAGCTTGATGTAAACAGGCTACCAAGTCTATTCTGGAAGTCTGGGTAACAGAGCAGTTGGAAATCAAATAGGTGTTGGAGTTGATGTTTATTAATGTAAACAATTGTGACTATGGGATACAAGCTCTCCTGAATTATTGATTATGCCTCTTTCACAATTGACACATCATAACAGTAAATTTATGCCTTCATAGTTGCTAACTACAATGGCTAGAATTGTAATTTCAGTTCCACTATTTATATTTTTTAAAACTATGTAATTCAGAAAATAAGTTTTGTTATTCTTGGTAGTTATGCTTTATGAAGCCAATAGATTCATCAACAACACATTTGTATTTTGCTCCTGTACACAAGTGTACATACTGTGTGTACGCAGCAACACAGAAACATGAGCGCAGATCATTTGAACCAAAGGTAACCATTAAGAAGAGCTTGTCAAAAGCATGCCACAACACAGGAGCTCCAGACTGGAAAGGCTGGTTTCATACTACTTAAGTTAAGCACCTGTTCAACATTGCGTCCCTTCTTGTCAAAGGAGACACGTATCTCTGGAGGGTGATTTGTCTCACTCCACAATTAAGCTGTCCTCTGATGGTGTTTGTTTCTTTTCACTGAAGGCAGGCCTATGTATTCAAAGTGTAACAAGCTCAGAAACGTCTTAGATTTGCTGAATATAAGGTGAATTCATTTGAGACAAAACAGTACTGCTCTTCTCAAGGCACATGGCTAAAATAAGGTATTGTGGAGTCTAGGAGTCTGTGTGAGTGATTCTACAAGCTTGCTGAAGTCAACTGAGACCTAGTCAGATCATGTCACTCTTAAGAAGACAATATGCATCGGGTCAGCTGAATTGTTTCCAAAACTTCGCTAAATTTTTGCCTCTTAGAAATTTGGATATCTAGTGTACATCTAGGCACATTAGGCAACAAAAGCTGGGGCAACATACATCCTTCCCCACTTACCAGATCTGGCAGCTTCAGGTCACAAGGCCTTTCCACAGCATCAAGCCGCATGCATAGGCAGGAAAGAAGACCAAAAAACCTGAGAAAGCCAGAAAGATTTTTCTGTTTCAGTCTATAGCAGAGTGGTTAAATTACCTGACCGCTCAGAAAGACTTAGGTTTGAATCTCACCATCAGTATTTAACTCACTTTGATCTTCTGAAAGAGTATCTTAGTGCCAAGATAACAAGTATTCTGACAGGACATGTCTTTCATTATTTCCCATTTGTGCTGTTTCAGTTTCTCTGGAATAATTGCAAAATGAGATAGAGGAAAACAATTACTCTAGGTATGAGGATTGCACCTCAAAAATGGTTTGGCACAAGTCATTGGAGTTTGTTGCTATATTGGGTTGATCCATCAGAACATGGACAGTGGAAAAACTCTGTGAACTTGGACATCCATGCTCTGGCTGATTTTTAAATCTTGCATTATTGCCAGAACAAACTCCTATTAATTTCAATAGCTGTATCCTGCTGGCTGCTCCATGTTTTAAAAAAACTTCCCCTCATGTCTCTATCTAAATTTTTAGCTGTCTAAAATCTGCCTCTTTGAAATACATGATTTGGGTTTCTAAGTGACCTAGAAATGTTTATGACAATTTTTCCTTGCCAAAATTTAGAATATCACAGGATCAAGTCTGAATTTCTTTTTTTTTTCCTTTCTTGTTCTGTTCTTTTCCTCCCTATCCTGCTACCATTGAGATTTTTAATTCACTTGGTTCTAGTGAGAAAAATCAAATAAACTGTTATCATAGTTTTGCTCCAATATTTAGTACAGTAACCTCAGATGAATAAGTCCCTCATTGAAGTCTCTTCTCCAATTAATAATCAGAGGTTATCATAAGTTTACTACTATGAACAGCATAAGGAATAATAGATAAGGTTTGACATAAGAAACCTGAGTAGTATCTTGGTACAAAGTGACAGAACAGGAAAGTCCTCTAAAGCTGTGATAACCAGTCTTTTTGAAAGCGAGCTTTCTCATTTTTTATTTATTGATTGTGAAAGTCTTCTAGTTCACTGCTACGCAAAATAAGAACACTTGCTTAA
>VXBX01000122.1:0-75836 GCA_013400415.1 Scytalopus superciliaris | reverse complement strand
AGCAGTCATAGCCATTTACATTTAGGAACCATGGACTATTTAAATCCTAATAAATATCTTCTGCTGAACTGTGTCAAAACAAAGTGCAAGAAACCTTGAGTAGGTTCCTTAAACAAATAATATTTAACTTACTTAAATAATGCCCTCCAGGTATTATACTGAAACACCTGTTTTCTTGAGCAACAGCTACTCCCATGGGAAATAAGTTCAAAGCCAATATAGTAGCATACAAAATGTTTTTGCCAGATACAAATGCTGCCTACATTCAGTATTCCAAATGGAATGTTTTTTTTCCATTTGCAGTCATCTTTTCTTAATAACTCAAGGTAATTTATACAACATGACTATTTTTATTTGTATGAAAGAGATTATCAATGGAAATACGAAACAGCACTCCATTTTTAAAAGACACTGTTGAGCTTAGAGGGAAGAAAAAAAGTAAATCTTTACACAGATAGGGTTTTAATGTTAATTCAGAAAGTGAGGAAGAAAAACCTTTTGTACCTCAAAAACAGTTTCCCTTTGGTCCTCCTCAAGAATCTGACATGAAATTTGTCCAAATGAATGGAAAGATCCCAGTTTCCCTCAACAGGCTTTGGATTAAGGCCAACTCCTGCTCCCACTGATTTCAACAGTTCAGTATCTAACCAGGGTGAAGTGATCTAATTCTTATCTCTCTGTATATCAAGATTACACTAAATCAATAGTAAATATAAAGTGAGATTATAATTAGGCCTTGCTAATGCTGAGTTATTATTCAGAGTTAAAATCTAATTTGCAATGCACATTAGTTTTGTGAGGCATGACAGAAGTAGAGAAGAATAAATGGGAAGCAAGTAAAGGCTACATTGGCAGTGCCATCTCTGCCTTTTAGTTGACAGCCCAGTTTTGTTCAGATAGGACAGGATTTTATCTATTGCACTCCTTGTCTGTGATTCATTTATGAATCATGACAGTTAAGTCTTCGGAGCAAGCAGAGAAGGATACACCTGATTATATTTAGAGACTTTTCCACTACTCAGATTTTTCCATTAATTTCAATAGAAGTTTGATTGAGCTCTTTTGCAAACACTAAAACCCACTGAGGGCTGGGCGTGAACATTTCCAGAATAAGTGACAAATGAGCATTTTCAAAAATAATGTTCTAGCTAGAACAATTTCCTAGTAAAGTATTCACAAGCAGCAGCCTTCCTGCAGTTCTTGGCTATGCAAAACAACTTAATCATACCTTAAAGCCAACTGGAAAAAAGTTATCTAACCCCTAGAAACACAACCATTAACATTTCCAGTGATCTTTCTTAATTCCTGTTGGAAAGAACTCTTCCTAGCAGTTCAAGTTTGCATTCTCTGGAAATCATTTCCAATGAGATTATTACCTCAGAGCAATTAGAAATTTAGAAGTAAACACAACTAAGTAAACAGAAAGATGTGAAATGTCTTTCCTGGCTGACTTCGCCAAAGTCAAAGCAAATCAAACTCTTAGAAAAGGACTGACATATTTCTAGGCATTGATCAGGATGCTCATTCTAAAGACATCAGAGATATAACTATTTCAGATATAGTTGGACCCTCCATAGATGTCAACAGGTGTCCCAGTAGTATCCTCACTTTTCAAAAACTACCTGGACTGTATGGCCTCTCTCTACCTACAAATCCTTACTCACCTTCTCATTTTGTATTAGCTTTATTGCTTGTGTCTTGAGCTTAGCAAAACTCAACAGTTTCTGCCAGGTTAGAGAAGTGGGCTAAAGTTCTTGAAGTCAGAGATACCTGAAATCAGTAAAAGTCAAGGGTTTGCAGGCAAAAAAACTCACCAGCCAACCAACCAACCCAAGAATTAAGCAGTCACTTTCTTTGAGATCACATCAAAGATTTCATTGTCATATCCTGTCTTCAGCTATGGCTTCAAGTGAGGCTGCCCTGACTCCTCCACTCTTGGGTTCTTTTCCACTGTCACTGCTGTGGGGAGAAGAGCAAGGGCAACATGCACAAGGCAACTTATCACGAGTAGTGGGGGTAGAGGGAAAAGGTGGGAAGCTCAGAGAATATGTGGCTTAGCCCCACCTTGTGTTCTGGGACCTACACACTGAGGTCAAACTTCATTTATTCAAGGTACTGAGATAACATCCTGGAAGAGGGAAAAATGAGGAAAAGGTTGTAATTCTCAGAAGAGGCAGCATTATTACAGGATCTACCAGTGGGATAGTAGGACAAGCTGCTTTACCTGATTTGTGGCTGTTGGACTTATTTTTGCATGGGAAAGCTTGCAAAAATTACTCTTTGTGAGCTTAACTAAATTCAACTGTTCAAGCACAACTATGTTATTATTCAACTATATCCTCCATCAGTGTGTTTTTCCTGAGTCCAAGGAAAGGTAGAAAGCTTGATAACATCCAGATTCAAGGGGAAAGGGATGGAAAGAGTAAATCTCATTGGTGAAAAGCAGGGCTCAGCCAGCCCTACAGCAGTTTGACCTGAAGATAGCCTCTCGCAGCCACCAATGCAGCTGTCAGTGGAGTTTTCAATAGCCAGATGTTGTTACTGGAAAATACATTCCAGAGTTCATTTGAGCTACTTATAGTCCTAACCTTGTGTGACCAAGGCAGCTGATTCTGTAGCTAAAAAAACGGTATTGCAGATTAAGCTGAATGTGAAGCATCAGCTATAGAATTATATGGCATTTTGCCAACAAAAAATGTAATTATTAGAACATGCATGTGCCTCTTCACTGTGCCAGCACAACTGCTTTCCTCTTTTTAACCTGTTCTATATATCTCATAAGGTTAACTTATCATTCAAACAATGGGTGGAGCCAATATATTTTCTTGCCTTCTGAGCTTTTGGTTGATTTACTCTCTTGTCCTTTTAAAATTCTTCTTATCCTTCAGAATGAATACTATAAGATAACTGTAAAAGTTTTTGTTTAAAAAAAATGCCCTCCCATTCTGCAGAACAAGAAGGATTTCAAGGTCCTGGAATGTGCTTGTTTCTCAGCCACCCACAGAATGCGTGGCAAAATTAAATGCATTTGACATGTACAGTACATCATGTCATGTCTGCTGATGTGATCCAACAGAGTACTCAGAATTGCTCAACACAGGGCTTATAGAAAAAAAGAGAAGATGGTTGCTTAAAATTTACTTCTAGTTTGTGAAACAGGACGAATAATCACACATTCAGGGGAAGTTTTCCTAATGCCTGTGTAGAAAAGAAAGTCATTTAGAAAGACATTTTTTTCTAACTTCATATAGTGTTCACTAAAATATGTGGTTGGTTTGCAGTATGAGATGTCCCCTTTCAGCAGTAAGACAGTAAAGGGAGTGGAAAACCAGTTATTCTGAATCAGACCCTATAAGCAAGGAACACTGATATTTTTTTTACATGGTTCTGGATCTGCACCTGAAATGCTATTACCCTTACTAGCTACCATTTTCTGTATGTCCTGTAAGTTTGATAAAGCTGCATGAATTAGTAGAAAATGTTACAATTCATCAGGTTATATCAAATTTTGACACTTTATTATACCATGAAAAATACCCACACAGTTTCAGTGGGAAGAGACACAGTACTTATAATTCCCAGATCCCACCTATAGGATAGGTGTCCTGTGATATTAAAATTTCATTACACTTTGTGTTAGGCATGCCCTGTGGGTTCAAGTAAAAGCATTGTTCTACGGTAAACTTATCCCTCTTCTCTCACTGTCTTCATTAAGCAGGAGGCAGATGACCACAGTCATTCCCACCACAGTCTCGTTTTCCCAGGTCCTTTATTTTCTGTAGAAATAGTGTCACTTCAGCTCTTGTGCTTTTTGGTACAGAGTATATTTTGACTTGCTCCCTTGCTAGTGCTGAAGAAACACGTCTTCAGACAGCACCTATTTGGTCTGTTTGAGGGTCTACCAGAGGTGATCAGATCTTCATAGTATTGCATTTTTTGTATTACCACAGACAGTCTGTGTCTTATAGCTTCTCCATTACTTCTTCCTTCATCTTGCTGTACTCTGAATACTTCAGAATCCCTAACACCCACCTTATAAACCCTGAAGATTTCTCTAGAATTTACATTTATTTTTCTGTAATCTCTGTTGTGTGGAAGAGTGTTTCACATAGTGTACCTGGGGACTGGACTTTTCTGTCTTCCTAAATGCATGGAGGTATTTGTACTATACTGTTTCTCTTCTTTCAGATTCTTAAATAGTCTCCATGTTACAAGAGCTAGATTGTCTGTTAAATGTATAATCACTCGGTACCATTTTCGAGTATGTTAATCTTTGCACACATCAGAGATGGATATTATAATAAAATGCACTTTTAAGAACCACAGAAAATCAGTTTTTGTAATTATGAATAGGAAATGTATGTCTTAGGACACATAACAAAAGGTTATTTCAATTAAAAAAAAACCCACATGCCAAATAAAAATAAATAAGCCATAAAGAAGTCAAAAAAATTGGTTTACATATTGGAAATTTACCTTCTCTCATTGCATAAAGATTACTGTCCAAGAATCACCTTTTTGACTGAATGTACCAAGTTATTATTAGCAGTAAACATTTCAACGGTTCACAGATAGAGCAAAAAAGCAAACAAATTCATGAATCATCCAACTGAAGTAAACTTTGTAACTTTACTTACAACATAAGTAACCTCAGCTTTGAGGTTAACTCCATGATTAAATTCCATTTGAATATCTATGGACGTATTTTTACCTTTATTATTATTAATGATAAACTGCCTTCTTTGGCCATTTGAAACACATCAAAGTCTATTTAAATTACTGTGAAAGAAGAAATTTATGATGGCAATACCATAACTATATTTGTATAGAACAATTTCTGAAAGAACAGTACAGGCTCATGGTTTGCTTCCTTTTTCTTTTTATTTTTCCTTCTTTTTTTATTTTTTCTTTTTTTGTAATAGACATGGCTTACCTCACAGATTCCTGTGTGAAAATTAAAGGCTGAGTTTATAAAATTACCGGCCCTACCCATGTCAGATCTTCTCCACATATTTTCAGCTGAAAAATTAGAGAGGAGACATTAAGCTTTATAGAAACCGTCAATTATGAAGAAACAAATATGTGCAGAACCATTAGAAGTGCATTTGAAGAGAAATCTGTGAAAAAAAGTGTTGATTACCAGATTGAAAATGATTGCAGAATTACAAAGTGGTGGGGCATTTGATTCTGCAGAGTCCCCGTTCCCTGGGGAGACAGTTTAGGGACTGTGGCATATTGGCTGTCTGGAACACACTGTCTGTGATCCTCTCAGGGCTAAATGGCTCTTACACAAATAATTCTGTGCAGGACTGAGTTTTTATGGCATGTAGACACTGCTAAAAACAAGGAGGCCAGAGCAGAGTTCCACCGTTCCTGATGTTCCAACCCTCTCACAGGGAGTAGTTTGCCTTGGGTTTAGTCCAGAGCACTCCTGCTAGCTCCTCCCAAGAAAATTTGTTCTTGGGATACAACACTAAGCAGCACACAGAGGAACCTAACTGTGGCACATGGCCAGGGTTTGGTATGGACACTTCAGTGGTATAGACACACCCAGCAGTACAAGTCCTTCTACCCCATTCCCAAGCGTGCTGAGCCTCACTGAAAGAACAGTGAAAAGACAGCATTTTTCAGGCATACATACCCATAGATTAGTGACTGCTTGCAAGGGAAAGGTGCAGTGGGATTGTAGCAGCACTGGGAAACTACACATGTAGTGTGGATCTTACTGTCATAACTGCTTATTATAGCCAGTTCATGCACAGAATTCAGACTTTGTCTCATGGCAAAAACATCTTTTGAGTCAGATTGCTGGCATTTTTTTAAGCATGAACTGCTAAGCCTGAAGCAGCCCTCCAAATACCCTTTTCTTTTATGGTGATGGGGTTTTTCATGGACAGATTTTACAACTCTTACCACTTTCCATCCAACTCTCCTTTACCTATCTAAGTGAGCAAGTAAAACCTTTGGGCACTGCCTCTATGTTGAGAGTGCCATCTAAGGTAAGGCTACAGGCAAAAGAAGAATATCCCTCTCTGGGTTTCTAGTGGGTTTTTAAGGGTAACAACCTCCATCTATTTTCTTCCTCTGATATCAAGGGAAAGGGACAGTGAGTATAGAAGAGATGAGATCAGTTTGAGACCATAGCTCACCAGGTGTGGCATTGCTTCCCCTTGTCCTGAGGGAGGGTGGGGAAGTAAGGCAGGCAAGAAAAAGACAGCTTGTTGGACAAGAAGGCGGCATCTTAAGGACTGGTAATATATGGCCAGTCAGGAGGTTCTTTCTAGGGTTGGTTCATGCTCTTTCCTGCTTTCCCTTTTCTCTGAACAGAGAACAAGGACAGCTCAAGTGGAGGGGAAAGGTGAGGTCCTACACTCAGACCAAAGAGTATCTTCTCTTCTCTTACTGGGGTGGCCACATTTCCCATTCTTGGAGAAAAGTAGGAAGAGTGCTGATTCTGGAGAAGAGGAAGATTGGGAAGCTGGAGTTCAGTGAGCACAATACAGAAGTGAGGCAGAGTAGTGGGCAGAGAAAAGTGAAAATAAAAAGCTGAGAGAAAATCTGACGATAAGTTTAGGACTACGCAGACAGGACAAGAGAGAAGGAAATTATGAAGTCGGGAATGCTGAGCAAGAAAAAATTTTGACACAGTTTTGGTAGCAAATTCATGGTATAACCCTTCACTCCCTTTTCTCTTTTTCTCTGCTGCATTGATATATAGAGAAGTGAGTTTTGAGGATTTTCTAAACTGTGTGGGTAGAGAAAAATTAGTTCAGTTGGTTAGAGCATGGTGGTTCCCTGTGGGTCCTTTCCAACTCAGAATATTCTGTGATTCTGTCAAATAGATTGGCATCTCCAGAGGACATGAAAACTGAAGAGGAAATGGAAATAAAAAGGCTTTCCATGTACATAGTGAAGAAAAATTAAAAAGGGAGCATTATTATTATTCTTTCTCTCCGTGCATTTACATTTCCAGATGGACAGTAGCTTATTGTGGTGGTGTCTGTCTTAAAATGGGACCTCTTTCCAGGCCATCTGTTAATCTCACTTTGGCTTTCCCTCATTTTCATAGCTTAGTGTTTGCATCTCTCAAGCATATGTTCGTTTCTTCATTTTTAATCAAGTAATAAAATACATAGGGAAATGGCAGAGACACTGGGGAATGAAAAGTTCTTAGTGTGGTCTGAGGGAACTTTCAAAAACAAACAGAAAATTCCTTCTCTTTCTCACACAGTGTTATGACTTGACCTGTCTCTTTTCTCCTTTCAAATATGTAATACAATATTAGAAGTTATAACTTTCAAAAGTTACAGTATTTAAAAAAAATTTCACTCAAAATTCAAGCTTCGTTTTATTCTAACATTATCTTTTTTTTTTTTTTTTTAACATGGAAAAACCTCATACACAGTGTGCCATTTGTACCAAGACACTGAAGTCTCCCTTACTAGCATGGTGCAAAGAGCTTGGTACTTCAAATGACATGATAAATGAAACCTTTCAATTTAAGTGAAAAAACACGTCCACAGGGAGGTCAATCTAAAACTCCGTGCAAGGTTTACACATAGTGTCAGTGCTCTATCAATCTCCTGTAAGGAGATGAAATAAAGAACACATTTTGATTAACAAGAGACATCAAAAATAAACTCCTGATTTAAAATTTCAAATACATATAGGGATTTTTAACTGTTTCGGGTTGCTCAAGTAGCTATCATAAAAGATCTTAGTGATAAAGCACTTCCTGAAAATCAAGGTCCTTTAAAACTGTCTCTGACCGAGTGCTGAGACACTGAGGAGGGCAGAAGTCACACTTGTCACATTTCTCTGAAGAAACACTTTATTTGGAATTCTGAAGCATGTCAGCAGCTCCTACTAAACACTTGCACTTGTTTTTTTCTCAAGACAGCTTGTGCAATGTGACATATAAGTCAAAAAATGCAAATACATTTACATATGTATTTAATACATGTTGAATAGACCCCAGGGTATGTATTAGACCAAATGAGGAGCTCGGTTGAGCTGGTTGAAACATTTTTCCTATGACAAACTCTGTTTCCAACACCACCACTCAAGCTCCAGGTAGACACCAAAGGGACTTTGCCTGCCCTGGTGATGTGAAAATGTGACAGAACCCAGATTACAGGCTTTCTGTACCTTTTTCAGGGAGAGGAAAGCTAAAATCTGGATGAACCACAACCCTATTAGCAGCCTTATATAAAGCAAGATCTTATTGCAATTGCCTCCTGCTATATCTGTATAGCTCGTATGAAGAGGTGAACGTCAAGGAGCTTAAGACACAAGACACTCAGAAAAAGCTCCCAAAGCTCCCAGCACTTGGCTGGACTGTAGGCTTGAAGCCTCCACTCTGCTTAGAGTGGAGAAGAGCCTCACAACTTGCCTCCATCATAAGGTGCCCTCACTCACATGTGGGTGCTCTCTAATGGTTTTGTTTACTGTTTGTTTCCTCCCACACAGAAAAACACACCAGAGCTCTCCACCAGAAGCAAATCACAAAACATCAGACCCTCTGAGAAGTGCAGGCATCATCTTCTGGCCACCTTTCAGGTGCAGAGCTGCTCTTGGCACTTGGCTTGCTCTCCACAATGTACCCACTGGTTCAGTTTAACACCCCCCCCACACCCCTCCCTTCTCTTTACTATCAGTTGCATGTTCTCTACACCAAGCCTTCCTGGTGAGATGTATGAAGCATGTATAAACAGAGGAATACATAAGAGTTTTCAGGGAGCTGGTGCTTCTTTTCTGTCTCTGATTTGATCCAAATTTGGTCTTATCCTTCTTATTTTTTAAATTGATTTATTATTTTTTTGTAAGTGTTCTTCAGAAACAAAGATAATGACAGCAAAACCATACCATTTAAATTGTAAAAAGAAAGAATGTAGGTATGACTGCTTTAGGAAGGAAGAAAATAATTGAAAGGCAATGATGAGAGTGCCACATGACAACTGGGGCAAAGACAGTTGACATGAGAAAGAGGCACAGTAATTTCTCCATAATCTAAGAAAACAATCTGGGAAATATGGAAATCAGTAGGACCCTTCGAAGGTCTGATGAGGCTTTCAAAAATAACTGTATCTTATTTGCGTAAACATGAAATTCATAACAATGTGATGCTCTAATGCTACTCCCTGTGTTAAGCAATTGCAAGGCAGCTGAAAACATTGTGAGAGAAGGAGAATCTCCTTTGTACATCAGAAAGTGGCAGGATGCAGGTTGTTTAGCCTAGATTTTTTAACTAGACAGCCCACAGATCTTTTGCTAAGTCTTTAATGCTTTGTTATGAAAGGCAGCTATCAGCTGAAAAACTCCAGGCCTATTACTCACCTTCCTGTAACCAAATCGGCCATGTGTTAGGATCCAGTATTTAAAAAATTATGCCTAACATTCAGAACTGAAATTCCCCCAACCCCTCAGAGGACCTTTTTCCTTACCATTATGATGTGCCACTTTACGTTATTTTGGACATAAAAGCTAGAAAATATTTCTTCCTTCATATTGCATGGAATATCTTCATGGTCTTCACAGCCACCTGCCTCTAGTAAAGGCTGTGCAGTCAGCAAGCTTTTATAGAGGGCACGTAGAAGAAGCAGCACAGCAGTAAGGCAATGAGTATCCTTCCCTGAGAGTGCCTGCAGCCCATCTGTAGAGAGCAGATTCACCCATCAGACCGTACAGCCTGGTGCACACCACTCAGAGTGTCCTGGAGTACAGTCAGATCAATCTGAAGTTGCAACTCCAAGCATGACTGGACTCGGTTCACATTTGAGCTTATAAAATCTCCGTAAGAGATCTCTCAGGTACAAACAAGCATGGCTAAGTGTGGGTTTTTTTATTTGTTCATGTGTGCTCATTTGTTTGAAATGCTGTGCATATTAAAACATCCTTTAAAAGTGTGGATATCAACTAATTTTTGGAGGTCAAATCCTTCTAGCTGAAAAATAGCCCTGAAATTTTATCACAGAGAAAAAGTTTGATAAAACAGAACTATATGCCACAACCCTCAGTACAATATGAAGCTGTTTGTGCTGTTCGTAGCATCACAACCCAGCTCTACAATACAGCACACAAATCAGTGTGCCAGAAGCTTAATTTCTGATGGCAAAGAGGAGCAGATCTTTCACCTTTCTCAGGCTGGAAAAACACCTCTCACCTTTCTCCTCTCTCCCTTCTGAGTACTCTTTGTACTTAGGAAAAAATGATGAGCAACCTCCTGCACTGAAAATTCCTGCATAATGCCGAAATGCTAAACGAGAGAACCTTTTTTTTTCCTCAGCAAATATAAACACATTCCACTTGAAGGTACAGTTATAAAATAGCAAAGATATGATTAAAGAATTCCATGTGGATTCATTACAAGCTTTCATTTCTGGTAAACTAATAAAGCTTTCCAGCTCATTTAAAAAAATAATCTTCCAACACTACACAGGAAGAAAAAATTATTGCTCTTCAGGTCTCTGATAGGATATTAGGAGAAAGGCAAAATACTATCTATGCCAGATATACAAGCCAATATCGCAGAAAAACTCATAAAGTATATCAAGTCCAGGCAAAAACATAACAAGCAAAAAGCAGAAAATCACTTGAACTGTAGCAAACTGATGGTAGACCCATAAATATAACTACTGTGCTTGCAGCCAAAGCTAAAACCTCAGAAACACATTTTCAGAGATATACAATTAAGACTGGGAAAAAAAAAAAAAAATAAAAGGGAGAGAGAGAATTAACAATAAGCCCAAAAGCTTTTTACAGAGCTGTAATGAAGTAGGAAAAGAACACAAGGTACAATAATAAGCCAGATGAGGTAATAATATACCCAGAAAGAGTTGAGAATAAGGAAAGTGGACAAAAGTCATTCCTAGTTCAACTTGGCAGCAATTTAAAGAAGCAGGAGACAAATATATGTATGTGTGTTTGTACATATATACATATATTTAAAAACCCTTCAAGACCGCTGCCAAGATTCCTTGTGGTGCACTATTTCTGTGCATACAAATATTCTTCCACAAAAGCATGCAAGTAGCCACATGATGCAGGACATTAAGTGCAGCAGGCAAGTCTTTCCATTCAAGGCCTTAGAATTTCTCAAATATTTGATTTCAGAGTGTGGTGGTCTGAGGAAGAATTCGCTCACTCACAAAGATTTTCCATTGTGACTTAGAGGAAGGAAACAATATCAGTTATACTGCATGAATGTTACATGGATATTTCCATCCTAAGTATAAATGGATTTTGTGTATTGGCAGTCCAGTAGATAAGTTAATATTGTATACATTTTTTAGAGATGTTGAAAAAAAAAAAACAAACCAAAAAAAACACCAACAAAATAACATTGAGCCTTTAAGTATACAGTGAAACTCCTAGGATGCATTTTGCAAAAATCCAGTGAGTTGAGTTTGAAATGCATGTCTGGTAGGCTGTTTTCAAATCAGATTTTTAATTTCATGTAGATCTTATTATTTTTCCACCCATAGTGCCTGTGGTGCATAGCTGTCCTGAAGGAACAACTTTTGACTGTGCTTTGAAGGAAACAAAATCAAAAGGTGGTACTGTAAAGGGAAAAAGAAAGCAAATTGTTCCCACACGTTTATTGCCAAATAAGAGAAACATAAAGAGCTTTCTGGAGAGTTGTGGCTATGGTTGCAGCTACATCTTGACCTGCTATGCTGCCTTTTGTTTTGCAGTCCTCAGGGGCAAATTGCGTAGGGTTCACCCCGGTGAACACATAATCATCCAGCTGCAGATTCATCCCACCTTGGTTTAGGTCACTAAACAAAAGCCTGTGTGAGGAGCAGACCTATCTTACCCTCTCTGTACAGCCAGTGGAGAGGAAGGAATTTCCAGAAGACTCAAACAAAGGTCTGAATCTAAACAGTCCCTAGAAGAGCTTCTGGTACATTGAGGATAAGCTAGTTTCTTTTTTTTTCTTTCTAAAAGGTTTTTGAAGGGCTCTCTGCTAGATGTTCTAAATATGTGTTGGAAAAAAGCACTTCTTTTTAAGCTTTCCTTTGTACTGTTTTCTTTGCTTCCTTGCTTTTTGAGTCTATTGTTTCCCCCAGAAAGTGGGGCATAAAGGAAATAGCTTCACTTAGTGGGATACTAAATAATAAAATGTTAAGGAACGCACTAATTTTGTGGGGGAGCCACTGGGGATAAGGCACTTAGTGGTAGCAATATTGAAAGACTGAACCTTGTAAAAATGGAGTTTGCAGGCTTTGTAAACCTCAAACACCATGTTCTTGGTGCTCTGAAGCTTCTGGCTACCCTGCAAGTTTGTAGTGGATTTTTGCACTGCTGTTTTTTTCCTGCAGAAAAGGAAAGGCAGCACCTTCTGGTACACTCTGCTACAACTAATGCTTGTGTTGTTTTAAAATCCTGCTTAATCCACTGCATCCATTCGAGTCTCAGTGTATTTCATCCTGTTTCCCCAAGTGCATCCTTCCTGTTCCAGAGCATTTGCTAAAGCAAAGCTCATTCGCTGCATTATACAACCCCAAATTACTCCAGGAATTAGGGCATTTCTGATCCTGCTGCTAATACTGGTGTTACACAACGGAGGCTCCCTCCAGATCTGCTCCTTTCTAAGAGCGGATAATAGAAGTTGCTGAGAAGGACGTGCATTTTGCCAGGTCTGGGCTGCCGTCTGCTTCAGATGCTGGGGCTTGATCCTGAAGTTTGCAGCTTAGATCCACCCTTTGAAGCAAGTCACTGTGTGGGGACCAGGAAGGCAGACTTGGCTACCAGCGATGCTCTGTGGCCAACCCAGTTTAGACACTGAAGGACTACATGGAAGCACTCTGTCCTGGTGGAAAGTGAAGCCAGGT
Organism: Scytalopus superciliaris; assembly: GCA_013400415.1. Taxonomy (NCBI): domain Eukaryota; kingdom Metazoa; phylum Chordata; class Aves; order Passeriformes; family Rhinocryptidae; genus Scytalopus; species Scytalopus superciliaris. The sequence continues at coordinate 63,003 of VXBX01000122.1, read as the reverse complement.
GCCCAGCTGGTCCCTAAATGAGCTGCTCCAAGAAAAGAGTTTTTGTCAGATCTCAAGGGATTTTCTAGATTGATTAAGTAGGAAATACAGATCAATCTATCCACGGCACAGAGAGGATTTACCAGAGGTTGGGTTAGTGGTAAAGCGAGGGCCAGCAGAGATCCCTGGAGTTCAAGACCTCCACCAGAATTCTGATAATTGTTGGTTTTCTTGTCTAGCATCCGGGACACAGAGACAAAAGTCTGGAGCAATGCTAATTAACTTTGGACCTGAGAGCTAGTAGCTTTTCTGCTTATGAATAACTAATGAAAGGTGCTGGCAGCACGGCATTCAAATGCATTCATACATGCCCACGTGAGAGAAACAGAGAAAAGCAGGCTATCACTATCTCTCAGCCATATCTTATTTCTATATTGGAAAGAAAATAGGTTTTAGTGTTTGTTGTGTTCTTTAAAGTGATTTCAGGGTCATGTCTCTTAATTTACTCTTATCTCAGGAGTTAAGAAACAAGCACTCCTTAAAACACAGATTATAAAACACATACTTACGGCCATCTGGAAAAAACATACTGATTGATTAAAGTTCAATCAATCTGCTTTGAGACCAGCTCACAGTAACTGCAATGATTGCAATTCCAGCTATGAGCATTTTCTTCTTAAAATATTCCTTGCTCTTATCAGACCAAATCACTCAGCAGAACTTTCACTTATTTATGTATTTCAGTGCTCAGGACATATCTGATAGTCTGGAGCACAGTTCTGCAGAGAGAAGAACAGGGTTTTGGGCCTGGTGACTCAGAATTACTGAAGAATATAAAGGTCCAGGCTCAGGGATCTAGACAGAGATATACTTGCATGCTCCCGGTGCCTTAGAGCAGCTGAGAATGTGATCCAAAATATTGACCACAGTCCAATTATGTACTGAAATATTCTGTCTGACTTCATATAATGTTCTTCTAATATTTTAATAATTAAGCAATTAGCCCTGAGGATATTTTGCAAAAACAGGCAACCATCATGCAAAACAAAATGTAAATTTTGCAAGTGTTCCACTTACCTGTGACAAAAGATCAGTAAGTTATTTCAATGCAGGAAGGTCACTGAAACTGTACATTTTTAGAATGTTAATAAAAAACACATTTTGAAATCTAAAATGAATTGTTGAAATATTTTATGGCTAATAAACAATAGCCATAATCTGTTCTTCTTGTACCACCAAAGGAAACTATGCAGTGGTTTTTTAGATGTATACTATGCAGTGAGGTAAACACACCTTGTTTAGAAAACTTTCAGAGATTTCAACCGCTTTGCCTGGAGCTACAGTGGGTAAGTGTTTCCCCACATCTCCCCCTTATGTTTTCAACCATGCATGAAATATTGTTGATTAAATCAGGTATCTTTAATTTTTCTAGTAGCTCATGGACAGTTTGAAAAACACATTAGTGAAAAGCTCATTGAATATTATTCAATGTGCATTCCCCAATTATTCTACCAGTGTAGTCAGTTCTAAACCAATAGCAAATTTGCCATAACAAAATTTTCTATGGGCTTTCTTTCATATACGTCTTGCCTCTCTGTAGCACTCTGAGCTCCTCCCAGATGGATTCTTTTGCTGCTGGCAGGAGCCAAATATGTCTCTGCTGCCTTCTTAGTATTTGATTCATGTAGTGTTTACCCTTTTTATTCAGTCTGTTAACTATTTGTATGCCAAGTCAAAGTAACATGTAATACAGATATTGACTATAAAGCAACTGATTTATTACATGAAATAGGTGTGTATGAAAAACCCGGTAACAGATGGTAACTGCCACTGCCAGTCATTAAAATTCTGATATTGAATTGAACCATGTCATGCCTGAAAGGAACTCCAGAGCTCAGGTACGTGAACCCGCCCAAAAAGTCTCTCCTTTTTATTTTAAATGACTAAATTATTTCTTTTGATCTACTTTCTTGCTACAGTTCTAAAAAAAAAAAAACTTTCAAAAATCATGTGGCAGAAGGATAAGGCATAGGAAGAGAGTTTGGACCAGATGACTCCTTACCCATTCTGTGATTCGGTGAATTGCTGCATAAAAAGACTATTGTAGTGTCAGTTTATCAACACTTGAGTTTAAAAAATGATTGGGGAAATTGCTTTTTAAACATAAATGAGTATGTAGGAAATTAATAGTGAAAAACAGTAAGAGAGAGAGAAGATTTTGGCCTGTCCTTACCTTGTCTGCTTAAATTGTTTGGTTAATTTATTGTCCTGTGATTTGCTTGTAAGTTCCCATCTAGGTCACAGTCTCGCCTAAGGACTCATTTTGGTACAAAAGCACTATCACTATGTTTATAATGGTTTGTAACTGTGAGAGTCATCTGCTCAGGGAAACTCTTCAGTCCTTGCTGAGTCTCATTGATTTCACTGAGATTTAATGACCATCTGCAGCCTCTGTTAGCAGACATCAAGAAAAAACTGAGGTTACACTCAAATACCTTGGATTGTAGTAGTAGCCCAGTTCCCGAAGTGTTCTGTATGTTGGCACAATTGGCAGACAGTTTGGGGGGAAGATAAACAAGATTCCGTCTAAAGGAAACTAAACCAGACGCCCTGCTCCAGCTGTACACCAATGCTCTCTGACTCCAAGGCAGTATGTAAAGGCTAAACCCAATGACTAGCCCTTCACATAGCTTTGAACCACAGGATTTACAGGGACTGTCTGAAGTAAGCATAGCTGTAAGGCCTTTGCTGCTAAGTATTAATCTGCCCTGTTGTGGTGAATTACTTGTTAGTCTAAACCTGGTCTCAGTTAGACATCATCTATATTTGTGGACAGGATTTAATGTAATTAACCATCTAAAAGGCACGTTCTTCATCCAATCTAGTTGGTTTCTACTCTTGCTATAGTCACCAGGTCAGGGTTTTCAATTCTTTGAATTTTAAGACTGATATGGGAAATTTAAGGCATGGGATGATGATCTTTGAGAGCTGCTCCTCTTTCCTCCATGGGCTATCAAATCAGGTAAATGACCTACTTTATACTGCCTGCCTAATTTTTAGGCAGGTAAAATTAATGATCTGTCACAGTTTTAGTTGTGAGGTGGGATTTCATGAGCTATTCTTAAATAAAAAAAATTATAAGAACATCACTAATCAGATGCAAATTCATTTTGGGGACATCTAAACTTAAATTCATACTTAAGGAAACACACTTTAAAAAGCAAACCACTTATCCTGCCACCCATTTAGCCGTCTGTGTTTCAAACTCAAAGAATATTGTTAATTTGTTTTGTGCTTCTGATATGTCTATGGAAATAACAACATTTATTTATGCTTATCTACCAGTCGATTTCATGTTCTGACAGTGAACAGCTTCTGAGCATATTTGGATAGAAATTTACAGTTACACTGGAAGAAAATACACAGGGACAATAACACTTCTCAAAATATTCAATAGCACTTTCATGTAAAACACTTCAAAGGAATGTATATGAAACAAAAAAAGAAAGAAAGAAAGAAAATTGCTCTGAAGAAGTCAGCTGAGGGCTTTCCAACTGTGAGACTGTGCAAATTAAGTTTGGGTTTTTTTTTCCTTTCAGTCTGCTTTTAAATGGCTCTGAGGACCTGGTGGTAATCTTTCTTACTGTTAGAAATCCATAGTTGGGGCACTCCAGACAAAAACCCTCCATAGCTGGCTCCCTCTGGTGTGAAGCTTCAAGTCAGCCTGTCCTGGGAATGGTTGCTCTTTAAGTTGCAGTTTGTATTTTCAACAGGATGTATAACAGCTGTAGGAACATCAATCTGAAGATTATCTCAAACGTGATTTTGTAAGAATTGTACCAGCAGCTTCTCATTATGTGGGCTACTGAGGATGAAGGAAGAACTTGGATAGCACAGTGCCTGAATACATGGTATTAATGTCCAGCCAAACTAAATTGGCTTGGGTTCATCAGGATATAGAAGCACTAGTCAGAGCACTAACACAACCCAAGTGAGCTGCTGGAGAATCCTTCCTGGTGTCTCTGTATCCATGTTTTCCATCATCCTGAAGACCAGGAGAGACTCTTAAACTGGCTACAGAATGACTATACAAAGGTAACTCAGATCAGGCAAGGCTAATAAACCCTGTGAGGTATGAGCTGGTGATGTTGCATGTGTCATAGTTTGTACTTGTTTGGATCCCAAGGATATGAAACAGGGGCAGCTGAGCTGGTTCTGCCTTGAGTTAGTACATGTTCAGCAAGTTTTGTTAGTCTGGACTGCAGGACACACTGAAGTGGCTTTGATGCTTCTGCATATGAGCTGTACCCAAGACACAGCATACTCATGTTCAGAGGCTGCCAATACTGAGACACTGAAACAGGCTTGACCTTGGGTCAGTTTATATGACCCTGTGGTCTTGATCCACATAATGCTTGTTCTGGATGCAACATGTACAGATAACTGAGTCTCCTGAAATTTATTTCTCTGTACTTGTATCTGTCAGAGCTCCTCTACCATCTTTATTGATTATCACAGTTTCTTGCTACTCTGATTTTTCCTAAAACTCAAGGAAGAAAGAGCAGCAGCACAATCATGGCATCCCTCATGGTGAACTTGGATACCCCTGCTCAGAGTGCTTGTGCAGACACTTTTCGTATGAAAGGCTCTCTGCATGTTTACAAGCAACATATGTTCTGCAGAGCCAGAGTTCTATTCCAAGTGCCTCGGATGTATCTATTTGTCACTTAAGACATTGGACAAAGAACAAAGTCATGATTGGAAAGGCACAATAACTCCTAAGAGAATTCAAGAACAAATTTCTAGCAGTTTCAGTTGAGCAATTGAGTCTCGACTAGTAGTAGGCTCTGCATAACCGCTTTTGAAGCTCCTAAATTCTTGGGTGCCTCATTTTGCAGTGTCCTGGCTTCCAGTGCAGAAGTAAAAAACCTGGTACTGGGATTAGAAAGAATATCTCACTGACTGCAAGTCTCAGGAACTTACTAGTAAACCCTAAATCTTGTATGCTTAAAACTGAAATCTCCTCCTCTTTGTAAAGAGAAGGAAGAAGTATTGCAAAGAGGTGGAACTACCTGACATTAATACAAACCAGCAAGAATGATCCTTACTAATGACACTGACTGTAGTTTTTACTATGAGTGAGCCTGGAGACTTTTTTCAGGGAAAACCAGCAGCATTCAGATGTCTGTTTACCTACAGGTAGAAGTAATTCACCAGCAACAGATGCTCCTGACCACCTGTGGGTGGCTAAACCTAAATGTCTGGGGACCTTTCAGGTAAATTAGGAAGGAATCTAGAAAACTTAAAAACGTACAATACTAAGCAGTTTTGAAAATCAGGCAAGTTGAACTTTCATCTTGGATGAGACCAGGGTTTGGGCAATGATGACCTGCACTAAATAGAGTTTAGGATGATTTAATCCTACCCATAAGTGCAACTAAATTCTTACTATTGGGTGTCAGATTATGGAAAATAACCAGCAGGTGATTCTCAGCAGGTGGTTTGGATCTGTTATGGGAAACATTCAACTACATGCAGCTTATTGGAGGTGTCAATGATACGACCATGGCATGGAGAAGAGCTCTTTCGCAGGCACAAGGGTGAGAAAGGCAAGTGTCCCAAGGCTGGCTTTCCAAGGACATCCTCACACTTACTACTGCACTATTTGGCTTGCTGGCCAAAGACTGTAGACCTCAAAAATGAGAACAAAATGTCAATCATAATTAGCCACAATGCAAAGCTGAAGAAACCAAGGCAGAAAATGAGGCACAGCTTGTCCAAGACCATCAGGAAGGCAGCAGGAAAACCCACATGTTCTGACATCTAGCCTGGAATGTGCCAAACTACAGCTTATGACTGCTTCAGTGAAGGCATTCACCTATTATCATTGCATTTGAAAGTTAAGATAAAGGAGGCATTTTGAGATAAAGGAGCACAAGCTCCCTTTTGACTACAAGAGGTGTGGAGGGGCTTCCCTCCAGGTAGACACAGAAAGAACAGCTGTATTCTGCTCTAAGATGGTGAGAAACAGCCTTGGAGTTCATGCATTATAGTAGTTGTATTAGCACAGCACCTGGTCATGGTTAGTATGGGCTCTATTAGATGACAGAGGGCCACGGAGATTCTGGATTGGCTCACAGTCATATGTGGCCATAAGCTGAATAATGGTGTTTTAACAACCCTTCAAGCAGAAATAGTCCAAGATGCCAGTTTTCTGCTGTCCTGTTCACTGCTCTCTCTTCAGGCTGATGAACATTTCTGGAGAACAACCAAAAATTTTATTATCAATATAAGCAAGAGAGAAAAAATATAGTGGTTCTAGCTAATCCAAGAGGCATAGAAATTCATCATAATATTCATAATGTATTTGAAAATATTTTCAAAAGGAATAAATGCCGTACTTTGGAAATAAATATATTGTAAACAATTTGATTTTTAACCTGCCATGGAATGTTAATGATGACAAAATATTTGTATTATACAGCCAGAATGTGAATATAAATATCGCCTTAGTGGATTTTCTACAGTTTTATAGTGTTTGGGATAGGAATTTATAAGTGAAATTAAAAATATATTTAGGTCTGGTCTTCAAAAACCATCATAAAACCTGTTTTCTGTAATGGAAAAAAAAACCAAAAAACTGAATAGACTACATCTAAGAAACATGATTTTTATACTGCTTATGCTAAAGAACAGAAGCACAAAAAATTCATTCCAAGACACTTTAAACAGAAATTAAGTATGTCCAAGAATCTGCAAAGCTGAGCATGATTTTGGACTGGGACTTTCACCTGCTGAACACACCAGTCACTGTGGCCAAACTCAGTCCTCGGGGGACCTTTTTCACCTCCTCACCTGTAAAACAACCTGAATATCCCATCCAGGTGTGATAAAGGTCTGAAGCATCCTGCTCTGTATTTCTTTACACAATCATCCCTGATTTATACCTATCAATGAAATATAGCAAGGGCTAATGCCTTGAAGTAACACTACTGACCCAGAAGTAAACCATTCTGTAAAAGGAGCAACAACCAAAAATCTATACCCCATCCAAGTGGAACTGCAGGTGATAACTTATTTCAGTAAAATGAAAATAGTGGGACCGGAATTTAGCCAGGAGCCTCAGGTAAATGTTCTTCTTAAAAACAGGAATTGGATATTGTTTTAAAGAGTTTTAAAACCAGCCTCAAATGTATGTACCTTCTCTAGATGCCTAGAATACTTTACATAGAGTTAAGTGAGGCATAGGTACTGTGCACATCAGTAATATTTGGTGCAAAGGAGAGCTTGAGATGATCTCAAGGCTTTTTGAAAAGGTGACATTTCTGTGTGATTAGTCATGCTTGCTATTCCTGGGACATGTCCAATGGAAGGGTACAAAACTGGAACCTCTATAAGAATAAGTATGATCATTTCTTTTTACTGGGTGGGAAAACCAATGAACACCCATTAGTGACTTTTATGGTAGATTTTTTTTGTTTGTTTGTTTCAGGTTTGTGCCATACGTGATTCTGAAGTTTTCTGGTGGACAGTTCTCCTTAAGGTCATTTTTTTAAAGTCAGAGTTGTATTTACAGCCCAATTTGGGTAACAGTTATGGAGATTCATGTTAGTTTTTAACCAAAAAATCAGCACCCCTTTTGTAGGTGTCCCTGAAAGATTTGCAAGTCTCAAGCAATTTCATGTGTCACTAACATCCCTTCATGATTATATAGCTACCATGGAAAATGTCTGCTTCCTGGTATTTTAGGGGTTTGCAATCCCATCTGTTACATTTCACAGTTCATTGCTAAGAATATGAGTTTTATGATAAGTTGTGGAAAGTAATTACAAAAACACATAGTGAAGTCCTCTGACAGAAGCAAATGTACTAAGGATGAGGGTCAGGTGGGAGATATGACAGCTTCAGTAAGAGTCTGTCAGAAAGGTCTTCTGGAAAAGGTCTTGTCCATCTGCCAAACATATGAGATAATTGACATCTTAGATGTTCCCACCAGCTGTCTCAACAGTTCAGGATCGAATAGGGGCAATTCACAGTCATCGAGAAGCAGAAATGCATGTTGTAATGTGGTAACTGGAAAACATGACAGGTGACATTTGCTAATGACTGGTAATGATACATGAGAGATGTTAGGCATTGTAGCTATAACCCAGCTATTTTGAAAGACTGAAGGTGAAATACAAATTAATTTTAACACTTTCTAAAATTGCCCTGAGATTATCTATCATCACTCAAGAGTAGTCCTTGTACATCCTCACTCAACGTTTAATGCTGACATTTTATCTTTTGGACTACTGATAACCCCACACCTTTGATAACCACTGAGAATACAGAATAAAAATAGCGGGACAATAAGTTTTTAAGATCTCTACCTTTCCAGTAGATTTGGAAAAACTATACCTTACAGGAGTATCTGAACATGTTACCTGTAACTTACTCACAATGCACAAAAATATAGAATAAGGCATTAAATCTTCTTCCATTATATCATTATATCACCCACTGAGAATGAAAAGCTTTCTACCATAGCAGTAATGAAGAAATCTAGCAAATGGTGTTTCTTAATTTACAGATATCCATTTCTGAAACAATTGAGTAGTAAAATGAAAAGTTGAAGAGCAATTGGAAGCATCTGCCACATTTTAACAGCAACAGAATTAATAACACTCTCCTACACCCAACCAAGCATTCTGCCAACACTTCAAAAGGGAAATTGGAGTGACTTGATAATTATCGATGTGTCATCCTGATGTCAATACTGGGAAAAATAGTCCAGCAGGTGGACATGACGTAATGAAAGTAAAATCATGCAAACTGAGTTGATACAGTTTGTGAAAAATAAAATTTAACAAGCCACCATCACAAAAATGTTACACACTGGTATGGAACACAGTGGCTTTAACACAAAGCTTATCCTCACTTTAATGTCATGCTCAGAGCACCTCAAAGCAGAGGAACTTGCTACCTGAGCAGCACCAGGTGACTCTCAGAAGGACTATCCTGATTATCCTTTGACAAGCTCTTCTGCTGATGCAGCCTGATGAAGCTCAACTGGCTTCAGGAGACCTGTGCTCTTTCACATACCAAGCCCAGTTTTAACAACAACAACAACAATAATTCATTATGTCAGAAATTCAGTCAAGTGGAGCTGGCCTTGCTGGCCTTTTCACTGCTGCCTGTTTCTTGTCCATTATTACTGAAATTGCAGAAAATATCTTGTGATAGCCAGGAGAGAGACCTGTGTTAAACCTCTTGATCTTTTTGCAAATGCTGTTCTTCACTGAAGATGTTTTACTTGCTGATAATAGTTAAATTGTATCAGGTTTGGACAAGGGCATAGGTGGAGAATTCAGAGTACCTTATGTATTCTGAAACACATCTTTTGGGCCTTCCAAAATACTCAAGCTCATACTAATTCAGAGTCCCAGGTCCGTCCAATTGCGTGAGGTGAGTTAACCTCCAGCCTTAGATTTTGGGCAATGTAAGATGACATATTAAGTGTTTTCCTTTATCATGATTGCTCATGTGTAACCATTACGCAGACCATTATCTCCCGAAACACTAGTGAGCCAAAAATCATCCATACTGACAGTTTATATTTACTAAAGCAACATCCAGCGGCCTCCAGAGCTAGTGCCTTGAAGATTTTGCCCTTTAAATTACAACATGAAATAATTCACTTACTTCCACCACCACCTGTGAGTCTCTGTTCTTTATCCAGCTTTGCATAGCTGAAACAGCATAGCAGAACAGGCCTATATTAGTCAGACTGCAGCTGTGCACTGTACTTCATCATAATTTGTGACTTTGAAATATTCCTAATTGGAAGTAGTTGGCAGACAGCATGGCAGATGATTACAGAATGATGGTATCAATTTGTTGGCAATTTTGTTCAAGCTGGTTTTATTAAAGACTCTAGCCCTCATGGCCTGTCCCAAATGAGGGACAAAAGAAAATAAATATTTTAGATGTGCTCGTGTTGAATCTAGCAGGGTTATATGTGCCACAGGTACAGAAAAGGAAAGCACTACTGATGCTCCATTAACTCAAACCTGGTGATTAGTTGACTCCTGAGCATGCAAGCAGGAGAAACCAAGGCTGCACCTACTCCCCCCAAGAACACTGATGTGTAGCCCTGCCTCCAGCTGGGATAAAGCTGAACTGATTCAGAGGGAGGAAAAAGTACATAAGTATACAAATGTATCTGGACATTGAACACAAAGGAAAAGTGGGAAGTCCTCCTCAGCAAGCTACTGAAGATGCAACATATGAGACACACTCCAAGTCTCTGTCGCAGTGTGGAAATTAACAAGCGTGTAGCTTCCCACAACACCAGGGGTGTTGTTGACTCTCCTGAGAGACAATAGGCCTTGCAGAAGGATCTACATAGGTTGGAGCATTGGGCTATGACTGATGAGATTACATTTAACAAGTCCAAACTCTGAACAATGCTCTTAGTAGCATGCTTTTAACTTTTGGTTAGTCCTGAAGTGGCCAAACAGTTGAACTAGATAATCGTTGTAGGTCCCTTCCAGCTGAAATTTCTTCTATTCAATTTGATTCAATTAGATTCCATTCTTTTTACTCTATTGTCTTGACCATTCTTCACAGAAAATAAGGCCATAAGAAATATTCAAAAATTTTGAAGAACTGAATCTCGGAATACTTCAATGACAAAACAGTATCAGTGGTCCTGAACAACAAACAGGAGAATATTCCATAAAGACTGGGAAATGTCAGGGCTGTCCACACCACTTTGACAAGGCTGTTACTGTGATACAGATACCAAGCCTGTCTGAAATCCACATTTCATGAAGAATGTGGAAAAACTAGTGTGGCTATAAATGACACCTAAGGGTTGGGAGACAAACCTTTCCTAAGGGTTAAGATGTACAGTTTTACTAAATTAACTGATGAGAAGAGGTCATTTATTCCATATGCTAGTGTGAATGATGAGACCAGATAATAGGATGTTTTCCAATCTTCTTGCCAAAGGCTTAGCAAGAGGTAATGTCATGAAGTTCAATTTAGGCAATCTTGGCCTAGACATTAGATGCATTTTCCTAGCAGGCATGATGATTGAAAGCTAGAAAAGCTTGAGAGTGGACTTAGAGTCTCTTAGATATGGTCAGAAGTATTGCTAAGGATGTGCTCTAATCCAACAGTTGGATTCAAGTGTGAGGGTTAATCTGTTGACTTTCTGATGCTAGAACTAGCAGCTCTATAGGCTGTGTTTTTTCTCTCTTTCCTTTATGAGCTATGGTGGAAAAAAGAAAACTAGGCACTTAGCTCATCACAGAATAGAACAGGACAGAACAAAAAGTTGAAAGGGTCATACAATGATCATCTAGTCCAACTGCCTGACCGATTCAGATCTAACCAAAAGATAAAGCATATTATTAAGCTCATTGTCCAACTGCATCTTAGACACTGACAGGCTTGGGACATTGATGACCTTGCTACGAAGCCTGTTCCAGGATTTGATCACTCTCAGTAAAGAAATGTTTCCTGATGTCCAGTCTGATTCTTCCCTGGTGCAGCTTTGAACCATTCCCACGTGTTCTGTCACTGGTTTCTAGGGAGAAGGTATCAGCACCTCCATCTCCACTTCTGCTCCTCAGGAAGCTGTAGAATCAGCAATGAGGTCACCTCTCAACTTCCTTATCTCCAAACTAGACAAGCCCGAAGTCCTCAGCCACTCCTCACAGGACATGCCTTCCAGCCCTTTCACCACTTTTGTTGTCCTCCTCAGGATGCACTTGAGTACCTTCACATCCTTCTTAAATTGTGAGGCCTGGAAATACACACATCTCACCTAAATTTTTACCCTCCCCAAACTATTGTCCCTTGATTGCACCTATGTTGGCCATATAAGACTAGAAGACTAAATAATAAAAGATTTATAAATGTTAGTGAACACTGGTCAGAACCTGACTGTATTTGGAAAGAGCCTCAAGAGATGCCTGTCTCTCCCTGCTGACCATGGAAAGGAGCCAGGACAGAAAGCCTCTGTTAAGGGTCTAACAAAACATGAAGTCTATCCAGAGAGAAGCCCACCATCCTGTGAAAGGAATTGTTGCTTTGTATCTTTGTTTCTAGAGGTCTCATGCATGTCCATTCTGAAACACATTATAGGGGACTGTGGAAGTTTAAGCATGATGCTGCCTGTATTGTGTTCTCTGCTATATTTTTGTAACCTAACAAACTTTGTGTTGCCTACAAGCCCCATTTGAAAATGCTTTGTATGGTCATCAATGTTGTTAATGAAAATACAGAACAGTGCAGCTTAAGAGTCAGTGCTGGAAATAGATCTGCTCTTTCATTGTAATGACTGTCTGAGATCTCTCCAGGAGTCACTTTATGACACACTTGTTATGTGTTATGCTGTGTTAATTTTATATAATTCATGTTTCTTAGTTAAAACATAATGGATATAAAGTCAAATGCCTTGGAGAAATCCAAGTGTGTGACATCAGTATAGTTACCATTGCCAACTTCAGAACAAAAGAAAACAAACAAACCCTACCTTCCAACCAAAATACTTACAACTTCTAACTCTTTGTTCTGCAATCCAAAACCCATGACCCTGTATTTTCTAACCAACACTGTCAGGATAATAATCTGATAACTACCTGTGTCATTGCTTTCATCATTTTCAAACACCAAGCCAGTACCAAGAGTTTTTAAATCCTCAGGAATTCCTTCAGTTTTCCAAGCTTTGCTAAAAATTTGCCACAAGTCTTCAAAGATCTTGGCTAATTTCCTTATAACTTTTAGATGCAAGTTCTCCAGCAGATGTTGCCTTCCCTCCTCTGCAGTTACAGATGGTAACATCTCTATTCCATTCATACTATGGTATATAATGGACACAAGTTACAGCCTCTCTTCAAATGCAGAAGAACAGCTGTTTAGCACATCCAACCTGCTTCATTCCTGAGTTGCAGGTTCATCATCTTCATATAACTATCATATCTAATATAGGCATTCTTCTTTTCATAAAAATGCATTTTCTCGTCTTTGAACCTCTTGTCTCTGGAGTACTTTACCCTTAGAATGGTATCTATGGTTTTTCTGAGTTGTGTTGCAAATCTCTGCATATGAGGAAAAACATTCATCAAACCATGTATTACAGTTCAGCAGTGAAACAGAATAATAACTGTTCTGTTAATTTGTGTTTCTTATGATTACTCATAAGGCAAACACAGAATAATGGCACAGTTCTGCTTCCTTCTACTTCACATGATAAAACAGAAGAAGGGAGTTTTCAAATTCAAACAACATGTTTAGGAAATATCTATCCACAATCAAAAGCATTAAATGGTACTACCCTAGCTGCACAAAGCAAGCTGCCCTGATGCTAGATTTTGGATGTTTGCATGAGGTATCCCCTATCTACTACACTATTTATGACAGTCTTTCCTGCTTTCTCACCTAATTGTCATTGCAGATACTTTATTCCATTACTCTGTTTTCAGGCTGGTGTTCTTTCATCCTGTAACTCAGTATAACAAGACTCAGTCACTAAAGCTGTGTCTGACCTATTTGAGGACACTATGACAACACTTCTGCATTTGTCCTTGTTTGATCCTTTGAGGAAGAAAAAGTATAGTAGACAAACGCCCAACATTCTTGCCAGGTTTTTAATTAGTTGATAACTTATTATGCATTTATTTAATAATTCTACTGGAATTTTCAATTTGCAAGGCATTTCAAAAAATGAACCTCTGGAGTCACAGACACCCTGTGTTTTGAGAATATGTCAAGTTTTGAAACAAAATTTGACTTCCATTTTGTGTGCTACTGCTCATTCAGGTCTCCACAGAATGCTGGACAAACACAGTCTTCAGCAATTTTGTCACCAAGTTTAAAATAGGAACAGCAAAATATACCATGGCATAAAATATTTATTGACATATACAATTATTATATTTAATAATGCTGCTATTAACAAAAGGCACTACTCTGCCAAAGCTGGAGGCACTCTTCAAGTTGTTAAAAGAAATCACAATAATTATCAAAGAAAATATACCGCCTAGCAGAACTTTGAGATGGAAAATAGTTATTACAACACCCAGTTCATTCTCTCTTTGCCAGTGGAGGAGTGTAGTACTAAGTACAAATTCATTTTCAATATTTGGATGCAGGTTTCCAATTTTTGGAGGGGCTCAACAACAACTCTTTCAGTGTAAAAGTAATGAAATCTTGGCACTGTGGCCCTCAGCTTGACAATCTCTCTGAGAGCCAAAGCTTGTCCAGACTTTTCTGTGTATTTGCCCAGATAAATATAGTTAAATGGAATTGTTTACATCGCTGTTTTTCCTGTTGCACTTGTTCTACAGCCAGAAGTCATATACAAGAAAGCATTTTGCATAGTGTTGCAAAATGGCACACCTCCCTACAGCTAACTTATTATGATAGAGCAGAAAGTAAGTCTTGGCTTTTTTTTCATTTGCTTGCAGCTGTGTGAATAAATTGCCAATATGTCCCAGCTTCTTAAAATTTACATTTTCTATATGCGTATTCCTATTGTAAATAAAATAACCATTTTATAAATGGCACCATTGAATAGAGATGGCTGAGGTTCTAGATGATGCTTTCAAGTGTATCTCTTGAATCCTCTTGTTGTAAGCACCAGGGTCTAGGACTCATCGCACCAGAGTTGTAGCTGCTCATCCAGGTTGTGAGAAAATGAGTGCCTGCTATTTGCAACCCGCCTCTTAGGTTGGTGCGTGGCAGCACCCTTGTAAACCTCCAGATCAAGCCATTCTGCTCTGTCAGACTCTGAATCTCAGCATGTTTTAGACTGGAGCTAAGCCCTGAAACTATTCAGACCAGTGTTTTGGGGCATGATGAGGCATGTGAACACCAAGGCAACTTTCAGGTCAAACAGCAAATCAGTTTGGTAAGTCTAGCGAGCTCAATCAGGTTAGGCTGAGCAAGTGTGAGGCTTCTGTTTGCTTTGGGATGAGATGCACCTAAAGTTCATCCCTTTCCTTCTTAGACTTCTCTGTCCTTTTGTTTTAATTTATGGAGCTTAACCAAAGTCACTTAGATGAATGGGATACTAAGCATGGCCCTCTAAGAAGAACCTGGTCTTCCACTTAAGTGTCCTTAGGAAAATGACACATGCAGCAGAAATATCTGGTCTATTTCCTGCTGCCACCAGGCTGGAAGATGGAATTACCTGATGAGGAGGAAAACAAGGCTTCACCAAAATATCTTTTAGGTAGTTCCCATTTTCCTGTTTTCACACTCTTGACGTTAGCATATAAAACCTGTTTTAGGAATACAGACCTGGGTTGTCAAGTCCAGCTCCCTGGTGATTAGACAGGCAATTCTTATAAAAACTTCATTATTCCTTGATCTTCATTGTGACTGTGAGTCACTTCCAGTGTGCTCAGTCTGGGGAGGCTCTCTTTGCAGGTGGAAACAAGTCATAGATTCGTTTACTCAGGTCTGATTTTTTTGTTGTCCTGTCAAAAATATACACACCACAAATCTCTTTATTTCAACAACACTGAAGGGGAGGTACATGCATGCCACTTACAGCAGCTTTCACCTGCCAGATTTTTAAGATCTTTTTTCTATTCCAGTACCTTCACAGTCACGCAACCTGTTCNAAGTTGCTATTGATCTAAGCTGACTACAGAGGAAAGTAATTAAAGGGCTAATTATTGTTCCTCTGATGCAAGTCTGAGAATAGGCACAATACATTCCCCACCTTATTTATCCTGCTATGCCCAAATAAATAAAATCCAGTTTTATAAATTATATATCTTTTTGTTTCACTCAGAAGTGTCCTCTGGGATTGCCTTGTGTACATGAATAGGACCTATTATTTTCTTTTATAGCTTCTTCTTACCCAGGCAATAGAATGAATTCAAAACCTATGTCACAGTGCTCAATTAATTAGCTGTCCCTTTCTCTTCCAATCATTTACAGGGAGGGAGGAAATAGCATATTTGAAGATGACTGTGTTTGCTATATAATACTACATAGTTACTTTAACTCAGCTTAGCTGGCTCTAATGAAAGCAGTTTGAGCTCTACTGAGGACATGTAGAGATGTCACCTTTCACTACCAGAGTGTCAGTTTTTATGAGAGGAAAGGTTTACCCTCCTGAAGCATTCACTGTGTCTGCAGTAGCTAGTAGAAGTCTGTAACAGGAACCACAGCAATTCATCCAGGACATCTCAGTGACTCTGGATGGTCAAGCACTCTGCATCAGGAAATCCTTGCCTCAAGAACCATTCTGGTTCCTTGCCACCAGCATACTACTGTGCTGAAGGCTCTGTGTGTTCAAAGTTAAATAGGGACTTTCTGACAGTCCTATAAATGAATTTTAGGTACTAGGATAGGAAAAACAGGGAGAAGCCTTAGCCTAGGCTTTTAAATTCCAAAGGAAGCGTCACCACCTGCCTGATCTACCCTTCTACACTTCCACTAAAGAGGAGAGCAGATGGCTACAAGGGCTGTTTGGTGTGGCCATTTTTGAGTTCTTCACTGAGACATTTATAAATGTGTTTCATTTTCAGCTTCTTTGCAAGACAGTGTGATTGCTCTTCCCTGTAAAGTCCTTCCCAAGGAAGTACAATTGTACCTTTAGCAAACAACATTAAGGAACTTCTAAAGCCAGTGTTAAGCCAAACTGGCTGGTTTCCACAGAACTTTGCTTGCTCCACTGAATGTGAACCCATTACTGCTTTGGTTATGCTTGTGACAAAGCAATTTATTAGACTCCTTCACTGCAATTTCTCTTTCCTAAGCTGTGCATCCAAAGTACACGTAGACACTTCTCCCAGTTAAATGTTTGTGCTTAGCTGCAATACAAGGTGCCTGCAGGAGACAGTTAATTCTTCTCTACACCTAGTATCAACCACCCAGACATCAAGGTCTTCATCCTCAATGGCTTCCTCAGATAGGACAGCAGATATTCCAGATACTCCAGGCAAAGGCTCCTGCAAGGTTCATGTCAGTACTTTAAACGCAGGCAAGTAGACAACCCATGTGGAATTAGCAGCTGTGGAGCCAGGCCTGTGGGTGGCTCTTGTCTTCATGGAGAGGCAGCTGAGGCCAGGTATGATACTCTAGGACATCTCTGATTGTATCAGTAGTACACATTTAGATAAAGGACTTGAGTCTTGCACGTCTTACCACTGCTGCCCACAACCACTTGTTGACAAGTCGCACCTCACCTGGCCTGTGGATAGCTGTGCACAGCTCCCTGCCCAGCACAAGTAGTTAATGAGTTTAATTCAAAATTGCACAGGAAAGGAAAACAAAATCTCTCAGCTCTGTTGTCTTCCTTCATAGCTGTATAAGACCTTTCATGTGTCTTAATACATGACTTATATATGGTTTTTTAACCCAGAGGGTGATTGGGCACTGGGAGAGGCTCCCCAGGGAAGTGATCACAGCACCAAGCCTGATGGAGTTCAAGCATTTGGACAACACTCTCAGGCACATGGTGTGATTCTTGGGGCTGTCGTCTGTAGGGCCAGGAATTGGACTTTGATGATCCCTGTGGGTCCCTTCCAACAAACAATATTCTATGATTCTAGAGTATCTTAAATCTCTGACTTCCAGCTCTTGGCAGGCCCCCAGATTTCAATAAAGTGGGATAAAATAGAAACTGCTTTAGCCTTTAAAAACATGTGGATAAACTTGCTGCTGAAGTCATGGGCCACCAAGCTGCAAGAACAGAGAAGTTTCCCTACTACCTAGTGGCATATTAATACATTAAAAAAAACCTATCCTAAAACCATTTTCTTTCATTGATGTCATCTGGCACAGGACATTTCTTGTCTGCACAGTTCAACTTAGGCTCCAAAACAGGATAGCAGCATCCAGTTGCCTGTTGGGAAGGGTCTTTGGGCCTTCTCAAGAATTGTCAGCTGTTATTTTGAAGAATGCTAGTGCAGTCCAGAGACCACTCCAATGGTACAAAAGTAAAGGCAATTGCACTGCAGTGCTTGTGAGTGCTTCCCACCCCTGCCTGATGCACAGGTGTTATTGTAGCCAGAGGAGTCAGCCCAGCTCAGTCCTTGGGTTCATTGGGCTGATTCTTGCCTTTGCAGGGAGGATGAATTCAGTATACAACCTACAAATTCCTCACAGGCTTGATTGATTTGCAACCTCAGGGTTTTTTTGTTTGTTTTTGTTGAGTTTTGGGGTTTTTTTTTCCCACTCATGTCTCACAAGCACTGTAGGGCATGTGATTCCCTGATTCCTGTAAACCTCAGGTTACCTAAGGTAGTGAGCTCCTGACAGACTAGACACAAAAGAGGACGGCCACTCAGCAGCCAACATTTGTCTATAAGCATTGTGTGTGCAACCTAGTAGGCAACCTCAGGCATTGCTGTGGGTAGCTAGCAGGCCCTGTGGAAATCACTATCCACCCAGGTAAGAGATGAACAGCTGTGATGAGGCTGATAGTCAGGTTTCTGACTGGGAGGTGGTCAGTTCTTTTGACTAAAACGGCAGCACCCATGTGATACTCAGCAGTCCTCAGCAGTCCTTTAAAACTCCAATGGTTTACTGCAGAGGTAAGCATCTGCAATCTCTCAGGGAGAGGTGATTAGTCCTTTGGTTGCTGCTCAGGGGAAACGCTGTCCCAGAGTGAACTAGGGTCCTAATGAGGTGGGGTAGATATAATCAGAGCTCAGTGCTGCTCAGTGGATCCATGGACACATGTTAGGCTATGAAAGTCCAGACTTTTTTGAATATATGTTCACTTCATCTTTCTGTCACATTTCCTACATTTTAAAATCCTAATAAATCCTGTGGGGTTTTCATAAATACAACACAGGTGGGCACATGTCCTCCCTTTTAGGATCAACCCTGGTTGGTTATAGGTGTGTCTGTTTGCCACCACAGACAGAGTATCAGTCTCTCCAGGCACTCAGCACTGCTGTCTTCAGGCTGCTGAAGTTAACTTCTCTATGCCTCTCTCAGGTCCCTCAGGCCCTTAGGCCTTTCCTTACCACGACCATCACTGCAGCTTCTCTTTGCCATGGCCCCTAGAGGTACAGGAGCAAGTTGTGCATCATTTCACCTCTCTCCAGAATGTAGTGAAGTGCTCCCCCAGTCCAGAGATGGTGGTGTCATGTCACCATCAGGTGTTCATTCAGGGCCAGGTCCATTACCATGGGAAGAACAAAATTGCTCCTCAGATTGGGTTTAGGTGTGCTTCAGGCACATCTGGCATCAGCGAAAAGGATGGCAGGTACTGGCTTCTGTTGAGAAAGCATAAAAACTAAAAAAAAAATGGATAATTTGGTGGCACTGTTCAACACATATCATAGTAGCTGAGATGAAGCCAAGCGGTAGGTGAGAGATACCCAAAGAGCAGTAGGGTCCCAGTGTTTTGCAAAAGTCCCCTGTCCCTCTCCTCATTGATACTGGCTATGGGTTTGAGACCTGTGTTAGACTGGACACTGAGCTAAAGCTAAACCCACCCTCAACTCCATCTAGTCCCTCCCACCCATTCTGTGCTCATGAGGAATCAAGGACTCGCAAAACGGACACTGTTGTCTGTAGGTTTACTGTCTCACTCCTCTGCAGCTACCTTAAAGTCAAGGATACCCTGTGTGCCCTTAATGCTTTTCACACTGTCCTGCTGCTTTGCTTTTAAGCTGCCCACTAGACCTCGACTGCCTAACAATAGTATAATGGCTTCCAGATATTCATCAGTTTTGCCCATGACTTAGGGAAATATATAGACATGAATGTGTGTGCTGCAAATGCTGCCAGGGATGTGTGAGGATTTTTGAGTACCTGAATATAGTCTTTTAATGGACTTAAAGCCAAGAGGGTGGTGGTAGCATGGGGGTGAGATGAACCAATTACAAACATTTGGGTGACAGAAGTAGCCCAGCTACCTGAGATAGGGTAGGCAAATCCCAGCCTAATGTAAAATCTTCTCATAAGACATAAGCAAGCTGTGTTGCAAAGCACTGGGGCAGTTTGATTTCACATAGATAGGGCACTGGTAGAAGAATTAATGGGGAAATATAGCTCTTTGCAAAAAGAAATAGGTCATCATTGGCATCATCTCACACTGCTTTCGCTTATCTCTATCTTCTCACTTTTCTAGTGGCATTCTCCTTTACTGTGGTTATCTTTCATCCTTCCTCCTCTCTACTTAAAATCTACCTCTTTACATTAATAAACCCACAGCCTGAATTATTTTTGTGAAGAAACTAAATGACAATGAGCATCTTTTTTACTAATATTTCTTATAATGACTTCCTCTTGAGTATATTTTCTAGTTTCCTATGACAATATTATTTGAGACTATATAAAAATCAAGGTGTAAAACATAAGTCTCCTATTGACTGTCAGGTTCTTTTGAGATTTTATCTTGAATAATCTTTACAGAAATTGCTTGTGAAGAACTTGCTTTCTGGATTTCTTCTCAGCAAGTTTCTAATGTCTCTTTCACTGCCTTCTTAAGAGCATACTTGTTCTCACACATAGTCATTGTAGACAACACCTCTAATTTTGCAATCTCTGTTCAGATGAACTGTATAGTTTTAATAGATGCTCTCTTTTGGGGAAAAAAAGAAGGAGCCAGTTGCAAGCAACTATCTCTTAATGATTTTACACTTCTACTAAAATCTGCATAATTTTCTAATGGCTAATCAGCATACATTCATTTCTTGATTACTAAGAGTCAGCTGTTGTTAAGAACAGTGAATGAAGAAATTTTTAGGGTGATGAACTTTAAAGCACTTGAGCTTAGTTCCAGGCAGTCTAAATTACATCTGCTTCCTTACACCCTGTACCTCCTTTGGGTCATTGCTGTGTCTGCAGGGACAAAAGATACACAAAGTACAGGAGGCTAAATATTTAGTTTTCACTGTCTGACCCTTTGATGTCCAGTTGTAACAGTGACCAGAGCCTCTCAAATTATTTAGCTACTTCTCAGCAAGTGGCCTTTTTGTTTGTTTGTTCGGAGTTTTATTTTTGTTGTTGTTTTTCTGCTTCTGCTTACTGCTATATATCAGAATTCAGAGGCTACCCGAAGTGCCATGGGACATAACCACATACCCACTTTTTCTGAATATCTAAATGAGATTGTGGGTAATGGTGGCAGAACTAGGGCTTCACTGATAAGATTTCAAGTCTTCCTCTGGACTTAACACAGCTCATTCTCCTGATGAAAGCTGCTTCCACTCTGTTCAACTTAGATGTATACCTGGTTATGTGAGCTGAGATCTAACCTAGATCTAACGCTAAACACATTGTTGCCTTTTGTGCTGCTGGCTGCAGAAGCATTGTATCTTAACCAATCTTGTTGCAGCAGCCAACTACTTATCTTTGTCTTTGAACAGATTCTCAGTCTCAGATAAGGATGTGCACTGTTGGTCAGGTAACACCGGCTTTTGAGGAGCTGTTGCAGGAAGCTACAGTCTTAGACTTCTTTCTAGCTTTCAGTCAAATGTTGGGTAAGAGATTTCCAAAGGAAGAAATTTTCTTTTTGTTGTTCTTGATCAGATCTTTCATAAGACTGTTGTATAGCTTTGAAAAAATAATAATCTCACTCTAGAAAACAAACCAGATTTTCTATCTAGATTGTCTATCACTGATTTCATATAAAAAGGAAGATCACTTCCATGGTCAACTTAATTCTGCTGAGCAGGGAAGAGATAATATCTAACTGGGGGAAAGTCTGGCACAGAAGGCAGACTCATAGGTAAGACTGCATCCCAGATTCTTTAGCATAAAGAAAGGCTTTGCTATAATATAGACTAATGTAGAAAGATTTATAGTTAAAACTTTGAAACCCTGAGTATTTTAGGCCTGAATGTTCTCATAAAAGTCCTCAGACTAATTTTATCACAAACACATCTATTCTTTCATAGCTTTACATTAAGTCATGTACAAAGACTCATCAAATAGAAGTAAAGAGCCTTCTGGAAAAAAAATCCTTAAAATGTTTACCTAGTCATAACTAATAGCTTTTGATTGTTCCTTAGTAAGCTTGGAAGCCATTATAGAAAGCGCAATTAAGAGTCTTGACATTTAGTATGCATTCCAGTTCAAATTTACTAATGGATACAATTCAGTTCCTTTTTGCACCACACAATGCCACAAATTCAGTTTAGTGTAATGCAGACTTCCAAGGGTGAGCTGGGAATAATTACACAGAAGGTCAAAAGCCTCTTGCCCTGCAATAAGTACCATTTCTGACAGGCTTGCTAGTTTGTTTAAATAGAACATTATAATCAAGCAGATACTGGAAAATATCTCAAGGAGAGTACTTTTATACAATACAGAGTCCCCCTCACAAGGAAAGATAAACCTAATTTTCAATTCTGTGGAAGGTCACCAAGAAAGAAGGGCCCTTTTAATAGCAAGGTGCAACTGCACTTCTGGTCACTGTGAGTTGCAATTCCATCTCCAAAGTAGGATTTTGTTGCCAAACTTGTAACTAACAGCATGCTGAACATCCGGCCCAGTGCAAACAGTCTCCCTAAGTACCTTCAAACCAGCCTCCCTGCACAAAAAAAAGCAATCATTTTTGTGAATGAAACTGGATGCTGGAGAATTAGAAATGCAGGTACTTTTCTGGTCACTTTGCAGAGAAAGGATGATGGAGGAACAGTAGAAGAGGTGTTGATTACAGCATTCTGGCTACATAAACAAAACGTGTGTGAAGGTGTGGGAATGTACATATAAACCTTTTCCAGAGTTTGTTGTTTCATTAGAATGAAGAGAACCAAGAGAGGTGTTCCTTCCTCTCCCATCCCTCCATGTAACAATTTTTGTGGAGCAAACTGTTAGTTTGGGACAGACATGGATGTAATTTTGACTGACAATCAAGTTCTTGTAGGAAAGTAGCACTACTAATTCATCTGTATTTAAGAACCAAGGCCTGTAACACATTGATGCAGTCTCTTCAGGTTCTCTGGGAAGCCCTCAGAGCAGCATAGACTTGATGCAGGTTCAGGGTACAGCTGGCTATGCTGAGAGGGGTACAGCAACAAGCAGAGAGACATCACCCTGCTGAAAGCAATCTAGGGGATCAATGGCATCCTTCAACACAAAGAGTGGCGTCATTCTCACTTCTTTGATTTTTTTAAGTTTTTTTTTTATTTACTCCAAGTATCTGAGGTACTTCCAGACCTTCAATTAAAAAGAAAAATTCCCTAATTTGACACACAAACACCTTGTGAATGCCAGAGCACTCCAGCTTTGAAACAAAAACAAGTAGAAACTTCTGCTGGTTTGCCTCGAAACTGCCATTCACTATTAAGTTATTTTTATCAAACAGGGAAGTTGGCTAAAAGCCTGAACAAAGACAGAGATCTTCAGTCCCTTGCTGAACAGAGGGAAGCTCAGGTGTAAGGTAGCAATTATCTGCCCTCTGCAACACCACACCCAGCCTACTTTCTGCCCTTGTCACTGCAGCTTGCTGAAAGAGCATTAGTGGCACAGAAGGGACGTCCCTCATCAACTGGTCTCTGGCTCATGTGGTGATCACCAGATGATACTTCATCTAGAGATGAAGTGAGATACTCTCTCATCATACTGTTTTATTCAAAAGTCTTGCAGCCTCCTTGACTTATTGCTCCATACAGTGTGTGCAGCCTTTCTAGTCCATATAGGACAAGGGTGATAGCCATGAGATCTAGTCAGCAAAACTGAGATCATAGCTGTTCTGCTGCAATAATCTCCTACTGGCAGCATGTGTCACAGGTACGAACCGTTTGGCCTGTAAATCAACAGGTTTGATCTTGCCTCTCAATGATTCCTGAATAGGTTGATGAAAGGAAAGCACCTCCACCTCCTAAACCAGCATCACCCTCTTTACTCACAGTGGGTTATGAGGAAGTTGCTGCCTTTTTTGTTGCTTAAGCTGATCTGTAAAACACCATGTCATAAAACGGGCTTCTTGCAAGACTCACAACAAAAGAGTGCTTAAGGTAAGAACATGTTACCTTGCAGACATGGTAGAGGGTGTAGGCTGTGTTTGCTTCAGGATTCAAAATGTGTACACAAATAGGGGGAGCTCAGTTGGATGTAGTAGTGTTGAGACATGGACCTTTAGAAATTTTACTTCCAAATATAGAAATAATTCACTTGTGTTTCTGGTCAAACCTGAATCAAACCAAAAAATCAAAATCATGTCAGTTTTTAATCTGATACCATCTTAAAGACAGATTAATTGACACAAGTCACATTTTTGGGGTGGATTATTCATAAACATATACATTTCGACACTGTAGGTCAAGTGAATAATATGCCACACCTTAGCACTCCAAAGAACTCACCTGTAATGGAGAGGATTCCTTGGTACAGTATTTAGTTCAGCTGCTTGAGTGAATGTTGTGCCTGTAGGTTCATGTTTATGGAACAAGATGTTATTTAGTCCCAATTCCACTGGTCATTTTAATTTAAATAAAGGTGCCATAGATGTTGGTCCCTCCCAGAGTTAGCCACATGTACATGTGCTCAGCATTCTTTGAACAAGATAGGCTACAGCTGCAAGTCTACATTGGAATAGACAATCCCACCTCCTGTCCACTTGAAGTCCTCTAATGCAACCTTCAAAAAGTCTATCCAGGTCTGCTTGGCCAGATCTCCCCCAGTACACCCTGACCTTCTTATAGCAAAATGGCAGCTTACAAACAAGCTCACATTGTCTGAGCACATAAAGCACTAAAACGCTCCAAAGGAAAGTCTTCCCTTGCATCAACCTGGTGGCCTCCCAGACACTCAAGAGCAGATTTAGCTTTCGGATGGCCTCAGGTAACCCTTGAGATGTAGTGCACCTGCATCAATACACCTACAAGTTCTTAGCAAGCAGAATTCTCTCTTGGCTTATACAATGGAAATTAGAAGTAGGTGTGCCAACATATATCAGTATGGAAATGCACCCTTAATCCACAAATGGCTGTTTTATAAAGACTGAAATACTGTAAAAGCAATTCCTTTGTGCAATGCAGCCTACAGATTATAAAACTCCAGAAACAAGGCATGGATTAAGTGTATTACCACACAATGAACATATGTCAGTTTAGTTTTTATCACTGTCAAACAAGCATAAGGAAAGAGTCATAAGAAAAATATTTATAGCAATAAATCCCATCTCAACATGATAACATTCAGACTGAACACTAAAAAGAACTAGAGGCATGTAGAGTACAAAGTGACTCAGGTATTCCAGGTAACCCATGACATATTGTAGAGCAATTATAGTAATATTTCTGGCTGGCTAATAGAAATTGCAGGATAAACTGTGCTTCACAAGTTTTGGATAAGAAACTAGAAATGTCTGGTTTGGCTGCCTATTAATCTTACTGCAGTAAGTATAAGACAACTTTTCTTACCATTAAAGACATGATCTATGGTAGTACACATCTTCCAGAATGTAAGGAGCACAAATTATAACTTCTTTCATAAGTCGTATAACAAGGTATGCACTGTTCTCCATAATCACGGAAATATCATCACTGCAGTAGTTTGCCTCCCTCTGGATTTTTCCCCTTCACAGGTTTATGCTGACAGTTTGCTTTACTTTGCTTTACTCACTAATGTGGCTAAAATTCGTAACCCTCTTGATGACTTCCATGGTTACAGAGCACATCTCTTTCAACAGGTTCCCTTTTCCTGGCGGTAACACAACATCTCTGATTCATAGGCTGCAGGATAGTGGTGGTGAAATCACTGGAGCTTACCGTCCCTTGGCACTGGAGACCAAACAGAGTTGGTGTAAGCTGGGGATTACCACGAAGCATAGAATAGCATCCCTGACTTTGGCTTTGAAGATTCAGTTTCTTTCTTAGTATTTTTCTCTTTTGTTGCCTTTCAGAAATGCAAGTGTTTTCATATCATGCTGTGTAATTTAACAAAAGACTAATATTTTTTCTGGCAGCCTCTGTAGCTTGTATAGATGATTTCTTGCACTAAGCTTCCCCTTTCTTTTTCCCTCCTCCCCCATCTCTCTGAGTTTGTGTGATGTTTTGAAAAGCAAATCAATCTGACTACAGAGCCCTTTCCAGCATTTAATAAATTAGATATGGGTTAATATGGCAAGGGTCTTCAGAATATGCTCCTCTTCAGGTTGCTTTACCAAAGTCTGTTTTGCCAAAAACACAGACATTTGAACTAATTGAAAGTGTTCCATTGACTCTGAATTTTAATGAAAACATTTCTTTTAGAAAGAGTTTTCAGGGTGGAGAGTAGACAAAAGGCAGGAAAGTCTTTTTCTTTTGGGGAGATTTTTTTTGTTTTGGTGTGGGTTGGTTTTTTTGGTTTTTTCTTTTTGTTTGTTTGTTTGTTTGGGTTTTTTTGTGTGTTTTTTTTTTTCTTCACTAAAAAGCAAAGGTATTGATTCATAATGGATACTTTCCAAATAAAAACTCTTGGTATGTAGATCCCAACAGGACTGTTTTGTGTCCCACAGAAATCTGTCTGTGCCCTAATTCTCCTCTGTGAGCCAAGCATGCTGTTTGAACCACATTTCCCAGCATTTGCAATAACCAGCAGGCCCACGATGCAGCTCAGCCAGACAGAACCAGTGCTGCATGAGTTACGCTCTCCCCAGTGCTCAGCTCGTAGAAGCACTCTGCTTACAGCTCCCATAAGGCACCGGACACATTTTTCCTACAGAAGATTATGCTTTCCAGTCAACATTTTGCAGTTTTGAAGCAAAACTCTGCTTTTGCAATGATACTCCTAACAGCAGTAATGATGATGATACTAATTATAGTGGTAGTAATAGCAATAATACGCTCATGGAAAAAAGAAATCCTATTTTCTGGTTAGCTTTACCATTCCCATCTTTGTGTATCTTTTCTCTTTGACAAAAAAGTCAATGAAAAGGTGAGCCTGGCATGCGCAGTGAAGCATCCAGAAGTCTATACTGGGCGCTAAAACTAGTGTTTTAGGAATTCCTTTCATTAGTGAGCTTGACTTCTTTCCCAGATTAATTAGGCTCCTGCAATACCCCCTTAATATCCTTTCTCAGGCATAGTCAATCAATTTTGCATTAAAAATATGAAATTACTGCAACTTGCTGCCTGTACCATTTTTTTCCTGCCATGAAGTACTGCCATCCATCCTTTGGTCATGAAACAAAATTTAAATAATGCTGCCATGTTCCTCTTGACTGAATGAAGTGTAAATATTGTTCAAAGTTCCCATCTGCTTAAAGTATTGGAAACTGAAAATGGTGCTGCCATGAAGATTAATATTTAATATACAGCTTAGTACTTCCCTGTTTTTCTCCTGTGTGATTATCAGTGCATTAATTTTTCCTTGTTGCACCAGCGTATTTTTAATATTTAAGCAAATTGTCATGGCAAAGGTAAGTAGCATAATTATTCTTTGTTAGCTGGCACACTGCCATTCCTTTCATGTGTTCAGGAGTCAGCTGTGAATTATAAGGATGTAATGTCCCTGATGGATTTAGTGGTGACATCATAAATTCTCACTCGGATGAGGGCACTATTATGTGCTGTTGCTAGTAATTTGCTGACACCACTGAGAGTTAAGGGCACAAATAAAGATGACTTTCTTGGCATAGTACCATGGAAGACAAAGCTACTGTGAAATAAAACACCAGTCAGGTGAATTCAACTCCTTTGGAAATACATCTGTTAAATAAGGAACAATACATGTACATAATGAATTATGCTTGTCTCATAATGTTCTTTGAAAACCACAGTGATGTGAACACCAAAAATAAAAAAAAATATGTATTTAAGGGATCTGGTAATAATTTGTTAATTATTTCAGCTTAGCTAAAGCACTCCTGGAGTAGCTTGGGGTTCACCACAGCATAGGCACGCAGCTGGATTGGACTCAGCACAAAATTTGAACCAGTTGACTGTATGATCTCCCTTCCCATCCTTTCCCTGGTGAGGAGCCATGACCTGCTTCTCTGGACCTAGACCCTGATTTAGCACTGTTTCCACATTCCACAGCTGCAATCCAATGAGGTCAGCATGTCCAAATGGGCTTTGGGGATAAACTTTGGGAGTAACCCCAGGTGAAATGGTTACTTATTTCTTCTAAACCCACAGAGACAGTCACAGTGGAACTGAAGCCTGGCTTATAATGAGGTTCATAGGCAAAGATGATTTTCTGGATATCTATTCGTGTAACACACAAAAAGGGTAGAGCGGCACAATCTACAGGCCACAGAAGAGGTTTGACCGTGTATTGTCGACATGATGTTTGGCATCACTGATACATCCCTTCACTTTACCCATCACTGCTTCATCCTGTCTAAGCTCTCAAAAAAGAAATTCAGCACAAATTCATAAAATACTGCTTGTCCTTTAAACTGATTGCTTTAAACACACCCTAAAAACAGGGTCCCCTGTGCTGCCTCCCTGCATCATTGTTGCTCAAGAGACCTTCGTTCCAGGATCTTGAAATCTCTTTTAGTGTCTTTTTTGGTAGATTTAACAGGATTCACATTGCCACTCAGACCTTTCTTTTCTCTAATAAGATCCCGCTTGGATGCCATAAGGTGGCACATGCTGAATCCCACACCACCACCAGGAAGCTGAAGATTCTGAATTTTGCTTCAGAAACTCTATGTGGCTCTTGGGTAGCAATACAAAAATCTTTTTTGTAATGAAGTGTTGTTACTGGGGTTAGTTGAAGGTGTTTGGGTAGCATTATTAACACCATTTAAAAAATCTTCATGTTAGGCTTCAAACTTTGAACTTGGCTTAAAAACAATGGTGCAGAAATCTGTTCCTTCTCTTGGCCTTCTCAGTTCTTGAACAATTCCGATTTTTAGACTTTCTCTGTGACCATATGAATCACCGTTTCCTGCCCCCAACTCAAATGGAAGCTGTCTCATGATGCCATGTGACTTCAGAAGCTGCATCTTCAAATGGGCGCCAAAATACCTGCCTTTTGCTATGCAAAATGTAGATGCTATTTAAATGCTGCATATAAAACGCACTTTATATTATCTTGACAGTGAATATGTTTGTGCATTGTATCAAGGAGTTCTTGGCTTCCTTACGCCATATGGTACAGTTTTACTAGTAGCATGGATTTTAATCTAATTTACCTGAAAGCTTTCAAACCTCCTGCTTGTGTAAGGTATCTGAGACACTAACCTACAGCTCAATCCAGATCATACCTGTTTTAAGCACTCCACATGAATCTCTATCCAAATTCTCTCTCTTCCAAGCTTGCTGGGACCTGTCAGTGTTTCTACTTTGTTCTTTGCAGGCAAAGCATTGATATGACATTTGTAAATGTTGCCAGATGAATCGGTGGCCTGGGTTTGGTACATAATTCAGAACTTCAGTTTTTCAAGCCCTCTGAAGCAGCAGTCAGCATTGGAGCCAAAGTTTAATATCATTAGTGTATTAATTTATGTCAGCGGTTGAGTCAATTTTTTTTTTTTACCGCATTTCACAGAAAATCTCCTACCACCAGCAATTGATCAAACATGACAAGCTCCCACTTGGCTATTGCCTGTGATATGGGCTACTTAACTTCTGTATTCCTTCCCAGAATGGAAACTGTGGCTTTTGGAGAAATAAAGGAGCTTCTGTTTCTCTGCCACTGTCAGAAATGGAAATTCGGAGCAATCTTTTCATCAGCTTGAAATGCCAGATCAGATTAAAATCCTGATGCCAAGAGGAGGGCATCTGATGCCAAGAGGAGGGCATTTGCTTTGAACTGCAGTTCTTAATGCTCCTCAGTCCACCACTTTGTAGGAGCACCTCAACCTTTCTGTTCCTCCCCTCATTAGAGCAGTGCTAAAGTGTCAAGCCATTAACATAGGCAGATATCTTCTGGGAATACCTTACCAGGGTGAATCCAAGCCTGCTATAGGGCTGCCAGGCTAAGAGAGTTACTTCAAGGAGGAAAGTACACTGGTGGAGACATAAACTCACAGGTTGCATGAAGGTGATCACACAAACTGGACATTGCAGCCTCTCTGTTGAGGAGAGTGAGTGGGATGGGCTGCAGAATCCCCAGGGGAGCAGTACCTTTGAATCACTCACTGATCCCTTGACCTTGGGCATCTTGAAGTTTGTGATAACTGAGCTGGGTTCAAGTAGGAGAGGCCATCATGGCTGGCAGTCTGAGGAAGACCTCTATCCTGCTTGGACATAGTCTTGTTAACAAACCTTCCCTGCATTTCACACACATATGGAGAGCCTGGTATGAAGTGTGTTGTTGTCATAATGAAATCATGGGGAATCAGATGGAAAAATGTGTGTTTGAGCATTTAAAGCTAGACTTGTAGACCACAAAATAGACTTCACAAGTAGAGGTCAAGGTGGCACCAATTAAGACAAGATTATATTTAATGGAGAGTCACCTGGATTGAATTAAGTGTATTTTCTTGGACCTAGCATGCTGGAATCAGGATAAACAAACTGCTCCACAATTCCTAGGTGACCTTCTAATAATTAGGACCAAATCTGAGTTTCAAGTCTTCAGAGCCCCCAAATTATCTTTTATATAAGGACACACATTGCTACTAGGGAGGTCTGTTTGTTGTGATGAACAGAGAATAACATAAATACCTCACACACAATACTGCAGGTGGAGGCTGCAAAGCAGTTTCTCTGACCAATAGAGCTAATGAGCCTCCAGTGTAAAACACATTTTTGTAACTCCCTTACTTCAGACCTTCTTTTGTTATAAGAAACACAGTGCCAAAAGAACTTAATGGCTTTGTTTTCCAGTCCATAAACTGCTGATATGTCACTGGTGGTGCAGTTAAGCTTATGTGGGAAACCCACCAGAGTTCAAGCGTTCAAGCATTCAAGCTCATGCAAGCACTGGGGCCCCCCCCTTTTTTTTTTTTTTTTTTTGTGAGCTGCATTGTTGTTGAATGTTTAAAATATGATAATGTACTTCTGTGGGAAAACAGAATAAAAACACGATACATACAATTCTCAGCCTTGTGGGTTCAATCTGTGGCATCTTTTCCTCTTATGCTCAGGAGAGAATGGAAATAAGGCTTTAATTCCTGTTGTTTGCCAGTCTTGGACTGTATAATCTATTTGACCACATTAACATGAACATTGGTCAACAGTTTTTCACCACAAGAGAGTTTCTTTTGAAAATGTGTGTTGGTTCACTGAGCTCCACTGATCCAGCCATGGTATTTGAATGCCTACTTAATGAGTTCATGAAGGTTTTTAGATCTATAATGAGTATCAATTACTGGGACTCCATGAAACCCTGGCAGCTTCTTACTGAATACACACTCTTGTGACAACTTTCATCATTTTCTGTTAGCAGCGGAAAAAAGAAAAGCTCAGTATCTCCAGGGACATGCAAAGAAAACTTCCTGAAGGTTCACTAGAAAAGTCTAAAACTCATGGCTTGAGTTAAAACTGGACTAGAATATAATTTCAAATACAAAAACATTCCTTGTGGACTCAAAGTAATTTTATAAATGCTTTTCGAGAAGCCCAGCTTCCCATCTGTTAATAAACTTATAGCACCTGTCATAAAGAAATAAATGCCACTCCTGTAGTATTTCCTTCATTTGATGCTGATTTGAACCTTAATGGTCTTGCCCACTATGATTGCAAATACTGGGAATACTGTATTGGAAATACACTATAAAAAGAGTAGGAAGGAATAGGAAGGCCTAGATTTTTCACAGGAGATATAAACTGCTTGGTCTTTCTCTAAAAAAAGCTTTCTCATAAGCCCCCTTAGGCTGTTATAAGGTCTCACTGGAGCTTTCTCTTCTCCACAATGAGATATATTCCCTCATATATTTATTAGGCCATTTCTGACTCCTATAGCAAGCTGTCACCTTCCATTGTGTCTTTGGTAAGTGGCTATCTATCTCTTTGGTATCACTGCCACCCCAGCAAGTTAAGGCAAGTGAACTAACATTTGGTCACTACTTCTCTGAGAAGATTTAAAGTAGGAAATTGCTGTCAATGCCATCCCTACTTCTGCCAATAACCTTCCTGCTAGGATAATCAAGAAAAATTTTTGAGCCCTGAAAGCTCCCTAAGGTTTGTGGGTACATGGCCATCCACGTAAAACAAACTAAAGCTGACAATCCCGAAAGGCCATATTAGTTCTACCACAAAAACACATGAATGTAGCATTTCTGTCCCACACTTGGCAGGTTATTCACTTATTTTAATTTGCAGTAACCATGACTGAGTTACATTCATCTTTCCAGATGTTGTTAGTGATGAAAGCTGAAGGAACAAGCCTTTTCTGATGTTGATGTACTGTGTGCCAAACCTCATCTTGAGCCCCTGGCTCCTGCTGTACTTTTCTTGTGTCTGTAGTGCTGCCTTGTGATAAAAGAAACTTGCAGAATCACACGTACTGTGGTACAGGAACAAGCATCTTGTCTGGGGAGTGGTCAGTGCCGGAGGCTAAAAGCTTGGGCTGTGTGTACATCTGCGGAGGCTCATGTAATAACTACAGTAAAGTTATTATAACTAAAGCAAAGGTGCTGAGGCTTTGATTACAAATGTCAAACAAAATGGGAAACAAAGCAAAGCTGAGGAAGGAAAAGGGTCCCATCCCTTGTTCTCCTTCCCCCACCTCATCACAACAAGCTGCTTTTCTGCCTTTGTTTTATTAGCTCCAAAAGCCTTTGCAGTCTTGCCTTCTTGGCACACTTGTAGAGTCCTGGGAAGCTCAGAGTTTTCTCTCAGTTACACTGAAAAGCCCCAGAT
Source organism: Scytalopus superciliaris (assembly GCA_013400415.1). Lineage (NCBI taxonomy): Eukaryota > Metazoa > Chordata > Aves > Passeriformes > Rhinocryptidae > Scytalopus > Scytalopus superciliaris. The sequence goes on along the minus strand of VXBX01000122.1, from coordinate 30,367 downwards.
GGTCTAAATGATCGTTTGTAAATAAATGAATAATCAAAACCAAAAAAAGCTCGGCAGAAACCCTCTACCAGGCTTTTCTAATTTTTTACAAAATGCCTCAGAAACAGATTGCATACTTCACCAGCAGACTGAAACAGCCATGTTACCAATTTGCACATATGGAGACCAATTTCATCTCAGCTAATTCCAGGTTTTCAATTTCCATGAAGCTCCTTCCCCCAGGCTGTGATTCCTGCTGGAAGCAGCGAAGTACCAGACCTCTGCTTGTCAGAGCAGGGCACCCAGGGCACCCAAGAAGCAGCCTCCATTTCCTGCTCACATCACTTACCTGCAGACCCATCCACCAGCCTGAATGTGAGACAAGCCCCACAGCATAGCTGAGGCTAAAACCTCTGCTTCATGTCCCTGCTGTGCCCTGGGGCTCTGCCTCTGTCCATGCCTGGATGCTGAGGTGGCAGTGCTCTGTGCGGGACCCCAGGCTGTCCAGGTGACCTTGGATCCCCCTGTCATGGGGGAGGTCATACTGTCTCCAGTCAGATGCACTTTGAAGTCTGGGCTCAGGATGAACTTATGCTGGCTCTAACATCTTAAAGAGATTTAAAACTGCTATTCAGATGTTGCATAGCTACATGGACACCTGGCTCCTAAAGATATTCCCAGTAATGCTCATGGTGCCCACAGGCATGAATTCATAGAGCTACCCCTTCAGAAAGAGCTAATCAGTACATACATGCATATATGCATACAGTGCATGTGTGTATAAATATATATATATATATATATGTACAAAGTAGATATAGACATGTACTTGCATGCCTGTACATGCTACCAGTCAGACCTCAGACGCCAATGTAGACATAGCAGATATTTAAGGACAAATGAGGAATTAAAGCAGCCTTGTCTGCTGGATATAGTGACAGATGTGAACAGTTGCATCCTGCTTCCTGCAGCAGCCAGCCCTCTCTTTCAGTGGCACATTTACCTGAGGCTGTGGAGGCAGGAGAGAAAGCCATTTCCCAGGAAATCCCCTGCTCTCCTAGCCTCAGCCACATGTAGATAGGCTCCCTGCCATCCTGGTGAAACAGTTTCATAGTGGTCCTCTCCCAAATCTGCCAGGTCCTCGGAAATGGCGACACATGGTTGCATCAGCCAGGGCTGGATTTGCCTCTGCTGAAATTAAAAGGCACGGCAGGATTACCATGATCCTGGTGGAAAGGGCTGAGGTTTTTTCTGCCTCAAAATCAAAGCCAGTGTGCTAGTTAAGGCGGCACAACAGTGCTATTTGCAGCAGTTTCTCTTCCTACATACATGATGCATTTAATGCATGTATTTAACTGGACTTTTCCAGCCAGAGACTGCTAGATAGAGGCAGGAAAGTCCTTTCCAGAGCTGCAGGCTGCCTTGTTTCCATCCAGTCCCAGTGACGGCGTTTTGGCCATCAGTTCTGCTGCACATGCTACGTTGCATGTGTCACGTTTACGATCCCGTTGATCACGGGAGAGGGAGATTTAATAACTTCTTGCAAACTGCATACCAGAGCCTCTTCAGGGCATTGCATTAGTAAGAAACACAGAGGGGAGCCCATAATAAATGTTACAAGGGGAAATACCTTTGACTGATAAGAAGCTGAGCGGATGACAAATCACAAAAGCCTCCAGAGAACCCCTCAAGAGCAGATAACCTTGAGACGTACCTGTATATAAAGATTAAACAGCAACCTGAGCTCAGCAGAGATTTATAGCGCTTTGCAAGCATCTTGGTTTCACTGTTTGCTTTTGCAGTAGTTTCTGGACTTTATTGTTAGTTTCTGTCTGTTAATATTCTGCATAGGCCCAAAAACACAGGTGTAGAGAAGTCACCCCAGAAAAAACAAAGAATTTGTTTGAAATACTTTACAAGGAGATTTTATAGATCAATATCCCCAGCAAATGAGAAAGATAACCAGGAAAGGGCACAGTACACCTGTGAGAAAGGTTGTGCAAAGATACAAACAAAAACATAAAGGATAAAATATATTGACATTTTTCAGCTTACTGGCTAAATATGGTTATTCATTCCTTCATAAGCGGCAGTTCTAGTTATTATGGGCTATATATTTTTGGTAAGTCAAATACATGAGGCTGTAAATGCCTTTGTGAATATGCTTCAAACAGGAAGGGTACAGCTACTGCTGCTATTTGGGTCTCCTCACAGAAAACACCCATGGGTATAAAAGCCATAGCCAGTTTTGGACTCGGTCAAAACCTTAACAAGGGAGCCTGTTCTGCCTCATGACCAAAGTGAGAGAGGAGGGACTCAAAACAGTTAGGTGCTATTAGGAATATCAGGAAGCACTTTCTCACTGTAAGGGTGACTGACCCCTGGCACAGCTTGCCCAGAGAGGCTGTGGAGTTTTCATCTGTGCAGATTCTCGAAGGCCATCTGGACACATTCCTGGCAACAGGCCCTAGGTGTCCCTGTTTGAACAGGGCAGGTGGACCAGATGACATCCAGAGGTCCCTGCCAACCCCAACCATTCTGCAGCGGCATTTTTTGCTTAAGTACTGAGTCACTCCAGCATCAGTCAATTGCCTTCAGTTCCTTGTCTATTTAAAGGATATAACTTTGCCTGATTTGCAAGGGTGGGAGGGATGCTCAGGGACAGGTTTCCACAGTGTGCAATGCAGGCATTGCTGAAGACTGAGTATCTCTATGGCAGTCTACCCCATGGGGATGACTTCCCTTTGGAAAAGACAAATACTTGGTGACCACCAAATTTCGGTTCCCCTAGCCCTGCCCTTTCAACTTCCAACCAAAATCTCGTGCCACTTGGCCACAGTGCAGCAGCAGCAGCACAGCAAGCAGGTCTTTCAACCAAACCTCCCATACGGGTGTGTTTCCCTATTACAGGTTGGACAGGAGGACTAGCACTGTAAATCCAGTTTGAAAGTAAATCCAGGGTGAGAGTGCACTGCCAGAGCTCCATCTGAGAGGCAGGTAGTCTCCCCAGGTTCAAGGATGATGCCAATGCAGTTCTTTTCTGCCCACAGAGAGGGAACTGTGCTTATCTGATCCAGCAACTCAGTGTACAAAGTTGAAGGTCGTTATCAGTGGCCACTCCTTGCCATGCTCACAGAGAGCCAGACATGCCCCGTAGGATGTACTTAAAACAACGTGCCAACTTTTCACTCAAAGTGGACTGTTCAACAACAAAGGAAAGAAAAGGGAGGGGGGGATTAGATGACAATGGAGCAGTTGTTTGTGCAAGTGGAAGAAATAACTTTTCAGGAACAGAGCGTGGGTCAGCGCAGTGGATGGTGTGGGCGTTCACTGGAGAGGTCAGACTAAACAGGCAGTGATGCATTTTATCCTTATGGCACTGTTGGGAGAAAAAAATTAAATTGAACACACACAGGACACTGAGGAAGAACAAACAACTTATTGTGTGGAAAGCAGAAGTGCTTTGGAAGGGCCAGTGTGACTATCTGATTTTTAAATTAATCAGCAGTTGGAGACATTGAAGATCTGTTCTAGCCCAGCTTTGGTTCAGACACATCTCTTCATAAGGCTCAGAGGTGTCCAAATCACTTTGTTTACTTGTTTCTATGCCTGTAACCATGTAACACTATGGGTTTTATTAGATAAATTATCATATTGGTTAAAAGCAAATGGATGGAAATTCAAGGGAAGGGCAAAGTTAATTATAAGGAGAAATTTCACCAGTAAGGGAAAAATGCAGCTCCAAGCCTATGACTTGATACCTGCAGTTGTCCTAGACTGGCTCAAACATAAAGGAAGCTTCTTCATGGAATGGTGAGACACAAGAGAGAAGCCCACAGGTCTGAAAATGTCCCTAGGAACAATGACAAATACCAACTCTCTCCATCTAGGTATGAAGTTGCTGTTTCCAGTGTGCCATTGCCCTTCTCTAGTAGTTGTTCCTTCATGGGCACACAGTGAATAAACACCCTCCTGGCTACAAAGGTACCTTAAGGAAGCTGCACATTAACTGTACTAGCTCCCTACACACCGGGAAAGGAGAGGGGCAGAAGCACATCAGGACAGACACACAACTCCATTTTGAAGTACTTAGGCAACTCAGAATATATAGTTATGCAAAGTATTTTTATATCATACCAGGACATTTTTATTTATACTGCCAAGTGCTATTTTATTTGTTCCAGCTTCACCACAGATGCACAAATGCTGTGAAAGTAAAAAGAATGCCTACTGTCTATGATGGCTTTAAAAAAATCAGAAAAGCAAGTAAAATCCACTTCTTAAGCAAACATTCCATTAAAAAAATCACTATATGTTTATAGAAAACAAAGGTTTAATTTTAAAAAGTTAATAACTGAGTATTCCAGAAGGTTTGAGTCATCCACAGTAATAATTAGGGGGCTTGTTCCATACAAAATGCTTTATTTAGCCTTCATGCCTCCATTCAGATAATTGTACAAATGCATACATTTAAAGGTTTAAACTCTATTTCAAGTCACAGCTCAATTCATAGGAAAGTTGAATACAGAAAAGCAATGCACCAACAAAATATGTCTGAGACACCATTTAAAACGATAACACTTGTTCATTTAAACCTTTGAGAATAGAGTGGAATAATCATTCTCTGACAGAATTTCATTAGGGGACTCCCTTTACATTATCATAGGGCAAAAATCACCTTTTTACAGTAAGAGGAAAAAAAGCTCTGAGAATATTTACAATACATACACTATACATAAATACAAGAACAACACTTACATAATATTAATAAACTTATAACATAGGCATTGCCTAAACACTACATAGTATATAAATGCAGAGGAAACTATTGGGAAATTAGATCTTCAGAAGTTTACTTTAATTTTTGAAGAAAAGTAATTTTTTTACTTAAAAGCTTTTGAAAAGAAGGCAAAAGACTTAAAAAACTAATATGTTTGCTTGCTAGCACTGGTATTTTTATTCCTTTTAAGTGTAGGACCTCTATTGACACTATTATCTCTATGGGGTTACCGATAATGGCCCTCCCTTTCGCATCTTATCTAGGAAAAAGACTGAGGTGCTGTACATACTAATTCCATTGCTGTGAAGCTTCAGTCCTGAATGATTCACTTGGCAAACTATGGGATGTTTTTGTATTTTTACACAGGAGGATCAAATGAACACTCATTGGTACACACAACGATAACAACCTAATCAGAAGGAAAAATTTGGGGCCAAATGCAACTCCATCCTTAGCATCTCATTCAACCAATGCCATAGGGGAATTTGCTTTTTCCATAAGTGACTTGGACAAGAATGGTATTTTTCATTATTGTTGTTTCTTCCTAAACACAGCGGAAAGAACTTTCTGATTTAATGGTATTTTTGACCCCACATGTTGATAGCAGTGTCCAAATCTCTCTTTCCCTTGAAGTGTATGAATGCATGTGTCTGTGTGTGGGTTGAAGGTCCTAAGGCTGATGGTGCATGAAACTTAATTAATTCATTACTATCTCTGTGTATATTCTATAAATGTGCAAATGGGAAATATAATTTTTAAGGACAGAGAGCAGGTCAAGAGAGCATGTTGTGTAGGTATTCAAAGAACTTACATTACTAAGGAAGACATGTATAGGACAATAAGGAAAGAAATAAACTGAGAGGGTTTTTTTAAGATGCAAATGTAGCAGTAAAAAATAGTTTGAAACCAGAAATGACAACATGAACTCTGAACTGTAAAAAGTATTACTTCAGCCATTAAGATTTGGCTCAAGCTGTCTTTCCAGAGAAGCTCTTTTACAGCTAGAAAGGCAGGGAGAGGGAGAAAAGCAGTATCTGAAACTACTTGTGTATTTCACGATTCATGCTTATGATAATCCAACAAAGCCATCACCTGTGGTCCGCTACCAGACACTGAATTACTGTTTTTTTAAATGCAGAGGTCACAGCACAGAGCAAGGTTTACCAAGTCAATGTGTGAACCACCTCTTCTCTTACAACTGACAGCATCTTGGCTCACCAAAACTTTTGACACTCAATTGGGGAAGATGTTGCAGGTTATACATATGGAGTGCAGGATCTAAAATATTTTTTTTCTATTCTTATTTTTATAATAGCTAAAAAAGAATAAAAAAAAAAGAGGAATAAAAGGAGAAAAACCCCAACATGAAGGGAAAAAAACCTGGATCATTTTGGGCTGGTGAAGACACAGTGTGCTCTTTCCTACACAAGAACTAACACATGTAGGGCCAAACCTTTCAACATGGCAGGTTTCTAAGGGTGCTCCCTTGTAGTGTTGCTGCTCCAGAACAAAAACCCAAACTTTCCTCTACAACAACAGCTACAGCTCAGGTACAGGGTATGAGACTAATGTTCCCTGTGTCCTTCTGATGACACATTCCCTGGTGGCCTCCTAAAATCTCCAGCATGAGTTGTGATCTTTTATGTGCTTAGTATCTGGAGATTAAACTCAGGACAACAGAGGACATGTATGCATGTTCTGATGGGATTATTTCTGCCAGTGGTTAACATTTAAATTTGTTACTAAACTAGCAGTTTCATCACATGATTAACCAATGTGCATGAACATCTAGTTTTTTTACATGCAGGTCTGTGTGCTGTTTTTTTTTTTTTTCTTTGCACCTGCACTTTTACCTGTATATGAGCATGTTTATGCACACCCAATCCTGCCTCAGTGAGACTGCAGCAGCAACCCACTGATGGCAGTGAAAGTCTAGACAAAATGCCAAATTTTTCAAATACAAAATTCTGCCAGGATAAGTGACAGATACAAATTCAGAGGACAAAACCCTATCTTCCTTAGCAAAAGCATTAGGACAATATTTTGATCTCCAATAAATTAATTTTTAGAAATAGAAGAAGCAGGAGGGCAGCATTACACTGCTATTTTAAGAATCCATTAGCAGTTGTTAATATTTACAAAAAAAGAAAACTGAGAAAAAACAGAGTGCAAGAGTCACAGCTGGCCATTTTCTGGTAAAATCAATTAGTCTATTGATGCAAATGTTTAGGCCACTCAATATAAAACTTTCCACACTTTATTTTAGCAGTATTGACTTCTTGTTTGCTATTCAAATAGTCTCTAGACTGACAGTCCCCAGTTTTTCCCTCATTTGTCCCCAAAAGAAAGGTGATATATTCTGTCCACTCCTGAAGTCAACCATTTCTAAGATGATATTAAATACTATGAACATTACATGATGAATAGAAAGGAGACATAAGGTGAACTCTGTGTTTCCAGAGTTCAAAGCAGATGATTTTTCAAGAGAATCCCTGTTCTATCATATTCCCTAAAAAGAGCTCCATTGGGCTTATTGCTGGTTTTTGGATTACTTCACTAGAGAACACCCTGGATACATGGGCACATCCAACATAAAAGAGGCAGAAATCCCCTAAAACACTGCTTGACAACAACCTCCAATCACACCTACTGAGAATCAATACGGCTACGAGTCATTTGTAAACTAAGATTTATTTTCTTCTTACAAATATATGACAGATGTTATCTGAGAAAATAACTAAAACCTCTAACACAGTATCTCAACATGTGAACATACAAATGGCACTTTGTGTTTGTTTCTGTGCTGCATTATTGTTCTCCAAGTAAAACTTCATTTTCACCTTACTGTTAACAGAATCCCGTTAAGTTATTGCTGTGTAAAAGTATAGGAACATCCCATCAGTTCTAATTACAGGCACTTTCAGTTTCTGTTTCACCTTTAAAAATATATTTTAGGCTATCTCACTGAAGTGTATGTGTATGTTAAATGTCAGAACGTTCCTGCTACAATTGATTTTCTTGACATGTTACTGCACCTAGAAGACTAAACTCCCCTGGAATCAGCAAAAAGCAGCTGCCTATTTCAGCTCTGTAACCTTTAATGAAGATGCACTGTAGTCAGGGAAATACAAGAAGAAATAAAATCATATGAGGACTTGCCATTACTGTATCTGCCATTCACTGTAAAATGCCAGAAGGAAAAAAAAAAATGCACAACCCCCCCAAACCTTCCATATGGTTTCCATTTTGACTGGTTTTTACCTTTATTCAGTCAAAGACATTGAGAGTTGACCTATTTGACACTGAAATACTCAGTATGACTTTGCTGTATCTCATGCTGTCTGCAAAACAGCAAAGAAGTGGCCACTCCATTTTGCAGAGAAAACACGCTCTGATAAAACAGAACAATTTACTTCTTGCATTTTGTGTTTAAGTTTTGCAAGGCTTTATCTTACCAGTTTTCCCAACGAAAACTCAAGGATTTTTTAAAAATGTACTTCATTTAGTACCCCATGTAAAACTGTGAGTTGGAAAATACTTTTCCAGTGTATCTTATATTACAGAATATTTAAACTGTTACTAGTATAGTAAAATAATGTCAAGTTATTTTGATATCTAAAGATGCAGTATCCTTACAGTAACATTTTTAAGCTAAAACCTGATTTATTGTGGAGAATTTAAGCCTTTTCAAGGTACCAATGGGCATGGTGTCAATAGCATACATTACACAGCAACTGTTGTGCTATAGCAGAACTTGAACAGTCCTTAAACCTTATGTGCCCTTCTCCAGTTATTTATCACAGACAAAGGCACAGCACGGTAACATGAGCTGGTTTCTTAAGGTAGTATTTTCTATAACAGTGTTTATTTAAAATTCTTCCTTTTCTGATTTTTACATTTTAAATGAACTTGTTTATTACCTGCATGTAGGTAGAGACATGTGGAAGTGTTTATATGCATGAGTGTAAGGATGAGCATGTGAGAGTAACATGGATTTACTGAATGATATTAAGACTTGACTGCTGTGGAAGATGCAGTTTCACACACTGACCTTTCCAAACCAAAATTCAGACTAAAAAACAGATGGGATATTGAGTCAAACTCACTGCGATTTAAGGTACCTACCTTCAATAAAGGAGAAAGAGATATTTTTACATTAAGCAGCATTTATTATCAGAAGATAAATTTATAAATGGCAACTAGAATACATTTTCAATGTGGCTAATGGAAAATGAGACTTGTGAACACTGTTATTCCCATTACTAAAGGGGAGAGAAAGGCTGTCCAGCTGTTTGTCCATGCTCTGCACTGTGAGTTTACCCCAAACATCAACATCACTGATGCAATTTTCAACACTGTTAATTCTGTTATACATTACTCCAGCAAATAATCATATATACAAGTCAGTCTAAATCTATTTAATTACTTATGTAAGCATGAGAGAGAATAAGGAATACTGCATCTTCATCCCCACGTTAAAAACTGCTGTTGCAATGAGCCAATTTTACGGTGCTGAATATAACAAGTGCTCAAATATAAAAGTTCTGTATCAAAGCTGTTTGCTCCCTACATTTTCCTATAATGTTGGCTACTGAGATTTCCTGTCAAATCCATTTAAATCTTTTGAAAACATATGACATCTGACCCTTTGTGGCACAGTTTCCCTTGCAAGCTGTAATGGGCAATGTTACAGGATGGTGGATATTACCTATCCTTTACCCAAAAGCCTGAATCTCTGTCTTTCTGAAAGAATGGGACACTGCATATTTGTGTGTCTCAGTTGCTCAATTAAGATGAACCTACTACATTGTGTGAAGATGAGATCTCGTACTTCTGCATGCTACATATGATGTAAGCCTTCACCATGGTTATGAAATGTCGTGGACCTGCAGTGGGCTACCAGGAATTTTGAGGAAACTACCCTGGAGCAATTGCCCTAAGTCTTGCAGAAACACAGAATTTTGGCAAGGACACCCTCAGGATCTGGGGCACATCAGCTCCACATTCACACACCCCCATTCCACAGAGTAACTTCTCTTAAAATATTTCTGCATCAGAAAAAAATCAGCAAACAACCTCATGGTGTATTTGGAATCAGAGCCTGCAGGTGCTGGTAGAAGTAAGAAATTTGTCAAGAACCACGCTGGGTATTTCAAAACCACTGGTGGACTACTGCTGGTTGTGTAAGTTGTCTGGAGGTAACAGCACCACGAGAAGCCCTTGCATATGTGCTGGAAAGGTTGAGGATATACTTCCTGCCTGTGAAATAACAAAATATAGAGTACACTCCTTTACCTTTTGGCTTCGTTCTGTTACCATTGACATACTCTGTGCCTATGTCCCTTGGCATGAGCACTGCTTTAACCCTGTATCACTCTGGGGTTCCTTGAGTAAAACCAGGCCCTCTTTCTGTTGCAGTGTTTCCAGTGCATAAAGTAATGGGTAAGCAGCTGAAAGACCAGGGATTCACACCGACCAACCTTGGCCTTGGGTCTGTGATACATTTGCTCCTCCACTGGGCAGTTTAAAGTTGAATGCTGAAATTTAAGGGCCCTCAGTTTCTTTTGTATGAGTTTTTCTCTCTTCATTGACTATGGGGGAAACCTGAAGAGGAACACTGATCTCTCCCAGTTACACATTGCCTTTGTGCGCTAGCAGAATACCCTCTAGAGTGGGTGCTCAAATAAATTTAATTTTCTATGGGAGAAAAAAAATCACAGGTTGCAAAAGTAATTCTGTATGCCATCAAGTTCTTCAACTGAATTAATGCTATTCAAATAATTAGTTGGTAAAATGTTCTCAGGCAGGAAGATAATTTCATCAATTGACTTCTAACCTGACTTCTTTCCCTAAATGCCAATGACACATGCATTTAACAGGACAATACTGAACTACACAAGAGACAGACCTCAGGTGTAATCCATGAAGCACTTCACACACAACACCTGATAATATTTTTTTTAAATCAACAGCAGTAATGCTACTGGTAAAGACTCAGTTCTGGTGCCCTGCAACGTCTCATGGTCCATCCAAAATTCCTGGTCTGTCCCTGATTTGGAGAAGCATTCTGCAATGTTGTTGAATTCCATGGAAGCTGATTACCACCAACATGGTCAATGGGAATTGACTGAGGCATTTTTTCCACAATGGCTGTGAATAATTTGTACTGGATTTCTCTGCTGATCACTCAGCAGTGGGGAGCCTGAGCTTTAGCAGTATTAAGTTCTTCTTTCAGAGAGCTGATACATTCGGTAGTAGGGAATACTAAGGATATTTAAAGACAATTGAACTCTGGAATGTTGTTATAAAGTATTATCCCAGTCATAGTAATCCTCAATTAACTGTAATTGCTTTTGTATCTGTATGGGTACTCTGTGTTGTTTTCTCCTAAAGATTATCAGAATCCCCCCAAGATTACTATGTTTACTTCAAGAATCAGATATTAACTGAGATGGTCAAACATTTAAAAATGAACAAGTGGCATCACAAGTTTAATTTGTGCAATTCCTGGAAGCAAATACTCATAATTAAACGCATTGCAAAAGACCTTTACGTATACATCTTTCATCTCTAAGCTATGAAAATCTCAACACTTAAAAAGTCTTGCCAAGCCTCCCCTTTGTCAAATTTAGCTGAATAGGCAGATCTTTGTGAGGAAAGAAAACAGAAAAACACTATTCTGTTTGCATGAATAACTGATGACTAAGAGTTTCTCTCTTCCCTACATAATTCAATTAATACAAATTGGTTTGCAATTATAGGGCTGTATGGGAAGGATCAAGAATTTCCTTTTATTTAATCTGAAAAGGCTTGGACTGAAAATCCCAGCAGAGGCAGCCACTGGTACCCATATAAAGGGCCATTTATATCATACTAGACAGCTGGCAAAATCTTGTTATTCCCTAACTCCCAGGGAGAAACCTAATGTCTTGCAGAGCACCACTGCAGAAGCATTTCTCCCTCCTACTTACAATTCATCCACCAGCTTCTCAACTATCAGCTCTTTCCTTTATCTTTCCCGCTTTCCAGACACAAGTATTATGCTAAAGGAAATAAAAGTATTTAATTGTGGTACCTAGCAAGTCAGTGAAACCACCAGAAAGATTAACTTAAATGCTTAAATCTTACATGCTACTTCTGCATACCCCTCACTTCTGTTGATGTGGAGTAAATTATTGTCTCAAGAGCCATTTTACCTCATTATTGCTTTTTCTCTGCAAGAGATGCAGCCGTTTCTTCTCTGTTTTGTTCTGATGATACATTCAATTCTATTCTATGAATGGCTACACCACTAACCTTGGTACCAGCAAGTACAAGATCTGACTATTTCTTTGTGTTCAAGTAATGATTGTGGGGAAGAGGATACCTGCCTGAAAGAAAACAGTATGTTGAGAATGGGGCAGTAATTTTTAGATGGGCTCTTTCTATACAAATCAGAAAATGGTTCTAAGTAAGTCCATGGAAAAATACAGACACTTAATATTGTACTTTCAGCAGAGATGCTGCTGCCTTTTGATTATTTCACAGACTTCAACAACAACAACAAAAGAAAAGAAAAGAAAGGAAAAAAACATAAAAGAAAGGTTAAATGGCTGGCGTCCTCTAGGGCATAATGACAAATTGTGGTACAATATTAAAATGCCACCATTGTTATTGCAAAAGTCTGATCAAGTGACCCTTCAGCTTCGGCAGTGGGATCTCTCCAGCAGAATCTTCTTGCCTACTCACACGCAGCTTGTCTGTAGCACAGCTCAGGTGTGATGCTGACACCGGCCAAGTGGTATTCAACACAAGGGGAAAAGATGGGATAATACAGATCTAGCGGTCTTGCTCTCATCATCATCATCGTCATCATCATCATCATTGGTTTGTGGTATCTAATTCTCCAATAAGCAGTGATTTTTCAGGAACAAAATGTCTGGCAGCTGAGAAAACATACAAGCTATAAACATTTTTTGTCAAAGGATGCAGCATGTAAAATAATGCCCATTCCTGTAGCATTTTGGCTGCTATTTCCCAGGTGATTGCGATGACATTTTCAAGGGTTAGCCATGCTGAGGGGCAGACAGGATTAACTTCAGATGGCGAGGAGAAGAGTGGCACTTCTTTTCCTGCTTTTTTTGTTTTGTTTTGTTTTAATTTCTGTTACTACTTTTTGTTACAGACATCAGGGAAAGCCCTGCCTGTTAACACTGTAGAGGGGGATTCAGCCCTGCTGAATTCACTCCGGGTAGTTAAGAGACCCAGCTCTTAAACTCGGCTGGAACAGGTAGCGTTTCTCAAACCAGCATGTGCCTGCGGCGGTGGAGCGCCAAGTGATCTGAGCGGGAAAAGCTGCGGTCACAGTCTGCACACTTGAATGGCTTCACTCCCGTGTGCTTGCGGTAATGCCTCGTCAGTTCGTCCGATCGAGCAAACTTCCAGGTGCAGCCTTCCCAGGTACATTTGTAGGGTTTTTCTCCTGGGAGAAACAAAAGAAAGAGGGGAAGGGGGGGAAAAAACAGGCTGTGACTTTCCCCTTGTTGCGATTAATCCCCACAATCCCCTCTGCACGCTTCCCATGAACACCCACTGCCTAGGGGTTGCTTTAGGCCAAATTACACAATTATTAGGTACTGGATCTGCTGAATATAAGGAAAAAGGCCTTGAGATTTTTCATTCCTGTGGCATTCACATGACTAAGAAAATGAACAGGATTAAGGCAATAATATAGATCCTACCTTGCAGGGGTGATGTGGGGATTAACATCAAGACAAAGGACTGTGCAATTATTCTCATGATTACCATATGAGTTTGTTACCCTCATCTTGTCAGGCTTCACTTTCTCCCCAAATGACCAGATTACCTGTTATTTCCGCAATTTACCATGTGCTGCCACAGATTTCCAATTATTTTATGAAGTTTATGAAGGTTTCTAATTATTTGTGTAAACAGCACTGCAGGACACTTCTTAGCAAGCTGGTAAAAATGAACTAAAGTTTTCCGATGAAACATAAAAATTCAATCTGCAAAAACTCTTATTTATTGTACTTACTTTTGGTAAAATTAATTTTGCATAAGATTCACAAACCCCCATTTACTTCAGTGAGCTCAGACTTGGGCTAAGTGTAGAGTTTTGGAAAATCCCACCCTCTGCTTTATATTTACAGGTAAGAATGATGCGCCCCACATTCTATGTTGTATTATGTCAGGGGAGAAGTTTAATACAGCCAAACCAGATTTTGTGCTTTCATAAAGTGAACTGTTATAAAATCCCATTGTTGCCATGCTTGTAGGCTGTACTTTGTGATTTCTAACATCCACCTCAATGTCTACGGGTTAAATGCTCTTTGCCAGTTACCTTGATCCCACAGTTGAGCATGCACCAAAACTGACGAAAGGAAACTGTGTGAGGTCCTTTTGTGTGTCAAAAATTTGACTTCCCCTTCTGAAACCAGCTAATCACAGGACAACAAAAGAGCATCTCTGCAACAACTGTTTCCTTTGTCAGGCACAATCATTCCTCAGTTATTTATTATCTCTTATGAATCATGAGCAGCTTGCAAGAAACTATTTCAATTACATGAACCAGTGACGCAACCCTTGCTTTGTCGTAGGCAGTACCTCCCTCCTTGCGTCTCTTCAAAAGTCAATAAATGCTTTACCAAGAGCTCTCGGTGTCAAAAGAAAATTCCCAAGTAAGAATATCATCATAAAGTTCAAACAACCCTGAATAATCCAGCTGAAATGGCCTCTGTCAGGAAATCCAATGCTGTACAGACATCAGCATGACATGTCAGCAAGGTTGTCAGCAACATTTGAGCTCCTTGAATTGGTACCTTCTGTGCACCATCTGGACTGTGCTTCAGTTTTGATGTCATATGGGGGTGGGAAACAGTTGCTGTGAGGAGAACCCAGCAATCAGGGCTCTGAGGTGACCACAGCTTGTAGCTGCACTAGCAGTGACTTAGCCTAGATAATTTTATACTCCTTAGCCAAGCACAAAGCACCAAATAGTGTTCATTGCCAGTGAGTGGCCACAGCATTGAGAATGCCTCAAATCCAGCAGCTGCTGTGAGCTGGACAGGCAGGCACAAGCTACACGGCAGATGGCAGGTTGCATGCTCTTGCCAATGACACAGTGCTACAAAACGTGCTTGGATTCACCACCAAACTGTCTTACAAACATATTCTTGCCACAAACAGCTGGTGCAGAGCACCATACAAATATAGCAGTACCCCCATTCAACTTGGCAGGTTGATTCTAATGGCCTTGGTCACACTGCATCAAGTTTTTCAAGTGCAGCACTTATCCTGTCCATTCTCAAAGTACTTTTAAACTCTTTTTGGCCGGATACTGCCCTGTTTGGTTTCTTTGATCACAGAGGCTTCCAAAGCACAGTGCGGAGATATTTTTTAAGCTTTAGATTCTTACTTAAAAGCATCTGAAATTCTACATCTCTCCAATCACACAGAATCATAAAATTGTTTAAATTGGAAAAGACCTTTAGGATCATGAAATCCAACAATTAAGCCAGCATTGCCAAGTTCACCATGGCTCTACATGCCATATATACACAATTTCATATCTTCAGGCATGGAGACTCAACCATTTCACTGGACAGCCATGGTAAAGAATTTTTTCCTAATATTCAATCTAAACCTACCCTGGTGTAATCCTGGTGTAACTTGAGGTAATTTCCTCTTATTCTATTGCTTTTTATATGGGAAAAGAGACTGATCCCTACCTTGCTACGACCTCCTTTCATGTAGTTAGTTGTAGAGAGCAGTAAGGTATCCCCTGACCCTATCTTTCTCCAGGCTAAACAACCCCAGGTCCCTCAGTCACTCCTGATAAGACTTGTGCTCCAGACCATTCACCAGCTTTGTTGCCCTTCTCCAGACACACTCCAGCACCTCAATGTCCTTCTTGTTGTCAGGGGCTCAAAACTGAACACACAATTCGAGGTGCGCCCTCACCAGTGCCAAGTACAGGGGAAGAATCACTGCCCTGGTCCTGCTGGTCACACTACTGCTGATACAGGCCAGGATGCCATTGGCCTCCTTGGCCACGTGGGCACACTAATGCCTCGTGCTCAGCCAGCTGTGAATCAGCACCCCTAGGTTCTTTGCTGCCAGGCAGCTTTCCAGCCATTCATCCCCCCGCCTGTTACTCTGCATGGGGCTGTTGTGACCCAAGGGGAAGATCCAACACTTGGCCTTGTTGAATCTCATACAATTGTCCTCAGCTCATTGATCCACCCTCTCCAGATCCCTCTCCAAAGCCTTTCAACCCTCCAGCAGATGGACAATCCCACCCAACTTGATGTCCTCTGTAAACTTACTGAGGGTACACTTGATCCCCTTGTCCAGATCACTGATAATGATAATACAGATACCTATTTAATCTTTCCCCTTGGTACACAGAATCCCAGATCTCTCCCTTTGTGGAAAACAAATGGATAACCCAATGCAAGAAGAGACAGTTTGTAAGAGAAATACCAGAAATAAGTTTGTTCACACATTAAAACAGTATCAGTTCAGGTAGGAAATGAAAGTCATCTGATGGAAGGATGTGAGTGCAGATTGCTCAGCTGGAGTTCCCGTTGCTTCCAGTGTCCCGTCTCAGTGAGTCCTGCTTGCCCAGCCCTTATAGAGCTATGTGAAAGAGACAGGACTGACTACATTCCTTGCAAGCTATTTACACCACTGAAGGAGAATCACTCTTACAAGCTCAATCTAAGAGTATTTTTCATTATTTTCAATTAAATATATACATTTAGTGTAAGAAGGAAAAAACCAGCCAAAGTAACATTACTCTGAAGTCATTTACTCATATGTACCTTAATAAAGCCACTGTAAAGAAAACTGTGGAAAATATGATTGTTCATTAAGATTAATGAATATTTTACACAACCTTAATTTTTAGGGAAAGAATAAGACTACTACTTTTCTGTTAAACAGCCACATTATCTGTGCACAGACAAGTGCTAAAAAAAATGTCCTTCACAGGCAATACTATACTAACTCTTAACCTTTTGTTTGGTAACATCCCAGACACAAAGCCTAACCACTGAGTTTGGCAAAACCAGAAGACCCAGGAGTTCAAAGGATGGAAAAAGGACCAGCAGGAGCAAAATTCCTAGAAGCTAAAAAGCGGGTGTCAGGTATCACACACCAGCTTTGGCTGATGAGCTTCAGCACTCATAGCTGAAATCCTCAGTACAATCACCAGAGAGGAGCTGGACCTCAGCAGGGCAATCCAGAAAGCAGTGAGTGAGGAGGTGGACAAAACTAGTTTGTTAACTGGAAGAACCTAACTCCAGTGCATATATATATCTATATTTCTCTCTCCATTTCAAGACTGGATTGCAGTGGAGTTGAAGGCAAATATTCAACCCTTTTGACTCAGACACTTCTTTCTCTGTGCAAGCACTTGAGTTTAAGGGTTTAAGAAACTTTCAGGCTCAAAGTGTGGGCACGTTTTGATTCCTCACCCATTCAGACACTTAAATTCTCATTCAGCTCTAAGGAGCAAAAGCAGGTGGTGTGAGTCTTGCCCAGGGCAGGGGAAACACAGGAAATGAAGAAGTCGAAACCATAGACAGGTTTTGGAAAATGGTAGCAAAGAGAGTTGCAGAAAGAGACGAAAAAACATGCAGCAATTAAGAGAAGGAGAAAAGAAAAACTGGAAAAAGATAAAACTCTGTTAGTTCAATCTTCTGAACCTGTGAAGTTGTAGAGTTAAAAGAAGCTATCAATTTAAAAACAGATGCCTGAAGCTGTGGACATTTTCACAGGGCCTGACCCTCTACTTTTGCACCTGCCTGTGAGAGCTCTATTCTTTGTCCTGAAACATGACAAAAATATCTCCAAACACAAAAAAATTGTATTCACATACTATTCCACAGCTTTGTCTTGCAATACATGGATAGTGAATAGTACGCTACAACAGGCATTTACATAGATCAAGTGGGATCCTGGATCATGAAGAAGTTCTTCTAGACAGTTCTCTGTAGAAAATGAGTATTAACTATTTTTTTTTTTAAGTTAATGATGAAGTTTTAAAGGTATGACTAAATGTCCCAAATAGAACTAGTAATTTTTTAATCTTCTCTTAACAAAACATCATTTTCTAAGAGCCCTCCAAAACCCTGCCTCTTGTAGTCCAGATGCCACAATCCAAATTAATTACTTTTACCATATTATTTTTCCTACCCTATCATGACTCCTCTCACTTAAGCACTTAAGAACATGGTTACAACTGTTGCTCATTACATCTTCCAAAACTCATAAAATATTGCATTAATAATGCTGAATAATGACCACTTTCAGCTAATGATTCCAAAATTTTCCACCCTTCACACAGCCCAACGTGTCTTCCCATATCTTTCTTCATGTACTCTGAAATCTGAAGATCATTCACCCCAGGAAATAAATCTCTCTCAAACAACTCAATGATGTTGATGTATTCCTTAGAAAAAAAGCTCTCTGTAGGCACCAGCACAAGATCGTACCATGTAACAGATGAAGGGACCAGCATCTGTTCTCTGCCATGCAGAATTTCCCATGTGGTATGCTCCTCAGTAGTTATCCTCTGCCCATCAAGAAGCTGGTATCATGGTATTTGATGCCAGGTGCTTCAAAGACAGGCACCACAAAACCACCATGTAAATAGTTACAGGTTATTCTGCCAGCAGGGAAGCTGATCTGGAATTCCAGGAAACAGAGCTGGTCTCACGTTCCTTAGGCAAGGAACTTTATTTACTGCAACTGCAGATGCCCTATGTACTCCATGTGCACTTGCAGTTCCTTTCATTTGTGTATTATTTAAGCTTCATTTATTAAGCAGTTTAGCAGGCTCTTGGCAACCATGTCATTAAGTAACCACGATGTAATACTGTATACTACCAGGAGAGAAAATATGCCAGTGTTCAAGTTGTAAACTGTTCTCTTTCTCTGGTGTAAATTCCCCTCTCTTTTTGGTATTACAGGTGAGTGCCATGTTTGTACATCATCTATCCATTTTTTCTGCACATGGTACAGTCACCATGACTCTGAGTTATTACATCACTTCTTTGCAGCCCCTGCCTGCAATTGTAATCGGCATTTTGAAACACTGGTAATACTTTTATTCCACATAAGTCAACTAGAAAATAAACAAAAGGGACTGTATGGGGGTAAAGGTTTAACTATCTAGTCAGATTTGTTTTCTGTATTTAAGCTTTTATCACCCTGTGAAAGAGCCACATGCTGAAATTCCACTTTTGAGAAAAACAAGTCAGAACGCACTTGGAAACAAAACCTGATCTATACATTTGTGTAGTGTTTCCAGAGTGGGTGGCTGGCAGCATGGGGGAGATGCCACTCTTCACTCCATTCACAAAATACTATGGGTTTATGTCAAATCCACACAGTTTAATAGGTGGTATCTGCCTAGCTTTGCTATATACAGACACATCTCTGTATCCCATGTTTCTACTGCCATTACTCTTGGAAGGGTATTCCCCACATAAAACCAGAGTGAGGTCCTAAGGATTTAGCCTAAAACAAGTAGAAAGAAAATATTAAACCAGCAAGCATGTCTCTGCCTATGTCTGATGATGCTACATTTTCTAGTCAAGGTGAAAAGATCTGCAGCTTGCAGGGTTGACGACATCCCCTGGTGATTCCTGGTTTGGTTTCTCCTACATGACACTGTGCAATACATGTAATGTAGTATTTATGTCAGCTGACTTCAGCTCCCACGTAAACACCAGGATTGTTCTGAAACATGGGGCTTACATTTCACCCATACTGACAGGACTTTAGAAGGGGAAATCATACACTGAAAACCACAAATGATGGCTAATTAGATTTTGCATTTCTACTAAAAATATGAAATTTCAAGCAGAAAAGATTCTTCTTACAGCAAAACCACTAGCTGATAATGAACATCCTCAGGCACTCCCAGAGGAAGAGGGGAGCTTAGCTTTTAGACACAGGGGAAAGGGAAAAATGACAATTCTTACATTTTTTGTGATCTTCTTATTAGTATGATCTTTAAATGAAAAAACCCCGAGCACTTATAAAGCACTTTACAACTTCTAAGTGCCTTATAAAGCTTTTTTGAAAATGTAATCCCTCATAAAAGTCTGTCTTTGTAGTAGCACTGTGTAGCAAATATCATGTTCATTCTGCAGGTAGGAAAACCAAAACAGTAAGCATCAGCAGCCTTCCCAAAACTGCAGAGTGAACAGAAGGCTAAGTCTTACATATTAGGAACACCTTATTCTCCATAATGAAAGTGCTAGATCTTAGTTTCATCCCTTTTCAATCGCAAAAATTGCAAAATGCAAAAATCCAATTCAATTATTTATTTAGTTACTAATTCACTGTATCTCTTTGGTGAACACAGGCAATTTGACTTTTGTGTTTCAGTATTGTCAAAATATGCAAATAAAATATCTTTCCAGGAAGAGATTAGTTTCGTATCACTTGAGCAAGCCTGGCAAAACAATTTCTATGAGCAGAACAGGAACATATTGTGCTGCCTGGGACACATCTTGAAATTCAGGTTTTTTATTTCTTGTTCTCGGTCTGACTCAGGCAAAGCACAGGGAGATGGTTTCTTCAGGTGAAAACCGGGAACAAAACAGTTTCTTCAATTCAAAATTACAGTGACAACCTCAACTCTAGAAGAAGAGTCAGAACTTCTTAACACTTTGGCAGCTTTGAACTAGTTATTTACAAGCTCTACTTCTGATAATTCAGGTGCGAGTCTTTTTCCCACATCACAACACACAGCTACCTTTTCATTTCACTGCACTGATGAGCTTGGGTCCTGTTTGCCATCCTAGTACAGTACTAGTTCAACAGCTCTACCTCTTTCCTTCTCCTGCTACTGTCCCGCATGCCCCTCTAGGTATATAGCTGTCTCAGTTTGACACCATTTTAATACAAATCCCAGAAAAACAGCCTTTGTGACCAAACCCATAAAATTCAGTTCTCTGTAATTTAAGAAGGCAAATCCATTACATTGGTCTCTGCCATGTTCTGTCACCACATGCACAGGAAAGAAAGAAAGAGAGTGAATCCAAGAAACTTCTCTTCCACATTTTCTCTTTTTGGGCTTCTGCAGAGACTTTGCCCCACAACTGGCCATACCAAGTGCTGTGTGACATACAAATGAACTAATGCTCTGGGACAAGGATTAGTTGCATACATTGCTAAAGGCAGTGTTGATGCAAAATAATAAATTTTAACTCCGGTAAAAACAGAATAAGTAAAATATTTGGAAATGTAAAAGGTCTCTTCCTGTGTACCTGAATCCTAGAGCCAGACCAAATCCCAGTAGCATTGACAAGCAGTATTTTATTAATCTTCCTGAAATTTGTTTCCTGCATAATGTAGTACATATATAAATATTTAAGAATATGTTAGGTGCATATATATATATATATACACACACACACAACTTTTATATATATATATATATGTAGTGGAAGATGGCACGAAGTTTTCTTCTTCCCTCTACATACAGCAAATATATGGGACTATCGAATTTCCAGTGCTGTGGGGAAAGGCTGAGATTTTGCTTTTTAGAGCAACCTTCACTCGCAAAAGCATTTGGAGAAGGTGATGCAATAGATCTGTACTTCCAATCAGCAACCAACTGTATGAAGGGTACCAGCAGACCTCCACATTTACTCTTTATCTGGGGTGCTGCAGGCTTGGGTTTTGATCTGGCCTCCCCAAATAAAACAACTTTCCTTCATTGTGGTGCATAACTACATGGGAGACACCACACAAGCAACACTTCCCTTTCCATCTGCCTACAATACTGGTACTGTCACTCCTGGATGCTCCAGGCATTGCTCCACCATGTTCATCAAGAGAAATAATCATGTTTCTCAGTATAAAACTTAAAGCTCCCACTACCTGTAAAAAAAAAAAAACAAACCTGCCAAAGAAATAAAAAAAAAAACCCAAACAAACAAACAAAAAGTCCCCAAGGGATGAGTTTTGTCTCACACAGTTTTGCACAGCTGATTATTTGTTGTTTGCACTGTGCTAGAAGTCAGGCTTAAGCAGAGGATGGAAGACTGGTGTGCTGGCTGTCTACAGCAGCAGAGCATTAAGAAACCTATCTCCCATTTAAGTGAGTTGTGAATGGAATGAAACTTTCCAAATTAAGAGATACCAATTTTTATCACAATAAAAAGCCGAATAAATACATATCATGCTAAAGAAAAATATTACTTGACAAAAACATGCATGACAAGATAAAAGCTCATTAATGTGGCCAAAATACCACTACTTCATAGCTTCTGTGGAAAAACCTCTGAAGTGCAGAAAACAACTCCTCCTCCTACACAAGTGTCATCTGATCTTTTTACTTTCCCATGAAACAAGAAGTTTTTGTAAAATTTACCCAGATTTCTAACCACTTATTTGCAAAAAAGTGAAGACTGAAAACACTAACTTTCCAGACCTACCTCTTGTTTCCTTTTACGCATGAAAAAAACAGAACCTGAATAAAACATTAAAACAAAGGCTTTTGTAAAGCTTACTTGCAGTTTTGCGCATGTTCCACTCTCAAAGACTGTATTTCCAATGGAAGGTTGCCCTGACAAGAACAGGATGGGCACAAGCAACTTCAGACACAGTTACCCAAAGACATGGGGTATCACCAGCATTGGGCATTTCAGCAGTAAGTTGCTATCCTGTTCCCTCTGTTGGGGACTGTGTGGGCTGCAAGAGTTAAAGTACTTTGAAATCCCGTACTGTGTCTTTATTCCTCCAGGTCTGAGTGCAACATCTGGGAAAGCATTTTGGAAGTAATGGGAGTAAAAAGGTCTTTCTCACCCTCATACCACTTCAGGGCTACACATGGTAGACCACAATCATGCCTGAGACCTCAGATGAACTGCAGTTCTTTGGAGGTAGAGCATTAAGTACTAAATGGCTGGCTTAGAGAAAATTCTATTCTGCATAATGAAATTATCATTATTCCCTTGTGCCACACACAGACAAAACACATATGCACCCCATATTTACAAAGTCAAGGGGCACTGTTGCAAATACTTTTCATAACCTAGAGACTGCAAGTAATCACAGATGCAATTAGACTTGCTTTCCCATCAAAGTGTCTTGGAATAACCACACAGGCACTCTTCCATATCGGCACAGCATCAGACCTACAATGCACAGGAACGACTCCCCGTGTGTAAGGTGAATTCAGAGCTTGCAAAATGTGCCAGAAACGAAATCGTTTATCTTTCCACAGAGTGCCTATTGAAAGAGAACTGGATGTACAAGCTTCTTCTGCTATGGACACCTGCCCATAACCAGCTGGACTCCAACAACTAATTCACTACATCCAGAGGTTCCCATTTCTACATCACCTACAATGGCATTGGTAAGCCTGCCTTTACACCCTGGTACCTACCGCACCAGCAGTCATCTGCTTTGAAATATATTTATGTCCTGAAATGCGAACCCCCTCACATCAATGGGAAGAGGCTGAGGCTTCATTTATTAAATAATCTGTTTATCTTCTGAAGAGAAACTGCATGAAGAAAGGGCAGAAAAGCTAGAAAGGAAAACTTCTGTGAAATATACTCATTTTTGCATTGGAAAGCTCTACTGTTTATTGAAATTGGCAGCAAATTTTAAACATTAAAAGAAAGTATTTCTTAAAAAATAAAAGCATCACCCAATACAAACAGAACCTCCTATTTTACTTAAGGCAAATTAATTTTTAAATTGGCTTTGTTTATTTAAATTCCCAGTTTCTGGAACAGCATATGAACTTGCTGTTGAAGGTTTCTTTACCCGACAGATTTACGTGGAGGATAGAGAGCTCACGAATAAGGAGCACATAAGGCACAAGAAAGAAAAGTTGGGCTTTTGAAGAGTGAATCTGGAGGACAGGTGACAAAGAGGTGTTGATTTTAAAGTAGACCAAAATTCTACACAGTTCAATTAAAATCCAGAAGGATTATTTAAAACTTGTTGCTTCTTCACAATATTTGTCTAAAGAAGGGATGACAAACCTGTAAATATGTCTCTGGAGCTTATAGCTAGCAAAAAGGAATTAAACAGACCTTAAGAAAACAACAGGTAATGAATGAAATTTAAAAGCGTACAGAAGAAAAATAACTTTTTTGGTGCCTCCGACTTCTTAAGTCCATTCTGAAAGTACTCAAAGGAAAATGTGAACAAAGACTAATGACAGGGGCTCTTTCATATTAAAATAATATATGGGGCAACAGTGAGTGAGAGGAATGCAATGTTTGAAAAAGCACAGACTAAATAAAACACCCATGTACTCACTAGCCCTCTTTCTTCTAGGGTAGTGTCTCAACCTAGCTATAAAGGAACATCGTGAGGAGGGAATGCTGTCATTTTCTCAGGTACAAATCTGTACTTCTGAGATGTTTACTGTCTCCATGTAACACTGCTGAAGACCCCCTGACACTGACAAATAGGCTTCATTACATCTGTGGCAAAGGTATTTGCTCTCATCTCTCAGGAATGATATAGGTGTTGATCAAGGACAAAGCACCAAACAGTAAAAAATTCACTTGGCCTGGGGGTTATATTCAGCCTGCTTCTGTAAGAACCTGACAAAGCAGCCCCATCTTCTGCAGCAGCAGCACTGACAAGGGTGATTCAGACCCAGTATGGGCTCACAGATGAAGAGCAGCAGTTGCAGCCCAGTATCTGAGTTCCACAGAAAGTGTGCTGGTTACAGACCTTGCCCTCCTCCACTCCTCCGATGCAAGAGCAAAGCCACGACTGTGGATATACAATGCCCCACACTCATGGATTAAATCTATTCCCACTTCATGCCAAATGGAAAGTCCTAGGCTTTTGCTGCCACTGACCCCAGAAAGCCACTCTGTCACATTCTTCCAGAAATTTTTTAAGTAATGACTGAAATAAGGTTGCACAGAAATCCAGAATGCTGATTACTACTATGGCAAAAGAAAGTCCTATGGAGGTGAGAGACAGACATTGTAAAATTATGTCCCCCCTAACCTCAAAGCAGGCACCTTCTTTCTTTGTTGACTTCTTCAGGGTTATTCACACAGTGTTTTAAACTCCTTGGGCTTCTCCATGTGGCAAGAGGGTAGAACAGGATTTAACCAGAAGCATCTTCAGATGTTTAGATGTTCACACAGTGGAAGGAACCACTATTACTGAGTCTGTAAGGC
This sequence comes from Scytalopus superciliaris, assembly GCA_013400415.1. Taxonomy (NCBI): domain Eukaryota; kingdom Metazoa; phylum Chordata; class Aves; order Passeriformes; family Rhinocryptidae; genus Scytalopus; species Scytalopus superciliaris. The sequence goes on along the minus strand of VXBX01000122.1, from coordinate 5,428 downwards.
TCAGCTGTCCTACTGGAAGTGTCACTGCCAACTTTAGTACTGCCTAAAAAAGGTCTGAAATAGTGACTACAGATCGTATCTAGCACTATGGCTATTTCCCTCTCCACCTTCTAAGTAAAAGTAGCAAACTCAAGAAGGTGAGTCCCACCAGGGCTGCACTGGTGCAGACATCATGGGAACAACAGTTACATTATTCCCATTCCTGGGACTGACACCAGCACCTACATCAAGCAAAATGCAGATGTACACAAACCAGGAATGCAACCCATGGCTTCTGGTTTTCCCATTTTTAAAGATTATTCCTTTGAAGACTCACACATTAGCAATTTTCTTTAAGTTCACTGAAGCAGAAACTAACTCAACACAACTCCAGTGAGCCAATTCCTCACAGTTTCTCCTTGCAGAAGGAGTTGATAAACCTGAGTTGCGAGATTGCCTGCAAGCCCCGAAGGCTCTCCATCACACCCGATACCTCCTGATAGCTTTATTTGATGATCTGGCAAAACAACAACAAGAAGCTGATACTAGAAAGGGAAATTTAATACCAGGACTTGTGACTTATGAAATGCTCTAACTATTATAGGTTTCACTTGCAGTTTTTCTAGTCAGAGAGACGATATGTAATTCAAGTTCGCCCCCCAGTGGACTCTGCCCACACCAGTGCACTAAGATTTGAGAACACTAGTGAAAAGTACTGGGAAGCTAGACAATAGCATACTTAAAAAAACTAGGAGTTACTCCAAGAGAATTAAATGGAACTGTTACCATCTATATTATTTTGTTTCTATTTTTAATTTAGATGAAAAGAAATATACCTTCCAATCAACAAAGCAGTTCATCCTGTCAAAGTACCACATTGTTTTTTCTGCTGTATCCACACGACTGTGAATGTTTTCATGGCTATGCACAGAAAATCCTTTAGGTTGCAAAAGACCTTTAAGATCATCAAGTAAATGAAAAAACCCCAAACGTTCTGAAACACATCCTTCTTAGGTAAACAATTATGAGCACGATCAGACTGCCTTAAAAAAAAAAAAAAAAAGGTCCAGATTATGCAATGCTGAGTTTCTGTGATCTTTTCTCAGAAAGTTTCCTACTGAAACTTGCTCACCCTTGCGTGCATAGCTGTCATACTTCATTTATACTTATCCAAAACTGCACTAATTACTGTGGGTCATACGTGAATAATTAACTTCTTTTGCCTGAAGCAAAAGTAAAGGCCAAGATAAAACTGTAAGATGAGACTAGTACATGGAGTATGCTCATGGCCAATGCTACATGTAAGTCTGAATATATGAACTTCTTATGAAGACCTGAGAAGTGTTCTGTAAAACATATTTAATTTTAACAGCATGATACAGCTTTCTCACAGGATCCCCTGCCTAAATTCAGCACTCACCTTCTCTCTAGACTAGACTTCTTTCATCATGCCTGTTGCAATGTCAATATAAAGCAGTTATCAGCTGACCATTTAATGAAGGGTTTTGATTTGATGTTATTTTTCTTTTTCTCTGAAGTAATAAGCCAACTTCCAGCATGACTGAAAGACTGTTCAGGCAGCTTTTCGCGTTGGGATTCATTTCAGCCAGTTAACAGCCTGGCAGGTATCTGGGCTTCCTCCTGCGTATTCAGCAGTAGAAGAGAAGCACCTTCGCAAGCCAGTCCCTGGGTATACCTGAAGAGGGAATAACATGCCCCAGAGGTGCCAATCCCTCTCCTCTGACTACCCAGAGATCCCAGACAGATAGCATAGCCCTGACACCCAGCTGTCAGGGCCAAGGCTGGAGAGACAGATCCTATGATTACAGCAGGTAGACAAATTCCCTTTGTGCTGTCTGTAGAGTTACAAATGCTAAAGCTGTAATTACCTACACCCTTTTCAACCTGTCTAGTTTTGAGCACTCTAAGTGAACAGCCTGAGATTCAGCAGTGTTGACTATCTAACGCTGATTTGGGTGCATTACCTGCAAGCACTGGTTTGCCCCATGAGATCACTAAAGAATTGGATTAATGACAAATGCAATTCTCAGTGTTTTAAAATGTCACAACAGAGAAGAGCCTTCTCTGTTTCTGGGTTAACTTGGGTGTGACATTTCTGAGGTTGTTCACATCTAGTTTTGTAACTCAGCTCCTTACATGATGATGGTTTATACTCCTGGGCTGGCTGCCAGTTTTGCAGGCTAGAAAGAGTGACTTCCCCATGGCATAAGCAGATAAATAGTATTTTTGGTTCAAACCAAACACTCTATTGTATTTTTATGTCTCTGTTGGGCTCTCTGTCTTTGAATCTGCTACAGCCATATAATGCTCAAAGGGTGATACAGGAAAGAAAAGGAAACAACATAGAAATCAGGGCAAGGAGAAGGAAAGGGACAGAGTAGGGTTAGACTGCAATAAAAGAAGTAAAACAAGAATGAAAGAGAACAAGGTGAAAGGGTAAGGGTATATAAAATATATTAGAAGGCGAGGGATGAACAACCAGACCACATTGAAGATGGGAAAGAATAGGGAAGAAATAAAAAGAATTAAGCCATTACAAATCATGAGAGAGGAAGATATGGAGAAACTAGGAAAATTGACCTGGAGGGAAATGTAATGAAATTTCCAGATGACCAGAACATTTCTGCTGTTTAAGGAAGGGACTCTTACCTTACAGAAAATAGTTTAGTAGGGGGTACTAGGATGGAGCCTTGTTCAGAATTCCTCTCAACAAAAGTCCTACCAACCAAAAGACATACTGGAAAAAGTGATGGAGACATGGCCTCAATTGAAATGGAGAAGCCATCACTTAAGTTTTTTAAATAATATCTCATACTCTTTAGAGTACATCACACCACAGAAAGCGCCAGCAGGTTCTCAGCAAAGAACAATGTTCTGCTACATGCTGGATAAACACCATCTTTTCTCCAAGGAGTTACAACAATGCTGAAGTCCATTAAGAGCAGAAAGATCAATAACTTAATTTAAGCAAATCAGTAGCAGAGTAAGGAATAGCACTGAGACTCAGAGTGTTCTGTCCACTGCCTTTCTAGCCATCCAATCAGTTCCTTTTTAAACTGTTCTTCATGACTTGAAATTGCTGCTCCTGGGTTTATCCACAATAAAATTACAACAACATCACTGCTTCAGCTATCCTTACATGCCTGTCACATAGAGTAATAACAGCTCATGAAGTTAATAAGGACACCAGGTATTGTGTAAAGTATTATCAACACTGAATGGGATCGAGCTCCTCCAGGCACCTCTCATGCACCTCTGTTGTAACGATTTAGAGCAACCTATTCTCATACCAACTTCCCTCTCCAGTATGGAGTAGGTGCCTCTGAAAGCCTTCAGAAAGACCTACTGAGGACTTGAGTTTATAGTTGAGTTGAACTGAAGACTTTCAGGAGCACCTGGCATTCAAAGGCTACATCTGTAAAAGTAAGTAGTAGTTCAATAGTAGATCTGCAGAGTGAAAAAAATACTGCTGAAGATTCATGACCACACTACATGCTCTTCTTGAGGGTTTTCTTTGGACTAGCTTGGTTGGTCCCAAGCAATGACCACCCATTGTTTCTTGAAGTACAATAGGTGTGTCCCCGGAGGCCACTTTTCTGTTTAGTTTCACCTGAGAGGATCCTGGTTTGTGCTGACACCACTCTTGTGCTACCAAGGAGGGATGACAGGGATGCTCTTGATCTGCATCAGAATACCAACACTGACACACTCCCAGACATCTCTGTTTGATACAGGCCTTTAGCCCTTAGTGTAGGACAACAAGCTCCATACGCCCTAAATTAGGCAGAAAGGAACTTACTTGTCTTAACCATGGTGCACAGAGCCAGCAAAGTCTTACCTGTGTGCGTTCTCCGGTGAGCCTTCAGGTGGGAACTTTTTGTGTATACTTTGTTGCATCCCTCAAAGTCACACCGGTGGATGCGCCGCTTCCTGGAGTCTGGAGACTCAGACCTTCTCTGACGCCTTGTGCTCTCAATACTGAATGGTGAAATTGAACTGAAAAACAGAACAAAAGCCAAAAAAATGAAGCAAGAGGGCCCCAAAAAATCAACTGTAACATCTGAGTGTGACAAAAGTGACACAGAGAATTAATTAACTACTTCCGTTTCTACAAGGCAGTTCACAGCACAAATTTGACACAAGCAGTACTTAAAGCAAAGCATATTCTGCAGTATGAAATAACTGGAGTCTTGATTTGGAGGGTGTTTATTGCCCTGAAAAAGCACTGTGATCCTGGAAACACTGCTCCAATAATGAAGTAGCCTGACTTTATCGAGCACTATTTCTATTTGACACATGTCCAGGTACAAGCTCCCAGAACTCTGTTTTCTAAATAGCTTTATATATAACCTCTATAACTTCTCCTTGACAAGTTTAAATAGATAAAAACCCTGAAACCTTTTATGAAAAAGTGTTCCCAGCACCTAGATCTGGACTATGGATCCTTGCATTTGGCCAAATATCTGTTGTTTGCGTGAATATAGACTGCTAACAGATCCATATCACCTTGCAGCAGTGATTTTTCCATTCTCTTATTTAACAGTTCTCAATCTATCATGTGCAAGCCAATTAATTTTATTTTCCTTTCAGACCACCAATAAAGTTTACTAGCACAGGGCCAGAGAACAGTCCCCACAGAAATATGAACACTCATCAGAGATACTCCGTTTACAGCAATGTCCTATGGCCTATCAGTTATCCCAGTTCTAAGCAATTAAAATTAAAATGTTGCAGTTATGTTGCTTGAGTTTCTAAATGCAGTACATACTGAGTCTAAAACTTGAAAAAAATTTGCTACAGCAATGCATTTGGCTTGGTTAGATAAACTGTTATCAAATTTGTAAGGCCAAGATCCAAACCCTCATTGACTTACACTACCCAGACATAAATCATTATTAACTGATCATCTTATCAGCCCCACTATGATTGTATTGCACAGTAATCACATTCACCAACAGTTATAATAACCTGTTTAGTTACTTTAAGTACTGGAACAACATTGGCCTTCACCAGGTTTCTGGGGCTTCCCAGATTTATTGACATTCAAGGCAAATGAGCTACAGCTTCATTAGTCAGTTCTTTTAGACTCTTAAGATAAATTTGAATGAAAAGGAGTAAGCATGAAGCTTTGGGAAAGCTATGATACTAAGAAAAGAATTTGAAAGAAACACTGATGTTGATACATCTGCTGAGAAGCTCCTGTGTTAGCACCATTTCGCAACCTCCTGTTACAACAGCCACTCCTGTTACAGCTATAGCTGTTCCAAAATAAACTGGACTTCCAGAGGCTTCCAGAATTTGCTGAGGACTATTTATATTGGGGTAAAACTTTGCATAAAGCATCTCACACAATCAGCATTGATTTCACAGATGCTCTAATTCTCTGCACGCAAATCTTTAGGCCTTGAATTCATCATCATCATCATCA
>VXBX01000120.1:35186-49677 GCA_013400415.1 Scytalopus superciliaris | reverse complement strand
CCAGTTTTGCTTGACCGGAGCTTCACTTCCAATTGACCCCAAATGAGGGGCATGATCAACATGGACCACAAAAGGTTTTCAAAGGGACCTTCCTCAAAGCCCACCTGGAGAGCAGGAATGAGGAACACATGAAGGATCTCATGGCCAGGTCAATGACAAACAGAGGAATAACAGAATCACAGGACGGTTTGGGTTGGAAGGGACCTTAAAGCTCATTTCATTTCACCCCCTGCCATGGGCTGAGACACCTTCCACTAGCCCAGGTTGCTCAGAATTCCATCTATCTGGCCTTGAGCATTTCCAAGGATGGGGCAGGAAGGCTCCAAAACTATTTCTAATTCCAAGAGTCATAATTCCATTTTGGGTTTTTTTATATATGTGTGTATATATATACATATATATAAAAAAAAAAAAAATATATATATATATCACAGACACACCATTTTTTACATTAGCCCCTCATATCCAGCTCCTGAGGGAAACAGGAGGTTTATTATTTCCCCCTCTCCCTTCAGCACAGGCAGGAAGCTCAGCAAGACCCGAGCTCTGCCAGATATGCCAAGTGACACCCAGGCAGCACCTCGTCTGCAGAGGCCTCCCCCTCCTCCCTACAACCCATTTGGAAAGTCCCAAAAAAGAACCATTTGCTAAAGAAAAAGGAAATTTGAGGTCACAGCAAGAGAACCACGGTTATCAGAAAGGCAGAGAAGGGCCAGGGCAGATGTGCTGCTGGAGAAGGGTGGAGAATACAAGGACTGAGCTGAGTCCACATTATCAAGGAAACCACATAAGCCTGGCTTTGATAATCCAGACTAATTTCCTTAGCCCATGAGAAGAGAGCACTGATGGGAGAAGCTGCAGGAGCCAGAGTTGGGGCCAAGTGAGAAATAAGAACCAGAACACCTGGCTGCAGGAATGGCCTAAAACCTCCCAAAATAATTAGCTCCTCAGCATATTTCGTTTATCCCTTTCAGCAGGAATGAAGGGAAATGAATTGGTGTTTAAGCAGCAGCTTGGAGGCTTTAATAGAGAAATATTTTCAAGCTGGGAAGAGGGAAGGGGGGGTGTAGCTCTAAATTTCCGCCAAGTTCTCANGGACAGACAGACAGACAGACAAGCAGAGCTTCATCCCTCAGCACCCTGCTGCTCCCATGGGAATTGCACCCAGCAAAGCCCAAATTCATTTTGGAAACACTTCCAGCAGTTCCCCAAACCCATCAGCACTTCAACCACTTGGCCCTTCATGGTATCTGACTTTATCAGAAGGAAACTGTTCACAGCTGCCCCTGCAAAAGTGAGCCCTCAGATTTTCCTCTCCCCTAGGAAATAACCTGTGGAAGAATCCTACAATACCCACCAAGTGTCCATCACCAGGGCATCCTCACCTGGAAAGAACTGGCTGGAACAGGAGCACTGAAACTGCAGTTGAGGTTAAAAACCCAGACAAAGGGAGAGGAAAGACCAGAGGGCAATTACTAGGCAGGAATTCACTTCTTTAGCAGCTCCAGCTCCATCAGGCATGAAAGTTTAGGATGCTCTCGGGGGAGGGAAGATTCTTGTCTCAAGGCAAACTGGCCTACTCACTCTATTTATAGAGGAGAGGCAGCACTTTAGCCCTGCTGCAGCTCAGCAGAGCCCACTGAGATGCTCTGCATGTTATGCAAGTGCTCCAGAGCCAGGCTGGTCCCCTGCCCCAGCTCCGTGGCAGGGGTGGCTGCAGGGGACACCAGATGTCCCACTCGAGTGTCCCCATCCAGCAGAGCCAACCCCTCAGTGCAGCCACCACACTGGGATGTGGGGACAACGCTTGGGAAGGCTCAAGCATGACATCCTTCTTCTCCACTGGCTTAAACTGGGCCTGGAAAAGCAACACACTGCAGAAAACTGGGAGCTCCAGCTTTCCCTGAACGCCTCAGGTGGGAGGCACTGCAAGCAACAAAAGGCAGGAGAAGAGGATTATTTGAAAACTCCTCTGTGGAAGGGAATGGCAGCAAATTGTGCTCTCTCTGGTTGGCTGGTCCCTGGGGGGCTGCTGGGGACAGGGTGGGGCTGTCCCCTCACTCGTGGTCACACAATGCCCACCAAACAGAGCAGGGGTTGCTACAAGCAGGACTTTGCCTTCCAAGGTGGTGTCTCTTCTTTTGGGATGGAAACAACCACTTTGGCCACAAAGTTCCACAGGAGGAAGCAAATTAACTAATGCTCCTCTTTCTTTTCCTTCTTTCCCAAGCAGGTTTAGCTTCCTAAAGAATTCNAAAAAAAATAATGTTAAAAAAAAAAAAAAAAAAAAAAAAGAAAAAAAGGGATTGAACTTGGAACACCAAATCAAGAGAATTTATGGGAATTTATTCGGGTTTGGTTCCAGCAGTGGGAAATGCAGGGAGGTTGTTGCTTCTGGCTTAACCTTCAGATGGAAAACACCCCCCCGAGGTCAGAGCAGGGCTGGGGGGGAGGAGGGAGGGCAGGGCTGGGCAGGGGCTGTGCTGGACTCAGCCCTGCTCAGGGGGGCAGGTTCTCCAAACCTCCCACCCAAAGGGGTCAGGATGGTGAGGGACAGACAGACAGACAGACAAGCAGAGCTTCATCCCTCAGCACCCTGCTGCTCCCATGGGAATTGCACCCAGCAAAGCCCAAATTCATTTTGGAAACACTTCCAGCAGTTCCCCAAACCCATCAGCACTTCAACCACTTGGCCCTTCATGGTATCTGACTTTATCAGAAGGAAACTGTTCACAGCTGCCCCTGCAAAAGTGAGCCCTCAGATTTTCCTCTCCCCTAGGAAATAACCTGTGGAAGAATCCTACAATACCCACCAAGTGTCCATCACCAGGGCATCCTCACCTGGAAAGAACTGGCTGGAACAGGAGCACTGAAACTGCAGTTGAGGTTAAAAACCCAGACAAAGGGAAAGACCAGAGGGCAATTACTAGGCAGGAATTCACTTCTTTAGCAGCTCCAGCTCCATCAGGCATGAAAGTTTAGGATGCTCTCGGGGGAGGGAAGATTCTTGTCTCAAGGCAAACTGGCCTACTCACTCTATTTATAGAGGAGAGGCAGCACTTTAGCCCTGCTGCAGCTCAGCAGAGCCCACTGAGATGCTCTGCATGTTATGCAAGTGCTCCAGAGCCAGGCTGGTCCCCTGCCCCAGCTCCGTGGCAGGGGTGGCTGCAGGGGACACCAGATGTCCCACTCGAGTGTCCCCATCCAGCAGAGCCAACCCCTCAGTGCAGCCACCACACTGAGATGTGGGGACAAAGCTTGGGAAGGCTCAAGCATGACATCCTTCTTCTCCACTGGCTTAAACTGGGCCTGGAAAAGCAACACACTGCAGAAAACTGGGAGCTCCAGCTTTCCCTGAACGCCTCAGGTGGGAGGCACTGCAAGCAACAAAAGGCAGGAGAAGAGGATTATTTGAAAACTCCTCTGTGGAAGGGAATGGCAGCAAATTGTGCTCTCTCTGGTTGGCTGGTCCCTGGGGGGCTGCTGGGGACAGGGTGGGGCTGTCCCCTCACTCGTGGTCACACAATGCCCACCAAACAGAGCAGGGGTTGCTACAAGCAGGACTTTGCCTTCCAAGGTGGTGTCTCTTCTTTTGGGATGGAAACAACCACTTTGGCCACAAAGTTCCACAGGAGGAAGCAAATTAACTAATGCTCCTCTTTCTTTTCCTTCTTTCCCAAGCAGGTTTAGCTTCCTAAAGAATTCTTTGCCTGTGTCCTATCTCAGCTATTAACAATAACAAAGGGAGCCAGCCAGGGGAATTTAATGCTCATCTTTTGGGACAGGGTGACAGTATGTCTCAGGATTCCAGCCCACCCCTCATGCACAGGTAGCCAGCACAGCAGGGCACATTTAATGACAAAATCTTATACATCTCAAGACCGAAATGTGTGTTTTTATAACCAAACCCAGGTATAGAATAGATATATAGACATATAAACACAGAGCTCTTCCTCAGATCCCTCAGTGCAGCCCTTGGGAGATTCCCATTGGAGCGCACAGGGTTGGGATCAGACTGAAGGGTGGGCAGCAAAATGGGAATGGCCTCTCTTTCCACAGCATCTGCCACCTTGCCCAGCACAGGGGACTCAAATAAAGTCACCAAATTTAAGTCACCACAGGATAAATTATCAGCCAGAGCTGATGCAGAGATACGGACACTCAACCACTGGGCTGTGCTTGCTAAACCCAGCAGTGCATGAGGATAATTCACCAAGACTTGGGTATTTCCTGAGCATCTTCCACCATCCCACCAGTAACTGCCTTGTTACTTAATTATCATCATCACTTAATATTTTTGAGAAGCTGGTTAATACTCCAGATGCCCCAAGAGTTCATCCTGTGATTATCACAGTCTTTGAGCCAGAGGGGACACCCAAAGCACATCACTCAGGGGCTTGTTCGCCTTGACCTCCAGCACAAACACAGCAACATTCATAGTTTCACCAAGCAGCTGGATGGACCTTCAAGGAGTCAGCCTTCTCCAGCACAGCTCAAAACACTGTAGAGACACCTGGAAATTCACCGCTTAGACATGGCCCTGGCCCACTTCTTCCAGCATGACCACAGTGGACCCCATGCCAAGGGGCAAGAGGGCAGCTGGTCTTGTAGGGCTGAGCAACACCTCCCATGGCACATCACGATATCCAGCACCGCACCAGAGCCAAAAATACCACCAGCACATGAGCACAGCCCCTTGCTTGAAACCCTCCAGCTCTGCTGGGAGCTGGGCCACCTCAGCCAGGGCAGAATGGTTCCCATGGGTGACACCCAGGCTTTTGTCCCTGGGCTTAATGGTCTGCACTGGTGACATCCAGGCTATTGCCCATTGGACAGAACAGTCCCTGCTGGTGACACATAGATTATTGACCCTGGGCAGAATCCCTACCAGTGACACCAGACTGTTGTCCCTGCACAGAATGGTCCCCACTGGTGACATCCAGACTATTGCCCATGGGCATAATCCCTACCCGTGACACCCAAACTATTGCCCATGGTTAGAATGATCCCTGCTGGTGACAGCCAGACTGTTTTTCCTGGGTAGAACCTTTAACTGTGACACCCAGGCTATTGCCCATGAGCAGAAGTGTCCCTGCTGGTGACACACAGACTATTACCCACTGGTAGCATCCCAGACTATGTCTCTGGACAGAATGGCCCCCACTGGTGACATCCAGACTATTGCCGATGGCTAGAATGGTCCCTGCTGGTGACATCCAGGCTATTTCCAATGGGCAGAATCCCCACCAGTGCCATTTGGTCTGTTGCCTTTGCAGGCTGACACACTGTGCAGTCACACACAGCTCACACCTTGCCACCCTGGGTTCCTCTGGGTCCTTCCCACATCATTGCATCCCACAGCATCAAACCATTCCCTCTCCAGTGCCTTGGGCTGTGCTGCTGGACCCTCCAGGATGTCCTACACAGAGTCAGCTTCATGAAAGGGGAAATGTGCTTTGCTCACTGCAGGCACAGGGGAGGGGAACATCAGAGGAACATCAGGGACACCCCCTGCCATCAATCAGGGGGAGGCAGCAGGAGAGGAGGAGCTGGATCAAAGGGAGGGGTGGGATCGAAAGCAACAACCCTGGGCACCCAGGCTGAAATGGAACCAGCAATTAGCTCATCTCTTCATTATTCCTCATTTCATTAATCTTCCAATGGTTACTAGAGACAGGGAGAGCAGCCTTTAGTCCTTGCTGGGGGCCAGGAAGTAGTTGAAGAGGCATCAGGTTGGGATTTTGGGCTGCCCAGAGGAGAGAAGGGGTCTGAAGTTTGCTGAGCTGCCTCAGACCAACATTCTGTGTCCTCAGAGTAAACCCACAGGCTGGGGGATGAAATGGATGGCAGGAAACACTCGGGAATTGCCCATGCACAGAATGTGAGGCTGCTGCAGGAGCCCAGCTGGAACCTGGATGCCTTTGCCCCCACCTCGGGGTGGAGAGTCAAGGAAAACAAAAGCACAAGCCTCGGCTCTGGGGGTGGGAAGGGGCACAGATGGCTGAGACTGACACTTCGGGGAGCAATGTGGGATCTCAGCAGGTTCCTGAGCTATTACCTTTGTCTAACAAAACTGGGTGAGAGCAGAGCCAGTGTCAAGACAGAAGCTCCTGATGGCAGTGGCAGAGTCAGGGAGATCTCTGAAGTACCAGGGAAAGGCTGGAAAGAAAAGGAGAGGGAGAGGGAGAGGGAGAGGGAGAGGGAGAGGGAGAGGGAGAGGGAGAGGGAGAGGGAGAGGGAGAGGGAGAGGGAGAGGGAGAGGGAGAGGGAGAGGGAGAGGGAGAGGGAGAGGGAGAGGGAGAGGGAGAGGGAGAGGGAGAGGGAAAGGGAAAGGACCCAGGGCTTTGGGGGTGAGCATCTGCCAGGAAGCCTGTGCCAATAACGAGGCTGTTTCTCAGCCTCCCCTGCGTGGGATCTACTGCATGAACCGGCTTCTGGCCAAGATAACTCGGTTTGTGACTCTTCCCTCCTTGTTTCAGAGGCCTTGAACTCCCTTAGATCACTTCCTGCCTGCTCTCAGGGGCTTTATTCACCATCATTTGCTAAGTGGGGCATGAGCTCAGCACCATAAACATCCTTCTGGCATCCTTCTACCTGTGACAACCCCCATGAACCTCAGGGCTCCACCAGCCAGGAGCTCAGAAAAGCTGCAGCTCCAAAAGTGAAGCTTCCCTTGGTCTCCATGGCCCATCTGATGTCACCCAGTGGAAAAAGAAACATTCTTCAGTGCTTTTTCTGTGCTTGCATATGCACAGAGGGTACCATGGAGGCACCCAGGAGGACTCTGTGTTCCCCAAATGCTCCAGGACCAACATCTAAGGTTACTAAGCAGTGTCTCTTGGGAACACAGGTCATATTCAGGTCCCGTTCCCTTCCAGAAGACTCAATTATTCACCTAATGGGCAATTTGCTGCCATCTGGACACTCAGAGCTTGACCTGCACAATGCCAGACATCCCCATGAAGTCAATGCCTGGCACCACCAGGGTGCTGTCGGTATCTGGCACCACCAGGGTGCTGCCACTGCCTGGCACTGCTGGAGAAGCGGCAAATCAAACGAGGATCAGAGCTTTCCGATGGATATTCCCAGTCTGCTCATGCTCTTCCCTCCAGGAGGACTGTGGGGTGTGATACATGTGTTGGGCAGAGCAGAGTGTGGGAGGGCAGCCTGTGCTCTGTTCCTTTCTCTCCAGAGCCAGCACCAGCTCCTCACGTTCACGGGCAGCCACTTTGTGCTGCTGAATGTCCTTCTGCAATCCTGCAGGCTGAGCAGAGCCCAGGCCTTGGGCCCTGAGTGCTTCTCTGGGAGATCAGTCCTTGGCACACACACAGGGTTTTCACCAGCACTAGAACACCTCAAGGTTGTTGCAGCAAAGTCTGCTTCGACATCAAGTTGTTAGTCACTGAGGAGATCAAGGAGAGGAGATGGCCGGGAAGGCACCGCTGTCAACAAACCCTCCCCTCCCTCCTCTGCCTCACTTCCACCTGTGAGATCACAATCAGAATTCCCAGGGCTCTGAATCCAAACTCCCTGCCCAGTCCCAGCACCCAAATACAGCAGCTCTGCTCTCATAAAGGAGCACAAAACATGCTGCTGGTTTGATTTCTTCAGAGGAGAATCCCCCTGACCCTTTCAGGAGCCGAGCAGAGACAACACCCACACAGAGGTGCGTTGCTAAAGAGGCACCAAAGTTCTGAGGGTTTAATTCTCCTGCTTTTTGACTCCGAGGGGGAGCTGAGGACTTGGCAAAGGCCAGGAATGAGTGTGTGCTCATGCAAGCTGGGCTGCCTGAGCCCCGTGCCTGTAACCATGTGGATGAGCGAGTACAAGTGGGCTGGAGACGTTCGTGCTACGCCAGCAGCGCTCAGCATTCCCAACAGCTCCCTGCTCAGCCCAAATTCAACCCAGGCTCCTTTGCCAGTTATGAATTGCAAAGGACCCACAATCATATTCAATCAGAGGGAAAGGAAAGGAAGGGGAGGGGGGAAGGAAGAAGAAATCAGACATGGGGAGGGAGGACCGGGGAACAGGAAGCCAAACACAGAACTATTTCCAGGAGGAATAACAGCCATATGGAAAAAGTTACCAAGATGATGAATTCTGCATTCAATATGTTCAAGAAAGAAACTGCATCAGACCCAGTCTGGGGGTGGCCAGATCTTTCAAGAGGGGAGAGAGAGGAAAAAAAAAAAAAGCTACCACCCCAGCTTGAACTTGAACATTTGGTGTTTCATTTGCATCTTGGAATGAGGCAACTGTTATCATTCAAACTTTGCATTCTCCTCTTGGATCTCTGCCTTGCCGGGTCACATTTGTGGCTCTCACATAACCAGGAATCCCCCCGCTACAATATGCTGCTTCTGGCTCGGCCCTGAAACCAAATTCCAGAGCAGCTGACATGGAAATTTACCATCAAACAACTATTAAAGTTTTACCTCAGGCTGTAAAAACTGCTTGATGTGCTCTGCATAAGCAATGCAAACATGCCCTTGTCTCACGTGCTCCGTGGCTCTGTGCCATGGAGCTGCTCCCTGCTGTCTCCTCGGATTTGAGCAGCCAGGCTGGAGAAAGGGAGGGCTGGGAACAAAGCCCCAACCTGTGTGTGGCTGGGGGTTTGCTGGCTCCAAACTGCAGCAATCCACCTGAACAAGCCAAGCCTATTGCAAATGATTAATTAACGCAGCTTTGTGAGCCCCGTCTCGGCTGCCACATCCAGTTTTATTGCCCCGCTTGAAGGGCTGGGGGGAAGCAAAGCATGAAGAGCTCTGAAGGGTTTGCACAGAGACAGGGCAGAGAAACCCAAAGTCACACCAGCTGCCCACACACACTCTTATTTCTGTCTCCCCAAAGCACAGAGGTGCCCCTTGAGGCAATTCCACTATGTGGAACTGCCCTGAGGAGACTCTTCTCTTATCCCTCATCTTCTAATGAAGGTAAATCATTCAAAGTGCTTAAAGTTTACTGGCATGAATCCAGGCCTTTCTCCAATTAATGGCAATTTCTTTTTCTACTTTGCATCTCAACTTCATCTTGTTTCTTTCTTTCCATGCAAATCACCACCCACTTGCCTCCAAGGGTGGACAGCCTTTGCCAATACAAGTACCCAGCAGAGAATTAGAGCTAGAAAGTATTAACCATCATTGGGTTTTTTCCATCACCATCAAGCTCAAAATCCTCTCCTATTCAAGCTACAAGTGGGCTGATGTATATCTTCTGCAGATGTCTGTGTTCAAGGGGGGAAAAAAAACCAGCAGCAGTGAAATCCTCTTTTGGCTAATAAACAGCAAGTAATTGCAGTTTGTTTCTCTGCTGCCAAAGGAACTGGGGTATTGATGGCACTGCATGAGAGAGGCTGATTTGTAGCAGCACTTTTATCATTAGCTTTACAGTCCCCTGCTAAACCCAACCTGCAGCTCAACCACCCCCCCCACCCCTGCTCATCTGTTTTGTCCCCCTGACACCCAGACAATGCCAGCCGAGATTGTCGGTCCCTCCCATCCCTCTATCGCACAACACCATCGCAGCGAGCTGATTTTTTTGCCTAATTCTTATCACTCCACAACACACACAAAAAAACCCCGAGCACAATGAGCCATTTTCCAGCCCAGCAATATTCCCAGTGGTGTTCCAAACTACGAGCCCCGGGTGTGAAATGAAAGGGAAGTTATTTCGCCCGAGATGCAGGAGTGACTCTGCAGCAATAAGGAACCCGAAGAGATTTTTGCCACCAGCAAGGTGAAACAATTGCTTTTTTGCTTCCTCTATAAAGCAAGTGGCTGATTAATTTGGAAGCAAGGTAAACAATAAACAGTGATTTGTGCATGGGGCTGATGATTCAGCCAAAGCAGCCGATCAGCATTTGAGTAACAGGCTACAAACATGTGCTTTATTCTCCCAGTGATGATTCTCCAGTGAGCAATGGAACAAGATGTCTTATACAGCCACCAGGCAACAGCATGGTCCTGGTGTCAAAGGGCTCCCCACACCATCAACCCCAAGGACTGACATGAAAGATTTATAAAAGAAAAGTAAAAAAAAAAAGAAAAAAAAAAAATCAGCCCCACAGGGGATCACACATTCTAAGCCAAATTTGTTCCATCCAGGCAGCAGTAAACACAGAGCAGCTGGGACATTTCAACTAACATGGCCTAGGAGAACATGCTGTGTCAAAAAAGATCTTCTGGAGAAGTGAAAATGTATCGGGACACCTGCAAAACAGCTGCTTTTTGCCTGCATAACCAACTCTGAAAAAATGTAAATGGGTAATGCAAGAAAAACACGCTGGGGAAAAGTTCTATAAAGCCATAAAACCCCGAGCCACGGAGAAGGAGGAAATCATGAAGGAAAGCATTTGTGCTTCTGTTTTATGCCTCATATTTTTGTTTTGCCTCATCACAGCCCTGATTGGATCATGTCTGTTACTTGGATAAAGAGAAGATGGAAATGCTTTCTGTTGCATCAACAAAAAGCAGCATGAAAGATAACTGCAAAGGCAGCACGCCAGCTCCGGGGTAGCTCTGGGTCAAAGCTGATCTGCAGCACTCAACAAAACTGCAGGGACTTGCAAAGAGAGAGAGATTTTTGACCTCCTCAGGTCCCTCATTGGGGTGAGCTGTACTTGAAGCAGTTGCAAGCCCATCATATTCCTCTCAAAGGCAATTACCTGCACGGGCACGGGGAAAGACACGGCAGCAAATCTGCCTGTGGCCCTTCGAGGTTGTTGCTGGGCAGGTGTGGGTTGTGCCAGGGCATCACTCGAACCTGAGGCATGTGAGGATGAGCCTGGGAAAGTCACCTCTGTGCCTTGTCCCTTCCCTGGAGATCTGGAATAGCATGGACAGAAGGAGATGGTTCTACCCCTCGACTTGGCACTGGTGAGGCCACACCTTGAGTGGTGTGTCCAGTTCTGGGCCCTTCAGTTTGGGAAGGATGTTGAGGGGCTGGAGAAGATCCAGAGAAGATGCAGAGAAGAGCAACGAGGCTGGTGAAGGGACTGGAGCACTGTCATGGGTTTGACCTTGGCAAAATGCCACCCCCCCCAAGACCCGCACGGTCCCAGTGAAAGGAGGGAAGGAAAAAAAACCTGAAACTGGAAAAAACTATATACATATATTTACAGGAAACTTACAATACATATACGTACAAATATAAAAAAAAAAAAACAACAATAACTTCATCCAAAGCTGTCCACCCCAATAACACTCAAATTCCACCACCCAAAACCCCACAAAACTTAGATTAAGGCCTTAGTTTAGTTAGGCCTGGAACCAAATTTGGCAGGCCTCAGTTTTTGGGCCATGGGGCACTCCGTAGATTCAGAGGGGCAAGTGTCACCTGACTTAAGCAACCAAAGAGGTATTTCATATCATCTGATGTCAAGTCGAGTATAAATCCAGTGGGGGAGGTATCCCGGCTCTCTGGCCCTCCCTCTCTCCGTGCGGTGTGGTGTGAGGGACTCCCTGTTGCTGCTCCCAGAGCCACAGGCCCTGCCGCTCCCCTGCCGAGATGCCCACAGCAGTTCTGGGCTCTGGGAAGGAAATACTTTTGTTTGATGTTGCTTTGCTGGGGGCTCTTTCAGAGAAACGTGCTTAATTTTGTTTCGTGTGGGTTTTGGGTGGTGGAATTTGTGTGTTATTGGGGTGGACAGCTCTGGATGAAGTTATTGTTGGTTTTTTTCTTATATTTGTATGTATATAAGTTTCCTGTAAATATATGTATATAGTTTTTTCCAGTTTCAGGTTCTTTTTCCTTCCCTCCTTTCACTGGGACCGCGCGGGTCTTGGGGGGGGTTGGCATTTTGCCAAGGTCGAACTCACAACAAGCACAAATGTTGTGAGGAACACCTGATGGAGCAGCAGGGCTCAGCCTGGAGAAAAGGAGGCTCAGGGGGGACCTTCTCACTCTCTGCAACTCCCTGGCAGGAGGGGGAAGTGGGGCTGTGCTCCCAAGGAACCACCAGCAGGACAAGAGGGCACAGCCTGAAGCTGTGCCAGAGGCTGTTGGGGTTGGGCATTAAGAAGTTCTTCACAGAAAAGGGTGATGGTCATTGGAATGGGCTGCTCAGGGAGGTGGTGGATTCACCATCCTGGAGGGGTTTAAGAAGAGACTGGATGTGGCACTCAATGCCATGGTCTGGTTGATGAGGTGATGTTGGGTCAAAAGTTGGACTCAATGATCCCAGAGGTCTTCTCCAACCTAGTTTATCCTGTGATACAGCAGCACATCCAGGCACACCCCCACTCCCTGTTTCAACTCACCTGCCACCAGCCCCGTGGGTGTCTCCCAATAACACCTGCCAGGTTTATGGTGTTGGCAGCACCCAAGAGGTTAACTCAGCCAAGAAATATATCCACCCTACTTAAGCAAAGCAGAGCAGCAAAGGGGGCCCCGTGGTGTTGACAACTCTAACAGCAAATTAAGAAGCTAAAATAAAATGCACCATCAAGCAAGCAGCTGGAGGGAGGCCAGAAATCTGAAATAGATGTAAAGAAAACTGTATGGAGAAATCAGCCCCAAGCAGGCTCATTGAGCTCAATTACTAGAAATTAGAAAAGGAAATGGAAAAATTTATATTGTAAGGGCAGAATGCATTATGTGGCAGCAGTTTATCTGTTTATTGTCTCTCCCCTAATCAGGTTTTTATAACGTGGGGTTTGCAATCCCAGCTCAGGGGGTATCGATACAGGAGGACAACCTGCCACTTCCAGGCACCAATTCACAGCTTCCCTTTGCAACAACAGCAGAGAAGGGAAATTCAGGGGTGGGCTCTGTGCTGTGACCCCACTGGCACTGCCATGTGCTCACACCTCACAGCCTCACCCACGGGGCTCAGGGAGACAGGCAGGTCTCTCCCTGAACATTCTGAGCCAGCACAGCTCTGGTTTGGAGCTCTGCTCTGCAACCAAGGGCACCAAGAGAGAAGATTCATACTTAAAAAGTCAAGAACACCAAATAATTCATGGACAGCCGTGCAAGTCACACATCATGGAATATTCTGAGGTGGAAGGGACCCACAAGTCCAACTCTTGAATGAATGGCCTAATGTCAAAGTCCACACTGAAGAGCTTTGGGGTCATATTTTCCAGAAGCACTCAGAGCTCCCAACAACATCAGGGCTCTGTGCCACAGTGCCAGTTCAGGGCTCTCCTTTCTCAAGACCTCTCCGAGCCTGCCCATCTCCTCCCTCCTCCTCTGAACCTCTGGACAGAGGAAAATCATTTCCTCTTTGAGGATTGACCCACAGTGATGATTTCCCCACCTGAGCTCCAAAGGAGGGGAAGGAAGGAGCCACAGAGTTATTTTCACATCCCCACCTTCCCCTTGTAAGCAGATCAAGTTACAGCCAGCCAGAACTACAGAAAATTACTCTTGAGTCCCAGGAACAGGCACAAACGAAAAGCTCAGGGTGTTGGGCATCACTTGAAAGTATTTCAGAGAAATATTTCCTTGGCTGCAGTCAGAGGAACCCAGACAGATCACAGAATCACAGCATGGTCTGCATTGGAAGGGACCTCAAAGCTCATCCCATCCCACCCCCTGCCATGGGCAGGGACACCTCCCACCAGCCCAGGGTGCTCCAAGCCCCGTCCAACCTGTCCTTGGACACTCCCAGGGATGGGGCAGCCACAGCCTCTCTGCCCAACCTGTGCCAGGGCCTGCCCCCCCTCACAGGGAAGAATTTCTTCCTAATATCTGATCTAAACCTGCCACTCCTTGTCATGCCACACTAATCCAACACAAAAATCATGTTCTCTTGTAGAAAATTGCTGGCAGCACTTTGAGTTTGGTTGATGTGATGCAGAAAAAATGCACACAGAGGGAAAACAAATCCACATTGTCCATACATTCCCAGACAAATCCACATTGTCCATACATTCCCAGACTCACCTGTAGCTCAGCAGAGCCCAAGGTGCATCTCCTCTCTAGGGAGGCAGGAAAAGGGTTGAAAGCAGCTGCCTTGACCTGGTAAGTGCCACAGGTCCAGGTAAAACCACTTGTTATGGTACAAGTTCTCCTAAATTTGGGAGAATTTGTCCTCAAATCTTTTCCCTAAAAACCCCTTGGCAGAGCCATGGCTTTGTAATTGCTCAATCACAGCTTCACTTCAGACCTGCAGTTCTCCAGCTCTTGGTTCCATTTTCTTAGCCCTTGTGCTCAGAGGTTGTTGGGAAAGAAATTCATCCACACAGGAGAAAATGTTCCTCCTGGAATGAAGCAGAACCACAGAGGGTCTCCAGAAGGAGGGAAGCTCAGACTTGTGACCAGGTCTGAGCAACCACCAACCCATTTTATAGGACATGGCAACGCTCAAGACCAGCTCAGCCAGGTACCACCTGCACCCCCCTGAGCAGGACACCAGCCTTGTCCTCACTTTGTCTCACCAGAACTTCCATTCAGCTTTCCCCTGGTGGAGATGGACATAGATTGGGAGCTGGAGGAAGCTGAAGTCAATTTAAGACTTAGTATCTCTGTTTTCAGTTATTAAATTCCA
>VXBX01000120.1:6436-35101 GCA_013400415.1 Scytalopus superciliaris | reverse complement strand
AACAAAAGTAAAGAGACTGGTCTTGGGGTTGCTTTAAAGTGCTTATGGGTATGTGCAGGTAGAAATTCACTCCTTCAAAGCAAAAGGGGTCAGATTCCTGCACCAAAAATCATCTCTCTCTCTCCAAGCTGCACTTGGAGGCCCCCAGTGTGCTCAGCAGCTCTCTGAAAAGCCAACAAAACAACTCCATCCTCCCAGCAATTCTTCATCTCACATTTGGCATTTCAAGTGAGTTCTGTGGTATTGCCATTCCCTATCCCTAAGGAAGGGCAAGGCCAAAAATACCCCCCCTCTCTGCCCCCGTGCTGTGCGTGCCCACCCAGAGCCCAGCCCTGCCAACACGTGCCCACAGCTCAGGGGCTGCTGGGCCCAGTCCAGCCCAGCCCAGCAGGGACCACAACCACCATCTGATGGCTGCTTTGGTGCAGAGGGATGGATCCAGGTCCTGGTGGGCAGGTGTCCATGTGTCTCAGACCCACTGCCTGCCAGGAGAAGGTTGGGTGGGAGCCAGACATGAGCAGGATGGGGTCCTCTGAGGTCTCTGCTGGCAGGGAGGCTCACGGGCTCCTGCCCCGTGCTCCAAGTCTGGCACTTTGTGCTGAGAAAGACACAGCTTTGAGTGATGCAGTTCCATCCCCTTTCCCTGCTCACCAGCCCCACACACCTTGGGGTGATGCAGTTCCATCCTCCTTCCCTGCTCACCAGCCCCACACACCTTGGGGTGATGCAGTTCCATCCTCCTTCCCTGCTCACCAGCCCCACACACCTTGGGGTGATGCAGTTCCATCCCCTTTCCCTGCTCACCAAGCCCACAAGACACCCAAGAAGCACAGCACAGAGTTCCAAACTCTCCCAGTTCCATTCCCAGCCCTCCAGGGAGGTGGGTTGACCCTCTCTAGGGGGTTGACCTGGGCTGGGCACCAAGTGCCCACCCAGCCCCTCCATCCCTGCCCTTCCCAGGTGGAAAAGGAGAGAGAATAAGATGGAAAACATTTGTTTGTCGATGCTCCCACACCCAAAAGTCCCACCACTGAAGAACATCAGAACCATGAGCAGGTGGATAAGGCTGCCAAGATTGGAACAGCTCAGGTAGACTTGGATTGGGAACCATCTTGTAGGGCTGATGGAGGAACACACCCTCCCATTGCTGCCCGGGATGGGCATGAATGGCTTTATAACAAAGCCTCCCATGGTCCTTACTGATCCTTATGCAAGCTGTTTAATATTGTTACTATTACTAATACTCTCAGGACATTGTGGAATTTATGGAATCTGGTGTTATCCTGGTGAAAGAGGAAACAAACTTTAGGTGGTGAGACACTGAGGTGCCCAGTGCAGGGTGCCAGGGCACAGGGAAGGATTCGGGCTCTCAAGCAGCTGGCACTTACACAGCTCTTATTCCTCAGCAAAGGGAAGTCGGTTTGGGGCTTTTTTTTTTTTTAATTCCTGGGAAGACCATGGCATGGAAAAGAAAGCAAGAAGGTGGTGTAGGCTTGAGGCACCACAGGAGGCATGAGGGTTCCTGAGGAACAGGGAGAAGCTGTCAGGGAGAAGGGGGCGATGAAGACGCCAGCGAGGCAGACCCGCGGGCGAGCAGGGGTGGGTGTGGAGATGCTGGGGAAGCTGCTGAAGGGGTGGAGTGATGGCAAAAAATAAAGCAAGAAGGGATTCTGGGTGTAAAAGTGGAGACTTGATAAAGCAGAGAGGAAAGGAGGGCAAATACCTTTGGATAATCAAGCTGGGGCACAAAATAAAGGAATATTCAGAGGTGGAAGAGACCCACAAGGATCATCATATCCCATACTGGGATAGAACCTGCCCCATACTCTGACCAACTGAGCTAATCTCACATCATAAAAAAAAAGCTCAGTCTGCCCAGACCAGATTGATTTAAGAACACCAAAAAAGGAGGAGAACTTCTGATGGAGAGAGCTACAAGCACAGAGGAGACACAGCCAGGCCTGTCTGACAAACCCAAGGCACTCAGCCTGTATGAGGACCACAGTCCCTCGAGGCTCCCAGTGGGATTTTTATCCATGCCAAGGAGAAATCGTGCCCAGCTTGACCAGCTCCCTGCAGAGAGTGGGCACCTCTCTGAGGAACAGGAGCTGTGCTGCCTGCAGGAGTACAGGATCCAGCACGGCTCCGAGTGGGTGGCACAGCCTCAGCCTTCATGAATGAAAATTTCAAATTTAAAAAAAATAAAATAAAAAAAAAAAAAAAAAGGCAATACAAGAAAGAATCACACCACCCACCAGCAGGTAGGCTATAAATACCATGGCAGGGGGTGTCTGCAGAGAAACTGGAGCTCTTGACTTCGTGGAGTCAACTTCATTACCATGTAGAGCATTTTGCTGAGGTTTTGCTGCGTGGTTTGAGTTTGCAGCACCAGCCTGGCCTGCCACGGCCATGCAGCCCCACAAAGAGCTCCAAAACCATCAACAAGCCCAATTCCTTTCCCCAGAGAACAGGCAAATTGTTGCATTTATACTACAGTGGCACCTACAGGCATCCCAACCCTGGAGAGGCTTTGCAGCTCTGTAAGCGATCTTAGGAAGCTCCTTCTGCTCGTAATATTGCAGATAAAAACACAACGCCCAAAATCCCCCCTCGAAAGTTGGCCTGGAGAAAGTTGGTGCAGGTAAATGCTGACCTTCCCTTCAATACGTGCTGAGCTTTGCAACATGAAATTGTGGCTGAGATCACCTGCCTGACGTGCCCAGCAGGCAAAGGGCAAAGAGGAATCCCAGCAGAGCCCTTCCCACAATCGACTGAGGGTGGAAAGTCATTGCTGTGGCTGAGCCAGAGCCCAAATCTGGTCTGAGCTGCACAGAAATCAACACACCCCCTGGATAAGAGTGGTCAGATCCCAGTGTTTTAATTCCTGTAAGCCCCTCCCTCAAAAATCTCCTCTGGTGAGGACTGCAGCAAGGTTCATTTACGAAGACAAAAAGATATAAAAACCACATAATAGCACAAACAGACCTGTCTGTTTAGAAAAATATTTGAGTTTACTGTTGCAGAGAAAGAACATTGTTACCTGGAGAACGAGCCCAGAGGAAGAAGAGCTGAAATGATGGGAGCTGCTGCCAGTGGGAGGGGAGGGACAGGCTGGAATGGCTCACAGAAGGCAAAACAGTCTCAGGCACAGGCAGAACATGCTTGTGAGGGGCCCTGGAGTCACTTTTCCAATATTCTTGGATAATAAAAGAACCTTGGGGGCTTTGCTGTGGCTGTGTGCAGCAAGTCTCAGCTCTGCCCTGCAGCAGCAAAACAAAGAGAGCAGGGAAACAAGGTCCAGCTCCCAGGAGGGGGTGGGGATGCTCAGCAGCCTCACATTTAGCCTGCAGGTGCCCCAGAAGTGCAGAAGAACTTCTCAGGCACAGAAAGTGAAACAACCTCGAGTTACAAAGCACAACAACAAGCTGGGTCACAGCAAGAGACCAGAAGCAAAGGGGACCACAGAGATAAGGACCAGCCAAGCTCAGACTTAATACCTGGAGCCACCAGAGAGCTTTTGTCACCATCTGGTTGGATAAGGAGCTCCAAGGATGCTCTGCAAGCACAGTCATTCCATGGTGTTACACAACTTACAAGAACCTTAGAGGTTTATAACTCAGATAGGCACAGCTTTAGCAAGTCCCAGGGCTGCTTTAAGGGGAAAGAATTAAACAGCTCTAAAGCCACCTATAGGAACATCCCTCCTGCATTACCCTCTATTGTAACTTGTAGTGTTAAGATGCTCCCAGACTTTACCCTCAGTTTTAACTTGCAGCCTTAAAATGCTCCCAGACTTTATCCTCAGTTTTAACTTCCAGCCTCAAGATGTTCCCAGACTTTACGCTCAGTTTTAACTTGCAGCCTTAAGGTGCTCCCAGACTTAATCCTCAGTTTTAACTTGCAGCCTTAAAATGCTCCCAGACTTTATCCTCAGTTTTAACTTCCAGCCTCAAGATGTTCCCAGACTTTACGCTCAGTTTTAACTTGCAGCCTTAAGGTGCTCCCAGACTTAATCCTCAGTTTTAACTTGCAGCCTTAAGATGCTCCCAGACTTTACCCTCAGTTTTAACTTGCAGCCTTAAGATCCTCCTAGAATTTATCCTCAGTTTTAACTTGCAGCCTTAAGATGCTCCCAGACTTTATGCTCAGTTTTAACTGTTACTGTATTTGTCTTTTTATTCCACCTCTTTTATCAAGAAAGTTACATCAGCCAGGACCTCTGCATGAAAGAGAGAATAATAATAGTAAGTTTGGGTGTTTGTGTAAGTTGCTTTTTGTACAGTTATAGCTTGGATTAATTCCCACACTAACTCTCAATGTGCCTCATGTCATGGGAAAGGTTTAAGCCAGCCCTGGCTGATCCAGGCTGTGCCAAAGGGCTGAAATGCCCAACACACCAGAGAGCAAAACACAAGAGCTCTGGATCACTCAGGAATTCACACCCTCCGTGGGCCAGGCATAAAAAAGGGGCAAACACAACTCCCCAGTTACCAGGAGAACCTTTTGATGATGCCAGAGCATCTGAGTCTCACTTTTCCAACACAAATTATTGCCTGGAGAGCAACAAGGTAGAGAACGAGGTTTCCTCTTACAGACCAAAACAAACAAACCTTCCCCTCTACTCACAGTCTGGCCCAGCTTGAACTGCCTTTCTAGAGCCTCTTTCTCTAACCAAAAAAAGAAAGGAAGGGGGGGGAAAAAATTGCTTACCAAGATGATTAAATAAAATGTTAGCTATTCCAGCTACCCACTGGCTCTGGGTTTGACGTCAGCGCTGAATGCATTAACTATATTTGTCTCTCAAGATCTAAAAATATCTAAGGCATTAAAAAAAAATAAAAAAATAGGGCAGTTCTGGGAGAACTGTAGGTCCTGAAGAGGCACGAAAGCCCTCCAAGTCTCTGTGGGGTTCACTGGGCCCCAGTAAGTGCCCGTGTTGCTGCACAGCCCTTGGGATTGGGATGGCACAGAAGAGCTGCTGGACAGCCAGAGGGGAGGGAATGGGATCTGCTGCATGTCTGCTCTTCACACTCTGGGATTCCCAAGGATGCCCAAGGTGGTTGAAGCATTTTCCCCTCTTACTCAGCTTCCCAAAGTGATGAACAAGGTGGCTGGGATGAATAATCTGTCTTTTTAAGGGTTACTTGAGGAAAGAGAACCCTCTTGAAGTGATGGAGCAGAACAGTGTGTTGAGTTGGGGAGCCAACCTTGTTCTTTTGCAGCCCCTTCCCATGTTTTTCACCTCTCAGCAAAGCTCTCAAAGGCTGCTGTGGACTCCACAGGTGCCATTTCCAAAGGAGAGCAGTCAGAGCAGAACAAACAGTCCAGTAAAGCCTAAAACATCTCTTTGTACCTGTTCTTTGTCAGGGGGACCGCTGGGGAGTCAAACACCCTTCACCCCCCTCTCCACAGTCTGCTACTTAAATAAAGAATTCCCGCAGAGTGGTAAATACCTAAGCAGGGAAATCAACTGCCCAAAGTCTGGGCTGCTGTGAATTTCTCCAGGACAGATGCAGAAGAGCAACAAAAAAAAGGACCAGAAAACTTTGGCTACAAGACAAAACCAAGAGGAAATAACTCTGGGGTTTGTTAAAAGTTCTGAAAAGCAAACTCCATGGACAACTTTCACTGTTTGTGTTTGTGCAGCAAAGCCTGTAAGCACAGATTAAACCACAGGAATAAATCCTGCTGGCTTAAATGTGTGACTAAAGTTTCACTGATTAGGAGGGAGCAGAGCTTGTGCTTCCAGCCTGTGACAGCCCTGGTGTGGTGCACAGGGAACTATGAGAAAGAGGCTCTCAGGTTACCTGAAGTCCCTCCTGTTGCTGTTCCTGGGGCACCTGAAGAGGAAGGTTTTCTTCACTAATATTTTACAACAGCTTTTCTCCTTACTCTGCCTCAATTTGCATGGGGAAAATAGGAGCAGGAAACCAAACTCAGAGGGTTTGATGCCTGCATTTACAGGGACCATTATAATTGTGTTGCTGGGTCCTGTGAGGACACACAGACCTGGTGAAGCTGCAAACTCTCCCAGCCAAGGTTTGGGACTGCACAGTGAGGAGCAGCTGATCTGATGCCCTGGGGAAGCTTCTTCCCTGGTGGGCATGGAAAAGATGCAGAGACTTGGGCAGTTTTGCCCTCTGTGGAACCACTGCTGGCTCTGCAGGTTGAGACACAGGGGTTTGTGCACCTCCAGCCAGAGGAGATCATGTGTAATGAAGCACACACACACACACCTGATGAGGGGCATGGAGCAGAACCAAGTCAAAGTCAATTTGCTGCCTCTGAGCTGCACACAGTCCATGCAGTGGGAAACACCATCCAACCCCAGCCTTGGTGTGGGGCAAACACAGGCAAAACCCCCCTGGGGTGTCCCCAAGGGGCCCTCCCACAAGGCAGGTTCTCCAAAGCATCAGACACAAAGCAGTCAAGCAGCAGAAACACCACCACGGGTTTTAAGTGACTTCATAATCACTGTGAGGCTGATGTGATATCACCACAGGTTGGGCAGAGAAGCTGTGGCTGCCCCATCCCTGTCCAAATCCAGTTTGGACAGGGCTTGGAACAACCTGGGCTAGTGGAAGGTGTTCCTGCCCGTGAAATTGGATGGTCTTTAAAGTCTCTTCCCATCCAAACCAGTCTGTAGTTCCTTTATTCCACAATAACAGAAACTAAACATAACTGGGTTGAAGTGACACCAGCAACAGCACAGAGAGGAAAACCTATTTCCACACAAACACAGGTGATTCAAGGTTGCAAACCACCTAAAGCTCCAATGGAAAGGTAGATGGATAAAGGATATTTATATTGCCATCTGGAATCATTAATTTGGTACCAGCAGCTGCCACCTACAAAGTGCTGAACCCCCCAACCTGAGCCCTGGTCACCTCCCCCTCCAGAACTTCAGCTCCTTCACCTCCCTCTGCCTCTTTTCCTTGTCTGCTGTGTGAGATTAACATATGGCCAATCCGGTGAGGGTTAGGGAGGGGAGTTCTCAGAGTAAAGGTTAATAAACAAAGAAGTCCTGCACTAACAATACAGCCATTGTGTGAAAACTTAATTGGCTCAGCAATACATCAGATATGCCAACACAGGGACAGACCTGCAAAAGGATTGCTTAAGCTCAGCCCTAGGTCGGGGTTTAAATGAGTGCCCTGCAACAGAGCTGCTTCTAATTGCACTGAAAATTAAGGTACAACATGCTGGACATAAAACCTGTTGGGAGATGTCTCTTGTTCTTAAAGTAAAAAGTTATTTCTTTAGAGATTTCAACAATCCAGGCAAAAGCCAACTGTAAACTTCTTTAAAATAATGCATTTTAGTGAAGAAAGGGGCTTTTTTGAAACTAAAACCAGTATTTATTTGATGGCAGCCTGTTGGCAATCAGGTGAGACTGGTGAGCACAGGAATAAACCCACCAAAGCAGGGAGAGCAGAGAGAAACTCTTGAGATCACTCACCCAAATCCCCACCACCCTCCCAACACAACAGTGGGGGACACTCCACCCACTGAGTACAACATCAGAGATTTATATTCTCAAAACAACTGAGAACTAGTTGATTTTTCTTGGAAGTATCACCCTAGTCCAGGAAAGCTTCAGCACTGCCCAAGTGTTCAACTTGAGAGTAAAATTCCCATCCTCAGCTCCTCCTTGACATGAGCAGCCCCTGTGCAACTCAATTTACAGCTTGTACAAGAGCCCAACCTCACTTTGAAGCACAACAGGCTCCTCATCAAAGCAACTGATTTCAGGCAAGGGGAGCAAACTGCTAAAAAAAGGTGTTTCTGAGTGCCTTGATTGTAATTAGGGAAAATTAAAAAGGAAGAGGAGCTGACACCAGCAGCCTGATGATGTGCCATGGCCACACCTACTCGAGTTCTACAGCTACTATATATTTACTAGACATTATGATATACTATCTAGAGAGCAGAGACTGAAACAGTATTTACTGTTGGCTGCCAGAGCTCAAGGAATGTTTGGACAACACTCTCAGGGATGTGTTGGGATTGTTAGGATGTCTGTGCAGGGCCTTGTGGGTCCTTTCCCAGCCAGGGTATCTGTAATTCTATACTACACAGTATTTACTAAAAGGAGCAAAGTTATCAGGGCATCTCATGCAAAAGGCAACGTTGAAGTGACCACAGGAGCAAAGCAGCACAGCAAATGTCGTTCCTCTCCCACAGATATAGAGAATTATGTTTCACAGTGAGTAGAAGGGAGGGGTTTTTTGGGTTATTCCATCTCTGGGCAGCAAAGCCATTTTGATGCAGTCTCAGCAAAATGGCAGCTCCCCCCGGGAGGAACCACTCACAGCTACAAATACCAGAGCAGTGACATTTCCCATCAAATCACTCCTCTGAGGGCTGGGAAGGGGAATAATGAGGAACCTCCTGCACTGATGGTGCTCAGGGCCAGCCCCTGCTCCCAGGTCCAGCCATGCAGAACGGGCACAGCTCCCTCAAGGCTTGGGCAAATCTGGAATCATCAGGATGGATACCCCAGGGCCAGGAATGAGGTGTAAGCACATCCTCTGCACTGCTAAATACACCTTTACAGCATGGATTCAATATTCCCTTTGTCCTAAATTCCAACAGGAATCCAGTCCACACACCAGAAAACAACCCCACAGCCACCAGAGCTTTTATCAGTCCATGTCTCAGGTCCTGCAGCAACATCAGTTTGTGTCTTTCCCACCAGCTTTGCCCCACCCAGGAACACCAGACTGTCTCCCACATGCTGGAGGGATGTCAGCAGATTCATGATCCAGCTTTGTTAAACCTGCAAAAGGTCAGGAGTTTGGAAGCCTGAAGGTTTCACCTACTTTTGGGCAGGGTTGGGCACTGTTGAGCCTGCAGATGGTGAGACAGATCTCACCACCCCTGGGGCTCCCTGTCCCAAAGGAGACAGTGCCATTGTCCCAGAGTTTCCACTCTGTTGTGGCTCTTTGTTATGAAACCCTTTTAAAAGGTTTGTCCAGGCTCATTCCTAAGCTCTGGCTCAGAGTAAATCCCACCTGGGCACAGCAAGATCCCACTGGGAACCCACAGTCCCTCAGGGCTGCAGATCTCACCCCATAACCCCATTCCTACCCAAGCACTTCCCTGTGCTCCCCCACTTCCTCCTGCCCAGGGAGGGCTTGCCCAGAACATTCTTTTTAAGGGACAAACCTTTGACGATGCTCAGGAATTTGTGTCCTGACACAACCAAGGATGGAAGAAAAGAGCAGGAGCACAGGCTGGGTGGAGAAGGGAAAGTGAAGTGGGAAATGCCTGGTCCTGGCTGTGATTTTAGGCCAAGTCTGGGAGAACCACAACCCATGAGGATTCTCTCCCACGTGGGCCATTGTGTGTCCAAACACTGCTGAGCATCACCAGCCCCTCTCTACACCATCAGGGCAAGGAGAGTGACCCAGTTCCTCCAGGGACAGCACTGAACAGGGATAAGCCCCCAACACACACACCCCCCCACACTTGACCCTCTCCCACCTCCCATCCGTGGCCATAATAAGGTTGTTCCCATTCCCCTCTTCCCAGCCACGAGAGCACTCATCCTCCCTTTTCCAGCTTCCTGAATTATTCATCCATGCCAACAGTGGTGCAGAAGTACAGACAGGGAAGGAACAGGGAGCAGAGGCACTTTGGGAAGCTGTCGCCCCGTTCCCGGCGCCGCTGCCAATCCCCCGGGTCAGGCTCCATCCTCTGTAATGAGCTCTGGATACTCCCCAGCCCTGGATTCCCAGCCCCAGGCACAGCCCCCAGGGAGAGGAACCAGCACGAGAGCTGCTCTAATGGTGCAGCACACAGGCAGCAATCAAAAACTCCTGCTGAACACGGGGAGAGGAGATATGTGCTGGCACATAAAACATAAATGCTATCACACATCAATATTGATGTTTCCCTGTTCCCACAGAGCCAGACCAGGGATAATGACATGCAATTTTTATGCTGCCTCTGACATACTTCAGTCTCTGAACATCAAAGCACTGGTAGGTAACGCTACAAGTTGCCAGGAGTGTCGTGGATCAAAATGGAGCTTGTGGAGGAGCAATGGGTGGCAAGGTGGGTAATTGCAGTGGCCTTTCAAGGCTGAGCATTCTGCCTGTGGTGACAAGGGGAATAAAGGAGGCGATCACAGGCTGGGCCCCATTATTTGCTGTGTACAACCCCAGTGCTCTTGTTGGAGCCTGGAAGGGCAGGGGGAGCTGGCTGAGAGCCTGCTGGGATATCAGCAAAGGCGTGCACAGCTCCAGAGCCAAGCAGAGAAACACAGAATCAACTAGGCTTGAAAAGATCTCCAACATCGAGTCCAACCTTTGACCCAACACCACCTCATGTACCAGACCACGGCACTGAGTCTTTCAAACACCTCCAGGATGGTGACAACACCTCCAGGATGGTGACAACACCTCCAGGAAACACCCTGGTTCCAAGGAGTGGGAGCAGAGACAGGTTAACAGTGGGATGAGCTGGAGCCAGAGCCCTTCTCAGCCTCCCAACCCTTGCTGAGGCCTCTGGGGAGTCCTGCTGAAAGTTTTTATGGGGCTGGCACCTTTCAAGGCCACCTCCATCCTGGAGAGAGGCACACCCTCAGCTTCAGCCCATAAATGCCTCTAAATTGGAGCCTGGGAAGCTTTGGGAGGAGAAAGACTCTCCTCATCAATAGAGCCAATAAACAAGCCCTCATTTCCTCAGGCTGGGGGAGCATCTTCACCTGGGATCACACACCCAACACCCCTCGTGCTGCTGATCCTGCCACACAGCAGCTTGCCAGGGACAACTGAGGGATGGAATCAGCCACAACTTGGCCCCTTCTCTTGAGGACAAGGCAAAGCCCCAGCCCTGGGGATGTCTCCGTGCCAGAGACGGGGCTACAAGCTGCACCCGTAGCTGCAGCACGTGGCGAAAGCGAACGCGCCATTGAACAGTTTCTTTTCTTGAATGACAGTTTTAATGAAAGACATTCCAGCACTTAGAAAATCAGCATAAATGATCAGTTGCTAATCTGGTCCTCCCAGTAACTCTGGGAAGTCAAAAATAGAGCAGGCAGAATAAACTGGGGGCTGGAGACGGAGGTGGGGATGGAAGTGGGGGTATGTTTTGCTCCTCTTTCTGAGAGCTCACACAGCAATTGCCACTGATTAAAAACCCACTTTTTTCCACAAAAGGCACGATTTGCTGTGCCACCAGCGTTGTACAATAGTGGGGGCTGCCTCTGGGCTCGGCAGAGGGAGCTGCATCAGCCACTTTTTGTGCATCTCCAGAGTCTTTAACCTTTTCCACCCCCAGCACATCCCTGGCATCACTCAGAACCGGCCCCAGGGAGGAGGGCACAGCCTTCATCCCACCCTGAGGCACCCCCAGTGCTCGAGGGCCACAGCTCTGGAAACCCCTGGATCAGAAACTTTGCAGGACAGGAACAATTAGGAACAGATGAGTAGATGACACAGGTTTTCTACCTTCAAATAAAGACAAAGCCACAAGACCCTCAGTTCAACACAAACAGCATTCACTGGGCAGAGCTTTTGTGTGTTCACAGAAACACAGACTGGTTTGGCTTGGAAGGGACCTCAAAGCCCATCTCATCCCACCTCCTTCCATGGGCAGGGACACCTCCCACTAGCCCAGGTTGCTCTGGTCATTAATTCTTCAGGCTAAACACCAATTCTTGTGCGACTTCTTTGGCCTCAAAGAGCACAGGGAGGATGGCAGGGCCCTGCCCTGGCCCAGGCTGCCCCAGCAGGTGACACTCCTCACTTTACAAGGGCCACAAGGCCTTTTTCTTTCGACTTTGACTTTTTCATCTCTCCTGTTCTCCTCCAAATCTAACCCTGGTCCTGTCACCATGGTATCTGAGCTCCCAGTGGCAAACTATTAATCTTTACAGCATGAGGAGGGACAATTTTGACATCAATATATGACTTGTAATAGCTGCTGTCTTCATGATGGCACCTTTTTTATACTTCTTCTCATTTCTGTACTTCTTTATGAGGCTATTTTCTTTATTAGTGCATTTTTATAGCTTGGGCAACACCTTAAGTGCCTCCAAGAAGGTGCTTTATAAATAAAATTTTAATAAGATTAAGGATTTAACTCCAAGAAAAAAAACCCCACACTTTGCCAAGTCATGAATTGCATGGCCCCTCTTACATGTCCTTGTTTGGGCAGGTCCTCAAAGCCCATAGGTTATTAATTTTTGTGTCTGTGCTTCTGGCAAAGCCATTGGAGTGCCAGCAGCTCTCCATATTTCAGGTAGATAACTAACAGGACTTCTAGAGATGTCATATTTCTTATTTTCTGTGCAATTCAGAGATCACTTCCAAGACTGTAACAGTTTACATCGCTCTGTTAAAGGCTTTTTAAAATTTTAATGGTACCTGAGCCACAAATTACCTGCAGCAGGACAGAGAAGAAATACAGCCCATCAAGCCAGAGGGGATATATAAAAATGCTGCCTCTGTGGCAACTTTGTTTTCATTTGCACCAGAAAAAGAAGAAAATTAGGGCTGGATGACCCCAGATCACTAAGTTATTACTAAATATGCAGCTATAATGTTAAGTAAGAAGTACAAGATGTGGATCTGCTTTCTCCAACAAGCACTAAAAATTACAGGGGACTTGTGGTCTGGCTCAGGTGAAACTGGTCCTGGGAGGAAATACGGCTCTTATTTGGTTTAACCCAGGAGAGAAGACCTTTAGACAAGGTCTCAAACTGAGCCACCTTGTCCTGAAGGCAGGACTGGCACTTCTGCTGCCTTCCAGTTATCCCACAGAATGAGACTTTCATGGCCCAGCCTTAAGGAAAACAGCAGAGCCTTTGCTCTCTTTCCAAAGCTTTAGCTATCAAATGAAGAGTCATGTGGGAGGAAGAAAAGGGGCAGGCACTGATCTCTGCTCTGTGGGGACCAGGGACACACCCAAGGAATGGTTGGAGTTGTCAGGGCAGGCTCAGGTTGGATCTCAGGGAAAGGCTCTTCCCCCAGAGGGTGGTGGGCACTGCCCAGGCTCCCCAGGGCAGTGGGCACAGCCCCAAGGCTGCCAGAGCTCCAGGAGGGTTTGGATGATCCTCTGGGGCACAGAGGATAGGCCTGTGCAGGGCTAAGGGTTGGACTCGATGATCCTTGTGGGTCCCTCCCAACTCAGTACACTCTGTGATCTGTGTCACTTTGGGAATACAACAGGCAGTGTCCAAGTAATGCAACACCATCAGAACAACAGCTTGAAGTGAAAACCTGGCCAACAGCACATCAAGAGGCACCACAGCAAACCCAGCTTGGTCCACACCCCTTCCAAACAGAGCTTTCCATACAAACAATGCATACATTGCCCCAAAATCCCTCCATTCTCAAGAAACAAAGACCCAAAAGGCCTCAGCCAGACCTGTTCTGTTACCTGCTCTTTGCAGAGAGGAGGAATTCAGAAGGTGATCTCAGGTTCTTTTGGTGCCTGACCCTCAGCCACACCAACCTCTGTCTCCTCCCCCAGGACAGAGACTGTTCCTCCTCTGCCTTTTTCAACCTTCCCCACTCACCTGTTCCCAGTTACAAGGAGGGTTTGAGCCACCTGGCAAAGATCAGCTCCAGGCCATCACCCACCTGTTGCTGGGTCAAAGCCTTCAAACAAAACCTCTCCTGCTAAACCCAGGGATTTTTTTTTCCCCCCATGAGTGCTCCCCACACTCTGAGGGATTCACCTACGGGACGGGATCTGCCACCAACATCCCTGGGGAAACGGGCAGGTGCTGCATGGACAAATTCAGTTCTTCCCTGAAACCATTTCTGCACGTGGAGTCTGCTTGTTGAGCTGAAAGAAGCACCACAAGGGTGGAGATTTCAGGATAAATCCATCTCTTGGGTTTCCCAGGAGGCCAAACACGAAGTGTGGCCTGGGCAGCAGCACCCATGGGTGGTGGCACCCTGGGAACAGCTCAGGGCCTGAACAGAGGCAGCGTATTCTTTCTCCACAAACACTTTTAGCTCCTCCATACTGCTCTGCTGTGAAGTTCTGCTCCAGCCCTGAGTCCAAAAGTCTCCCAGGGCCTACAGATAAAGTTTCTTTACTTCTCAGAATCCAATTCCAAGCCCTATAAAATGAGGTATCAGCACATCACAAGCAAAGACTTTTGGCACAGGGAGGCTCTTTCCAGTGTCGGCCCCTAACTGCTTATCAGAAATTCCATCATCAACCCACAGTGCACTAATCAGGGCTATTCACTAAAGAAAAACAATTTCTCCCTCATCCCTTCAGGTAATTATATTTTGCCCTGCAGCCTGAGATTTTATTATGTTTAGTCCCATTTTATTTAGAGCCTGAAGAGAGCCCATGAAGTCTCAGATAGGAGTGATAAAAGGAGATGATGCTCCAGCCCAGCCTTTTGCAAGTCAGCATCTGCCCTAAGTTAAAATCATTCAGGCACAATAGGGAGGGAAAAAAGTCCTTCAGATTTTTATCTATTTGAGGAGAGCAGCACTGCTGGCTGAATCATGAACTCTGGGGAATACAAATGCCTCCCGAAGGAAAGAGGCCTTTCTTGTCAATGTTCTTTAAAAAGAAAAGAATGTTTCATGTGGGTGTGTGCTGTTGTTTTTTTCCACTGTAGAGCAAGTGTCCCATCTTATTTCTCAAATGGTCTTTTCTTTGTTGATGCCTCATCTATTAATAATCCTTCACTGGAAGGGGAAAAGAAAAAGCAAGCTTCTGTCAGACATACAAGCTGTTAGTCTGAGATGGACGAAAATAAACCAAAGCAGCACAATTAGCTGCACCACAGGTCACTTGTCTGTAGTTGCTTCCTGGCTGGAACTATAACCTTACTGAACTTTCCTTATGAAACATGGAGTTGGACAGTGCTCTGGATCCATAAGAGTCCTGGAGACCTGGAGTCAATTTAGAAGGTGCAACAGCACCTGCTACATCGATATCTTCTGCTTGGGTACAAGAAGACTGTTTTATTCTTTAAAACAGAGAGGAACAAGCTCATAGAATCATGGGATGGCTTGGGTTGGAAGGGATCTTAAAGATCATCTCGTTCCACCCCCTGCCATGGGCAGGGACAATTCCCACCAGCCCAGGTTGCTCCAAGGTCCATCCAACCTGGCCTGGGGCACTTCCAGGGATGGGGCAGCCACAGCTTCTCTGGGTCTCACCACCCTTACCATGCCTGCACTCCCCATAGAATCAGGACATCCAGGGAGCTGTCCCAGGTTCAGGTGCTGCCTAGACATGTGCTGGGGTTTCTCCACAAGATTCATTGCAAGTGGGCTCTGAGCCCTTCAGAAAGAGTGGAAGTTTTACCCCAATCCCTTCTCCAATCCGAGGCAGGATTTCCTCCCCCCTTCCACACACAGGGTCCTGAGCTGCCCAAGCTGGCCAAGGGGCTGAGAGCTGATCACAGGTGGTTGGACCTGAGCCCACAGTTTGATGATGCTCCACCCTCAGCCACCTCAACCACAGGAGTTGGGCAACATCTTCAAGGGAAGGCTTTGGAGTAGCTTAAATTTACAACTCCCTAAGCAAAAGCTTCATTTCTTCTCGCAGGTCTTCTCCTTTGGAGAGGAATGGAATTTGCTGGAAGTGCCAGCACGGAGCTTTGCTGGTGGGTCTGTGAAAATGCCACTGGTGAGCTCAGCCGTGCCGGGGAGGGGTGTGAAGTGTAGCAGGGGAGCAGCCAACTCCCTGCGTCACGTTGCGGGAGACTTGACGGTGCCACCACACTTCCTGCCAAGGCACAGATGCCGTGTGAGCCCACAGCAGAGCTGCTTCCCAGCTTCCCTGCTTCCCAGCTTCCCTGCTTCCCTGACACTTCTCAGGATGGTTTTACCCTGAGGACATGGAGGAGAAGGAGTTGAGAATGAAGAAGACCTGAACGGAGAGTCCAGGGCAAGGTGAGGTGTCTCTCAAGGTGTTCTCACTTCACAAGGTCATTGTGAAGCTCCAGGAGGCACTGAAAGGTCCCTGATCCTGAGGGATTTGGGACTGCCCATCCTGTTTTTCCCACTCAGAGCAAGCTCTGCTGCAACATTCCCAGTTTTCCTCTTCCTCCCTGAGTTCCCCACCTGCAGGAAAGCGTGTTAAATCATTAAAATAACTGTATTTCCCAGGTCCTTTCAAAGCTCACCCTTTGCTGGGTTGGGGCGTTTCCATTTCCTGCCCAGGTCTATTTGCCTTCCTTCTGCACTAAACACACCAGCATGACTCAGGTTGGAAGCCTCTGGTAGGATCAACCCACTGTTTGAGAGGCCAACCCTATCACAGCAACTGTGCTCGGGCAAAGGCAAGTTGGGGCCCCTGTTTTCTCTGGAGAAGGCTAAAGAGAACATCTCCATTCCCAAAGAGTACCCAAAGAGTACCCAAAGAGTCAAAGCTAAGCTGCTGCACAACTTTTGGTGCACTTCCCTGGGGTCTGAGTGATGGATGGGAGATCCTTTGGGATCTCCATGACTGACAGTTTCTATGGGAGTGGCTGAACTGTAGCTCTGTGACCCAAAATACTGGAAGATGTCCAGCCCCAAGAGCAGCAAGAAAGTGATTCCCATCATTCCCTGGGCACATGGGAAAACTTTCATCACCTTCCCTCACCAACATCCAAAAACTTCAGGCCACCTGGGAGAAAAACACACACTTGGATTTACTCCCCTTACTGGAGCAGGGATGGGAGCTGCAGCATCTCCTCCGTGGAGAGAAAGGGTGTGAATTACTCACCTGGAGTGCACACAGATCCAAGCAGCCTGAACACCCCCAGCACAGCCCCTTTCCCACCGCTTCCAACACCCTCCTCTCACACATTTTCCTCCCACCGTATTCCAGCCTTCCCCAAGCCCGAGCTGGCTCTCCCTGAGCTTTCTGCACCAGGGAACACAGAGGAAGAACATGAGAAAGCACATTTCCATGTGCCTTCCAGCTTAGGGCACCAAACAGCAGCAATAAACAATCCAACCAGTGTTTTTAGGAGACAATGGCACCTCTTGCCAAAGCCAGCGTGAAACACGCCCTGCCCAGAGCCATTTCACTTCAGCGGTTCAAACCCTCGGCTTGTTGCCAAGATATAGAGCCCAGGCTGCAGAATATTAGCATAGGCTGCCTTATCTGCAGGGAAATAAAGCCAGACCTGCTGCAAACTGTTGAGTGCAATATCACCATAGAAACCATGCAAGGAGAGGGTTGAGGTGTCTCTCCCCAGCTCCTTTCGGCGTGACGGCGAGCAGAGAGACCGAGCGCTCTGGCCCCACGCGGGGTGGGCGAGGGGGATGCTGGAGCAGCGCCAGCCCACAGCAGAGGTGTGAGGTGGGGAGATCCTCCCACCCACCCCCCTTGGGCTTTATATTTAGCCCCAGTCAGGTTTCCTCCCCAGCCACCCACCACCCTGTGCTATGCAGCAGCCCCCGGGATGGTGCTGAGGTGCTGCCTGGGCCCTGCATGCCCACTGTGTGCGCCCACCGTGGTCACGGAGCACGAAACAGGGACAAAACACTCCTTTTGGTTTCCATATGCACAGGAGACTGAGGGGAGACCTTGTTGTGGTGTTTGACATCCTCATGAGGGGATACAGAGGGGCAAGAATTGATCTCTGTGACTGGTGATAGGACGTGAAAGAGCTGGAGCTGAGTCAGGGGAGGGTTAAGTTGGATATCAGAAAATAGAGGGTGGTTGAGCACTGAATGAGCTCCTCAGGGCAGTGGCCAAGGCCACAACCTTGTCTGAGTTCAAGAAGGTTTGGACAACACCCTGAGGCATGTCCAAAGCAGGTCTCATCTGATTGTTGGGGTGTCCAGGAGTTGAACACAATGATCCTGATGGATCTCCTCCAACTCAGCATGGTCTAGGATTCTATGGTTTCAACAGCAGAGGAAGGGAAAAACCTGGGAGCAGGTCACAGAGCCCTGAGCCTTCTACCTACAGCACAAATTGAAATCCAGCCCCAGTGTGGAGACAGTCTTGTGCATGACAAGGCCTTTTCTGCAAATAGAGGTGCCTGAGAGAACCCACCTTCAACTGCAGCCTGGACCAAATGCTTTGGAGAAAAGGCAGGAAATCCCAGAGTGTTTGACATTCACCTCCTTCCCTCCCTCTTCCAGGCTTGCCATGAAACACAGCCATGAGACCACATCTTTGGTGCAGCACCAGCAGTGCTGAGCTGTCTGGAGACATCACAAATGCAGGTGCTCAGCCTTGATGATATCTAAGGAATAAGACCCCAGGTTGTGTCATAATGTCATAGAATCCTAAAACCATGGAATGGTTGGGTTGGAAGGGACCTTAAAGATCATCTCATCCCACCCCCTGCCATGGACAGGGACATCTTCCACTAGCCCAGGTTGCTCCAAGCCCTGTCCAACCTGGCCTTGGACACTCCCAGGGATGGGGCAGCCACAGCTTCTCTGCCCAACCTGTGCCAGGGCCTGCCCATCCTCACAGGGAAGGATTTCTTCCTTATATCCCATCTAAACCTACTATCTGCAAATTTGAAGCCATTCCCTGTTGTCCTGTCACTCCAGGCCTTTGCAAATTGTCTCTCTCCATTTTTCTTGGTGGCTCCTTCAGGCACTGGTGACCCCAAAGCCTCTTCCCCAGTCTGAACAATCCCAATTCTCTCAGCCTTTGCTCACAGCAGAGCTGCCCCATCCCTTTAATCAGCTCTGTGGCCTCCTCTGGACTCATGAGAAGTCCTTTGGTCCTCTGCAAGAACTACCAACATGATGTTTCCCCTCGTGTGGGGTTTCTTTATTGTTACTATTTCCAGGAGTTACCTGCAATTTCTCCTTGTGCTTCATAAGTAAGAAAAGGAGCCACTGATTCACTGGCCTATTGTTTCTTATTTTTTACATGTCTCATGTCCCCATTTAGTCATCTCTTTATATTAAGTGACCCTGGATTTTCATTAATATTGCTCCAGTGCTGCTGTTTTTCATCTTGACAACTTTAATTTCTATTTCATATACTCCATTAGATGCACGGATCAGAGAGCAGCTCAGGGAAGGCTCTTTTGTTCAGATATTGACACACTTATTTTCTTACCCCACTGTAATTCTAACAGGGTTATTACTATTTTCACTATTGCCTGACTTAGAGTAGGTTTTCCACTGTCCACAGTGTCATCCAGATCTGCCCCTCCCCTTTTGCCAGCAATTCCCATTCTTAGGGTGCAGTTATCCCCCCAGAAGCTCAAATTATCCCTCCCAAGAGCTGTCTTCCCATGGCTGGCATCACTGATTTCCCCCTGCCACCATCCTGCCCTTCCCTGCCTCCTGAAATCCCTCTGTCCTGGCTTATCTCCCTAATTATGTGCCACTTTGACCTTTGCATCCTCCCACCCCGCTTTTCTGGGCCATTAATGAACAGATAACCCAGGGGTGCTGAAGGAGATGCTGCCAGTGTTTCCTGCTGGGGGAGATGCAACAATTACAGCCTCCCACAGCAGTTTCATTTCTCCTGCATCCCATTCCCAAAATACAGATGTGTGGCCATTGCACTGGGAAAAGGACCTACATTGTCTGGCAAATCAGAGATTGGTGACTGACCCACGTGTTAAAATTGGGCCTCTAATTGATTTCAGATCCAATTCCTGTTTGTATAGGACCCAGTGTAATGCAGACTTGGATCATCCATGGGCTCTTTGCAAATGGAGATGAATAGGTTAATAAAATCAAAGGGTATGCAATAATTTCTTAAATTCAAATATTCTGGATATGCTGATTGGAAGGTAAGATTACCCAGGGCTGGGCCCTGCTTGTCTTGAAGAATTGTAATAAGATATTGGCATCTGCAGGAGCAGGGGGNGGTGTCCCTGCCCATGGCAGGGGGTGGCACTGGATGGGCTTTAAGGTCTCTTCCAACCCAAACCATCTATAATTCTTAATACTAAAAGTATTAAAGCCATGCTTTTTCACCTTAATAGCTTTAGATATGGCTCCTATTGGAGGATCCAACGTGAAATGAAAGAAGCACTTGGTTCTGAATGGGGTATCCAACTGACAAAACCTTACAGAAGAATTACTGGATAAACAATTTTAACAAGATTTTGGTCTCCTCCTCCTAAGTTGGATAAAACCTTTCCTGGTCTGTGCTGAGATGAGGAGTGAAACTGGTGGGACAAGCACCAGGAGATGAGAGACCCTGAGAAATAAAGGTATGAACACATCAAACTATCCAGCTCAAAACAACACCAAAGTACGTAAATAAATGTATGGACACACTGGAGGGCAGAAGAAATCCCAGGTGGAGAGAAATGTTTGGAAAAGGTGCTGCTCCTCTCCTGCCTGGAGACTTCCAGGA
Source organism: Scytalopus superciliaris (assembly GCA_013400415.1). NCBI lineage: Eukaryota > Metazoa > Chordata > Aves > Passeriformes > Rhinocryptidae > Scytalopus > Scytalopus superciliaris. The sequence continues at coordinate 14,833 of VXBX01000120.1, read as the reverse complement.
CTGACCCCCAACTGGAGCAGGGCTGTGTCAGGCAAATGTTTCCTAGAGGAGGTACAAACAGGCTGGGAGACACTCCTGTCCCTGCAGGTGACTTCCAGGTGAGACATTCCAGCCAGGAATTGGTTTGGAAAACTCTGTGATGGTTCTTCACTCAGCTCCAGGTCTTTTTCTCTCTCCAGAAGAGGCAGAGGGGACACATTAACCCTTGGTTTGAGACAGGGGATGGTTATTGAGCCCCTTTTTATGAGCACACAGCTTGTCAAAGGGCGTTAAAAACCTTCAAGGCATTTTGTGAAGAATAAAATGCTGAGAAAGTCTTTCATTATGACTTCATTGGAATTGAAAAAGAAATGGGGAAACTTCCATGTCCCTCCCACATCATCAATGCAGAGGCTGAAGAAGATGATGGAAATCAAAAATGGAATTAAACCTTCAAGAACCTCTCAGCAATCCATCTGTCCTGGGAGCAGCAGGAGGGTCTGATGGTATAAACTGTCCTTTTTCTCAACCTCTTAGACCTGACATAATCAGGGTGGGGTTTTAATCATTTTTCCAATGAAAACAGAGGAAATAAAAGCCTTTGGTCTCTGTGGGGCAAGAGCCACCTGTGCTTCCTTCCCTGGGGACTTTTGCTTAGAGATGCATCTTTGTGACTCTTGCCTGCCTTGGGTTTGTCTCCTACTTGATGCAGCCCCTTCTGCTGGCCCGTGTTTGGAGGCTCTTTAACCTCCTCTTTGTTGTAAAAATAACGCTCCAGGTTTTCCAGGAAAATGCTGGTGGGAGATTTATAACCTCGCAGCATTTCCTTTTTGTTCCCTCCTGAGGTCTGAACCTTTTCAGCGGATCCTTCAGCTGTTTTAAACTCAATTTAGCAGCCAAGACCTGCCACCAGCGGTGCCCAAAAGCTCTGCTGAGGAGTTGGGTTTTCTTCCATGTGTTTCTTCTGCCATGACAGACCACAGAAGGCCAGAGATGTGCTGCTGCTTTTGGAACCCAACATTCCTCCTACCAACGTCCTTCCTCCACACAGGTAAAACAGTCCAGATAAACAGAATAAAAGCCTCTTCTTTTTCACATCCTAAACCGCTTTTTTGCCCAGGAATCCCCTTCAGGCCTTGGTGCCAGTAACCCATCAAATTATCTTCATATCCTTATTCTCCTCCATTCTTTTTGTTCTGCTTCCCTGTCAGGTTTAAGTATTTCCCAAACCAGCAGGCAGGTCCCTTCTAATTCCAGAGGAATGAATTCCACAGGAGACTGGCAATGGAAAATCCTGACTGCTGACCCTTCACTGAGTGTAGAAACGACAGGGGGAAATAATTCTTGCCCCCTGGATTTGGGCAGGGGGAGTTTTCAGTTTGATTATGCAAATTTTATAGAACCCCAGACTGGTTTGGGTTGGAAGGGACCTTAAAGATCATCTCATTCCAAGCCCTACCATGGACAGAGACACTTTCCTCTAGAGCTGTGAGGGACTATTTGCAAGACAATGTGTTTTCCTTGGGAAAAGACATCCGAGAGAAGCCGTGTTAGGTCAACCAAATATTTCACTTGACCAGAAGGGAGCAGATTTATGATGTCTGAGTCATTTAATTAATTTTTATTTAGAGTTTAGATTTGTGCTGTTTCAAAGCATAAAGTCAAAAGAACCGTTTCAAGTGCATAAAAGCAATATATTTCAGGGCATCCAACGGGAAATACTTTACATTTTCTTCCTTCCCAATTTCTGGCTTGAAACATCCATCTTTCAACAAATGTATTAAGAGATTAAAAAAAGAAATCTCATGTTTGCTCCATGGTATTATTTTTCCCCCTGGGGATGCTCTCTGGCCTTGTGGAGAGCCCTTTGCTCAGCACAGTGGGTGACCTTTGCTCTCAGAGCAGCATTATGGACCTCCAAAGCTGATGAGAGGGATGGAGCACCTCTCCTGTGAGGAAAGGCTGGGAGAGCTGGGGTTGTTCAGCTTGGAGAAGAGAAGGCTTTGGGGTCACCTAATTGCAGCCTGAAGGAAGCCTAAAGATACATGGAAAGAGATTATTTACAAGGGCCTGGAGGGACAGGACAAGAGGGAATGGCTTCAAACTGACAGAGGGGAGGTTCAGATTGAATATTAGGAAGAAATCCTTCCCTGTGAGGGTGGGCAGGCCCTGGCACAGGTTGGGCAGAGAAGCTGTGGCTGCCCCATCCCTGGGAGTGTCCAAGGCCAGGTTGGACAGGGCTTGGAGCACCCTGGGCTGGTGGGAGGTGGCCCGCCCATGGCAGGGGGGGAACAAGGGGACCTTTGAGGTCCCTTCCAACCCAACCCATTCTGTGACTCTGTGACTGTTTGGGCTGGTGCTGTGAACACAAAGGTGATCTCTGCCCTCCAGAGAAAGATGGTTTATCAGACACCAACTCCAACCTCAACTCATTATGTAATTAACTGCCCTTGTCACAGATGGGGAAACAGAGGCCGTTTGGCCCCAGGTCAGCTGTGATAATGGAGGAGTTCTTGCCTCACAGCACCTCATTCATCCCCTTCCCTCAGGCATTTAATCATCATTTAATCCAAGGATCCTCATTCATTCCAGGCTCTCACAGCCCTGCGGGGAGTCTTTCAGAGGGCCATCCAAGATATTTAAAGCTGGCAAGGGCAGCTGGGAGGGTGGCAGGATTGTCTGTGCCGAGCTCCTTGACCCTTCGCTTTGAAGAGCTCCCTCGCACCAGTGGCAAAAATAGAAGAGCACTAAATGGCCCTTCTGAAGATGAAATGGCCCATCCATTTCCTTGGCTCATCAGGACCATCTTGCTTGTGATCCTAAGCATGAGAGAGAGGAGTTAAAGCTTTTGTGGAAAGTTCTCTTAGAAGAAGAGCTAAGAGGGAGCCGCAGCCTCCGGAGATTCGTGCAAAGCCAGACACGGAGAGATGATATTTAAATTTTTAAACAGCTCTGGTTGATTGGGTCAGGCCCTGTTTAATGACACAGACTGATGGTCACTCTGGGGTTGATCCTTCTTGAAGATTCTGGCACCAACCAGTCATTATAGGATGAGGTAATTACGGGGCAGGTTCATTAGCCTGCAAAGAGGTTCAGGTCTCATCCTTTCACATCTTTGTGTGGGATAGAGAGAACTTGGCTACGTGACCTTTCTGTTTCAAACAATAAGAAGGTGTCAAAAAGCCCCATCATGGAGCTTAGATTTATACAGAATAGATTGAATGGTGTTGGGGGGAAAAAACCCACTAAATAATAAACAGGGAATAATCTAAGTGTTAGTTATAACACATCCTGAAATTGTAGATATATTGACGTTGTTAAGGCTCCTTTCAGACACCGGGGTCAGCCCCTCATCTCTAACCAAGAGAGCAATTTTAGAAGTCAGCAAGATCACTCACAAAACACCAGTGAAGTGGGAGAAAAGGCTTTCCTGGAAGAGAGCTGATTGAAAATTCCAGATGTTCCATGACCCCAGTTGTTTCCCAGTTGCACAGGAGACAACTGGGGTCAGATTCTCCACCGCTGTGCCCCAGGAACGGGAGCAAACCTGACACACGAGAGTTCCATCAGCCTCTACCAGGCTTTGGGGTGCTCCCTCTCCTTCCATCAGCAAAACTCCTCCCAGGAGATGTCCCTAGAAGCACCTCTTCACAGCCAGAAGGGCAGGGTGCAACATATTTGTAACAAAGGATGACCACAAGGATCTGTTCTTCGCTCCAGAAGTGGGAGCCTGTTCAGAGACCTAAAAAGCAACAGGGCTCTTGCAAATCTCACTGGTGTCCAGGACAAAGTCATCCAGAGATGTGCTCCAGCCACACTCCCAACCTCCGACAGCTCCACAAAACCAATTAAAGGGCTTAAAACCTACCAAGGCCTGGAGTCCTGGGATATTTTTGGTTCAAACCAGCTTGAAAGGGACAGTTTGAAGGACTTTGGGGCATGAGGGACTAGAAAGCCTTAGCCAGAGGTACAAAGGATTAGTTCATGGGACAGTAATTACTTTGCAGTAAAGGACATTAATTTGAAGTTAGTAGGGTTCAAGATATTTCATTATTCATCCTGCACCCCATTTGCAATGATATCATTTCAAAGTGATGGATTCAAATCCAAGCAAGCGATGCTGGAATGGGACAGAGAATACACTCGGGAAGTTTTATGAGCATAAAGAGATCCATAAATTTTGAGGGGGAAAAGTCATTACAAAGAGAGAAAATATTTTAGCTGTCAATCCAGCTCTCTTTGTTGTTGAGGGAATAGTTCTACAGGATCCAGAGCCCTGCAGACCCCCCCACCCCATCCTTGCTGGATGCCCTGAGATGGCACAATAACCAGCAATGTTGTGCCTTCCCACCTCCTACACACGGAATGTGTGAAGGGAACAGCCTTGCCCTGACTGTGACAGTGGGGAAGGACAAGGGGGAGCACAACGAGCCATGGGACAGGAGGACCCATCTCTTTGAAGCGTAGAAACACAACACTCTTCCATTTTCACCTCTTGGAGCGACTGTGGGACCCCTGAACAGCCACTGGGACCTCTGGCAACAACTGCACCCACCCAGCCAGTTGTGAGCTGGGAATTCTGTGGTGCCAAAGATTTGGGGACTGATGTGAAGTCAGCAATGAGAGGATTGAGGAGCTGCCACCTCCAGCAAACTGCTAAAATGGAAAGACTAAACCTCTGCCCTTCCCACTGGCGGAAGGAAAAGCTCTTTCCAAAGGTTCTTGTGACACCTGAAAGAGAAGCTGGACAAGGGGTTGGGAGGGGGGTCATCACAGACACTGCAGGAAGGATGGGCGTGCTGGAGAAGCTCCTTTTTATACAAGAATATTTTGGATTTGGGAAAGAGGAGGATCCCTGGGAGCTCCCTCACCTTCCCATCTCTCTCATCCTCCTGCAGAATTGGACACACCAAAATCCTGGGAGCTGTAGGAGCAGCACAGAGGCCAAACCCTCACAACGGCTTCAGGAGGGCTGAGTAAAGGGAGGGAAGAATAAAATACCTGTGGATTTGCAGCAGAATGAAATTCATCTGGCAGTCACACAAGCGCACCCAGGTCATGCAGGGTTTGCATCTCCCCTTCGGAGCAAGAAGCATTTGAGTATTAACACAAAACAAGCCCAGTTTGCAGAATCACATGGCTAAGAATGTGTTNAAAAAAAAAAAAAGTCTCAAAAGCAGCATTAGACTTGCTATTAAAACAATGTAGAGAACATGATCCCACCTCGGCAAGAATAGAAAAAGAGGAGCTATTTATTCCTAACGGTTTCATTCCAAGAAAAGGAGTTTGAATATACACTTAACATTTCAGGCAGCTCTTCCTCTGCCTGCTGAGCACTTCAGCTTGCAACAAATATAAACGTAATTTCATTTTATATATACCAACAAAATGCAAATTACAAGAGCAATAGTCTGGAGTCTTCATCCTTTATCTCATCTGTATCCCAGTCTCCCCCCATGCGAGCAGTGAATGTCTGCTCAGGGATTTGCTTTTTTTTTTCCCCAGCCAAGTAACTTATGCCACATTGTGTTGCTTTCCTGCAATATAAATAATGTTCACTTAACAGTGAATGCATTAGAGAACTACATTTCTATTGAGTTGTCATTTCCAGAAATATTCTTCTTTTAGGGTAGAAATTTTCCATTCTCGGTCTCGGCTGAGAAACACTTTTGCTCCCCACTTATTTCTATCTTTTCTGGTTATCTCGCTCTTATTTTTAATTTTCAACTTACAGCACTATCTCCCAGGAAGAAACGCAGTGAAAGCACAGACCTGTAACTGAGGCTTAATTGGGGAGATCATTTATAACCCAGCTGGCAACCAGCTGAATTTCTTGGGCAGGGCAGCAGCATTAAAGTGCATCTTTCACTGTGACCAGTGCAAACATCAGGAATGACACAAGGAGAAGGAGGGGAAGAGAAAGAGCCTTCACAACTCCCAAGGTTTTCACCATGTGGATCTGGGAAAGCAGAACTCTGATGGAGATCAGCATCTCGTGCAGGACTGCAGAGAGCAGGGACGGGGCAGTGCCAGCCCACCCCTTCTCCTCCTGCAGGTACCCACTTTGGTCCTGCTGAAACCAAAAGGTCCACCTTGGAGCCCCAGGGGGGGGATGAGGCCACCTCAGTTCCGACCCAAATGGGCCTCTGGGAGAACCTTTTCTCAGGCAGTTCACAGCTCCTCACCAGGGGTGTAACCTCAGGGCTGGATGAGGGAAGAGGTGCAGAGAGGGAGAAGGTCTTCCCTTCCTTTACTGACCTTTGTCCTTTTTGGGTGTTTAGACAACTTGCACTTTTGGACAACTGAAACAAAACCAGTTTCACAAAGAGGGAAGAGGTTTTATTTGAAGTTTCCACGAGTCCTTCCTTACGTTTTCCCTCCACAATTCAAACTCAACGCGAACACCAACTGGCTTTTGTCAGCTTAAACAAACAGGAGAAACCCTGCCCATCACACAAAGACAGGCTCTGCTTCTGGTTGTTTTCTCCCTTGCTCCTCCCGGAAGGAGTGCAGGATCTAGGCCAGCAGCTTCATCCACTTTCCAAGTCCTAAAAATAAACACCGTTTGTTCCTTGCCCCTTTTGCTTCACAAGATCTCAGATGTTAAATATTCAAAAAAGCCACATATAGAAATCTGATTCATCTAATTATTCTTGGACATTTTTCCTCCTAAAGCACACATATACCAAGGGAAGAAATAATACCACCAAGTTGCTTTCCTCCACCAGCAACTTTAAAAAGCCCTTCTCACTAACAGATGGCAAAGAGGGCACAATGATGGGCTGAGTGGTGGAAGGTTTGAGATGAGCATCCAGTGCAAGTTGCATAAACTGTCATCTCTAAGCTAAAACGTCCACTAAGATGTTCTTCAGCACCATCACCTATGTGGTTTTGCCTTCCTGTGTGTGCCTGTGCATCATGAGATGAGAAGTACATGAAGTTACCCACAGACTTAAAGGGAAACACTCCCACCTTTCTTTATTGTTTCTGGTTTTCTCCTTTTAGGTGAGGTTTTCAAGGTGTCTGAGTGTTTTTTAGTAAGTGGTGGAGCGGCAGAGCCCAGTCCTAAATCAAGGAGGGATGTAAGAAAACTCCAGTGACTTTATGGGAAGCCCTAGAAATCTTTAATTCTGGATTGGTGACAATGAGCCCATCTAGGAGAAATGAACCTACCACTGTCCCCAAACCCAGCCTTTGAAAGTATTAAGTGACAATTAATGGTTACTTTTGCCCTTCCTATGCCTGTACCTCCCTTTGCACGGTGAAATAAGAACCATCCAAGCCCCTCTCACTGGGGTGCTCTGATGTTGAGTTGATGTGTGTGAGGCCTCAGGCTGGGCCAGGGGAGGGGCAAGTGGGACATCAGGAGGAATTTCTTCACAGAAAGGATGGTCTGACATTGGAAGGGGCTGCCCAGGGTGTTGGTGGAGTCCCAAGCCCTGGAAGTGTCCAAGGAATGACTGGACATGGCTGGGGACAAGATGGGGATCAGGCACAGTTTGGACTCAATCTCAGTATATTTTCCAACCTTAATGATTCTCTGATATACCAAAACAACTCCAGTGACCCCAACTTTGAGGTGCAACCCTAAAATTAACCTAATCAGGTTCAAGTTCATCTTCTGGAGGCTGGTTCATCACTCCACACCAGCAGGCACAGGGAGACTCTTTGACAGAGAAGATGTTTCCTCCAAAGAGTACATCCCTCTGACTCCCTGCTGGTCCCCACGTGGCCAGGAATTGAGGAGCACAGCAGCAGGAGGGAAATGTTTTGCTGGGTGGTTCTTATTGAATTCCAACACACACATCCCCCCCAGATTTAAATCAACCACAACACTTCAGCAACTGAAGCCAAGGTTGCCAAAACCTTTCCTTGAAGAAAGGGACCACGGAGAACATTTTGGGTGCCAACGATGTTAAATTGAAACCTTTAGACTATTTTCTACTTGGGAGGATGTCACAGTTTAATTTCCCAAAGAAAACTGAAGTTAAAAAATTGAAGTTGAGAACATTAAAAGCTCAGAATCATCTTAATCCAGATTAGACAAAAACATTACCCTTCATTTTACCCGATTGTCTTGTCTTTTTAATCTGCCATTCATCTGAAACTCAATTCTTTCAGTGCTTCTACATGGCATTAAACAATTTTCTTGATTTTTAAACGCTACAAACAAGCTGAAATAACAGTTATTTGCACTAACAAAGCAGTTGGGCCACATCCATTTCCATACCTGTCAGACAGCTAAATTTAATGAGTTAATTATGTGGGGACAGAGGGGGAAGCTGCAAGAAAAGGTTCACCTGGCAACACCCAACCCTGTCCTCTTGTCCTCTGAATAGCCCCTTCATCCTTTCCTTCACCTGCTGGAACAGGATGTCAGATCTCAGCTTGTACATTTTGTCCCCCATCTTAAATCTA
>VXBX01000118.1:19515-46173 GCA_013400415.1 Scytalopus superciliaris | reverse complement strand
GAAAGAAACCTGGACTTCCTTTCATGGTGCTGAACACAGAATATTTCCTGTAATTTGTCAAGATGTGTGCTCTGGGTTATTGTTAACGAGGAAACTCACCCCTCACACCCTATATCTAGGACATGCACCATTCTGACTGAGGGGACTTGCTTTTCTATCCCCTTTTCATTTTTTATCAGAGTTGAGGTCTTCTAAAATACAGAAGTATATAATAGTGAGCTAGTTGGCAAGTTGGGAGTAGAAGAGGGTATTTCACCTTGATTAAATGGTAATGTGCCAGTTTTGTCTTCTCCTGTAGTTCTCATATTTACTGTTTTTTAGTTGAAAGTAGTTTTCTGGTTGACAGTTAAATGCTTTCTTACTTTAGCAAATTGTTTGAAGTGATCATGACATGGAAAAAACCTTCTGAACCCACTTATCAACTTGAATTGATATCAATATATTCTACTCTTTTGGCAAGTCCCTCTGAGCCCACTGCACTCTCTAGACAAAATGCAGCTTAGTAACAAATACAGAGAACTTAAAGGGTGGGAGGAGGAAAGAGTATTAATTGAAGGGTGTGAAGAAATTTATTTTTTATGGCAGTTTTTTTGGCCTTCAGCTGAAATGGTTTGTTTGAAGGCCATTATACTCAAGAACAGTTTAACCATGAATTTGATATAAAGTTAAAAACCACTGATTTTGAATGCAGTTTCCCAAATGTCTTTTTCTAGTTTCACTCTTCTCTGATGCACTTGAAGTTTTTTTAAAACCCTGTTTGAAAGATGTGTCTATGCAATTGGAGGAACTAGAACAGCAAGGAGTGATAGCTAGAATGTCTATTTATAGTTTATTTGGTATTCAGCCAGTTTTATCTTTGTCTTTTTCTATTTCTTTTGGGTTTAATGCTGTGATCTTCAAGGCTTTATGCTGTGTGACTTAGTTTTCATGAACACTTTTCATTTGCAGCAATTGTGACAGTGACTTTGAGTAGATAGAGGCTTGTGGATCAGAGTAGAGATGTACAGTCTCTTTGCTCAAGACTTGTATTCATTTAACTTCCTACAGACCTATGATACATTTCATGTCCAACCATGTTTTACTTACTAAACCTTTGAAGGTAGAACAAAGAGGACCTTTCATATATTCTTTCCATGTAAGAACAGGCCCAGAAGAAGACTTCTGTTATGTTTTCAAAGGTCAGGCCCACAGTTGTCATTTGGGTTGCCTCGAGCATCATCAACTGACATTGTAATCACTTACCTCCCTTAAAAAAAGAGACAGCTTCGATAGTCTGTGGTGGGTCCCCATGCCCAGATAGCAGTCCTCTAACTTAAAGGACATGTCTGGCTTCTCAGGGCTTTCCTCAAAACTGTGTTGTGGGATAGCATAGATCTGATGCTTTCATGGTCATCCTTTTACTCATCATTTCCAAGCCATGTCAAATCCTACTCAGGAGAGGCTGCTTCCTCTTCAGCTTTGCAGCCTTATCCAGTTTTGGGTCGAAGATGTCTTGGCACTGTGCCCACAGTGGTGTGTTCTGAGCTGTGTAAACCGGGCTCTTCAGTTGTCAGTGCAGGTGTTTTTCTGCCTAAAGCTCTGGGAGCATTACAGTTACATGGGCTGTGTCAGCTGAAGCCATGTGATAAAGTTACTGAGGGAAGCAGAGTTCTGCCTCACAAATAAGGTAGTGTTGCTCAAACATATTGTTTTGTGCTTCTGATCAGTGCTGGCTCTGCTCACCCAAGTCGGCTTATGGCAGTGCAGTCTCCTGCACTGGAGGAATTGAAAAGGGTTTTCAACCTGAGAGAGTAACCATTCACTTTTTTCTTATCTCTCTCCAAGGGGACTCTGCAACAATGAGTTTGTACTTGTAAATTGCTTTGCTGCTTGCTCCCTGCATTGCATTGGTTTCCCGAGTTCTAGGTAGCTTGGACTAGCTGGTCACGGCCTGCCTTGTCAGGGCTGCTGAGGTGCTGTTGATGGAACTGAAAGGAGTTGAGACGGGGCCTAAAATTACTGACAGACAACCTTTTTTTGTTTGGCACAGGTACCTGTCAGAGGTCACATGTTCAGTGCTTCACAACAATTTACATATGCAAATATTCTGCTTAAATGCCTTACCTGGGCTGCAAGCTCCTAGAGATGGGGACGTACGTGCAAACCTATCTGTCATCTCAATGGTTTAATGGTTTGCAAATAATACCTTTCTTCTGCCTTGCTTTGCAACTACAGCTCAATAGAATAACTATGCAATTGCATAATATATGAGTTGCAGTACTATTCTTGGCAAGTGTTTTAGTCATTTTGTTTGCAACGCCTACAGATACTCCTATGGATTCAATACCATCCTTGAATTTGTTTTAAAGATGGAGTTTAATATTAAAACAGAAGCCTGATGTTCGGACCTTCATGTTCTGTCTTGCTTAGACATAGTTTTTCCTGTATTTTGCTCTGTGTGATGATCTGTACCTGTTAAGAGGGGATGGTCTGGCTTATCATGCCCCCATTTTCCTAAGCTGTTGTTCTGCCATTCTTTCTTCTGGGTCTTAAACTCTAGTATGTTTAGATAGTAGTTTTTCTTTTTCTGTTTTCTTTTTTGTTTCCCCCCCCACCCCCACCCTTAGGCCATATACATGTTCTCATCAGTCTTTTGCTCAATGACACTTAGAAGACTTTTTTCATTTCCTTGCGAGAAAAAAATAGCTCTGCTCACACTCCCTTGCTAAATTTGTGGATGTAGTTGAGCAGAAAACTACAGCTTGCCTCACAGATATCCTACGCTGTGGTCATATCCAGGCTTCCTTGAACTAGCAGGAGCCTGCCATAGCCAGAAATACTTGGGATCATCACATTCCCTAAGACAATCTAACTTCTAAAACATGTCTCCTTCTCATCTCATTACAAAAATACAGCCTGTGTTACCATTTATATCAGTGTAGATTTCAGGGTATTACACATGTGATTTTTTGCATATACCTGTTTGTTTCCCCCCACGAACCGGAGGGATGTGAGGTGGAATGTGCGCTGAGACCCGTGCCTTCTGTTTTGATTTTTGTGTCTAATTCTATTCTACCCAAATAGACCTCTTGGGAGACTGTAGGGGGAAAGAAGAAAAGCCTTGGAAAGGAAGGTTTGGAAAACAAAGAGAACAGAGAGAAACGAGGGGACAGAGAAGTGAGTCGCGGACGGGGAAGTTCCAACAGACGGGGAAGAGGAGGCAGCCGTGGCCGAGAGTGTACGTACAGGGGTTAATCTGTAAAGATTTAGACACTTTTCTTGCAGCTGGAGCTCACTGAATTAAAAGCAAGTGCTTGCTGGAGCAAAGTCCATCCAACTGTAGCTCAGCATTGAAGGGATCGTAACTTGTTTGTGCCACAGGTATGCTTGATCTGTCTGTGTGACTTGGTGTTGGGATGGTTTGTACTTGTTCAGAGACACTCAGTTTAATTTAAGTCTCTCAGATTCTTGTTTGGTGAGCTGATCTTGTAAAAATTGTTGTTCTTCATGTAAGTTTTAGCATTGACTCTTTGTAAGACTGCTTGAGAGCAAGTATATCGCTGCACAGCTGATACACTTTTTTGTTTCTTTTAATGAAAAAATTATCCAGCTTTGACTGCATCTCCTTTTATGAGTGGGAGAACCTGAAGATGTTCTCATCTTCTCATAAGGGGAATGAAAACACTGGGATGATTATTAATCTCTAGCATATATTTCTCACATAAACCAACCAAAGGTGAGTTTTTACAACAGAGAAAATTCATTCTTAGTTCAAACATGTAAAACTTTGCTACAGTTGCAGTAATACATTGTACAAAAGCAAACTGATGTTTCCAAGTTAGATAAAATCACATAAGGTCACATTGGAGATACCATTGGATTGCTTTTTATCTAAGTTTTGTCAGCATTATCAAAGCTCTGTACCTTTCCCTGTAAGGTCTGTACACCACACTGAGAGATGAGAAAAGAAATCAGAATGAATGCAGTGTTCAGTGTTCCACTTCAAAGCATGAAAAATATTTACGATATTAACAGACTCATCTAATTCATAATTGGAATAAATTCAAATATTGCGCCAGTGTAGACATTGTGAATCTTTCTAGGATGGAATAGTGCCAAGATGAAAAAAAAAATGTCAACAAAATTAACAGCCATGCTTAGAAAAGTTGAAATCAGACCCATCAAAATGAAAGAGAGTGGCAAAACTTTTACCAGAGACAAATGCTGCTTGTCTCTTCTTGTAAACTGGAATTAAAGATACCTGAGATGGTTACCAAATCTTAATATTTTCTTCCCAACTTTATGTCCAAGCATTGTTGGTTTTATTTTTCCATTGGAAGTTGCACAGTACAAAATCTCATCAGTGGTTTTAGAGGCCAGTCTCTTTTTTTTTCCCCCCCACTTCAGGGAGCCAGCCATTTTTCAGAGTACCTCATCAGGAGTTTTCTGCAATATAGTTGAGTTGCAGTGCTTTTTTAATTCCTTACTGTCACCCAGTTGTTACTCCTCTGCTTTACATGCAGAAGAGAAATCTTTTGAGTTTCTCTGTACAGGGATGTGGTATGAGCAGGCAGTAGAAGGTCGGTCTTATGGGTTTATCTCTTATTCTTCTGCTGTATCAAGGAAACACAGGATGAAGCAGCTGTATTTCCTACTTCATTAAAGAGATGAGGCCGTAATTAGTTAAATAATGTAGGCTGCAAAACATGGCACTTGTAGATCTGTGTCTGCTGAGGGATATTTCCTTATTAGATGTTTTGCTTCCTAATTGTCCAGTACAAAGTAAACACAACTGGTTCTAGCTAGGCCCCCAGAGGAGAGGGGTGACTGACATCTGTTGACCAATCCACTTGAAAATCTTGCTTTTTCTTTTGGGGTTCAGGTTAAGCAGATGGTTGTATTGTCTCATGTGTGAGTCTCTAAAGCTCCTTTTAAGCTGTCCTCTCTCCACAGTCAGAGATGAAGAGAATGGAGTGGACAACAATCAAGGAGACAGGCCTTCAGACCGTGGGAAACGTGGCCGTGGGAGAGGTGAGATGGTGGCATTGGTGTGGGACTGGCACTGATTTCATGTCCTGAAATGGGACTCTCCCATTTATTTCTTTAAATGCTTCTTCTTAATCATTTTTTTGATTATCCTTTGATTCCATTAACGCTTCAGCCACCTTGAATTTGAGTACATCTCCCTTCCTTATCCCTTATCATCCCTTGGTCTCAGGAAAACTTAGCAAAATCGACACAGATCACATTCACAGTGGTTTCCTGTGTGGCAGGCTGTTGTGCCCTGGCTATGGAGATGGGCTCATGCCAGCCTCCTGGGAGTGGGAGTGTGCTGGGCTCCTCAGGATGTACCTTGGCAGCAAGGAGAGCACAGGATTCCATCTGTGTGGTTCTCGGGGTGCCGTTTCTGTGGTTGTCAGGCTTGCCTTCTGTTTTTGGTAGCCAATCAGAGAAGGTAAAAGCCACCTTAAAAACTTCTTGCTAAGAGAAGGAATTTGTCATGGAAGTGTTGGTGAGGAGAACTGCGGAAGAGGAATACTGCTGAGTCTTAGGTACAACTTCACTCCTATCCTGTGGAAGCAGTGGGATAATGGATTGGATGTGGAATCACACCATGCATAGTTGGTTTGGATTTTCACAGGTTGAGGTGGAAAGAGGCCTGCTTTTTCCTTAGAGTAGGAGAAATGGAAATGAGTAACCCCAGTATGGTGTAGATTGTGCGTGGAAGTGGGTATTAAATGAGTTGAATTGACAAAACCTGTAGCAGAGATAATACAATTAATGAGTAGTGTCTGACTCAAGAAAAATTCTGCCTTTGAAGGACTCCTTTCACTTGGGAAAATCCTGTAACAAGGCATTCAGAGGCAGGCACATCCAACCTCATTGTCTCCAGACATGCATCTTGAAGGAGCGGAAGGATGCAAAGGAGTAGCTTCCAAAGGATTGTGAGAATGTCTTGGTTGTGCCTGTGAATCAACAAATACCAAATGGTCTGTGCAGAGGCAGCTTTGCAGAGGAGCATGTGGTATAGTTCACAGCCACAGTATTTGACATGTTAGCACTTTTAATAGATAGAATGTAAGTCTTTCAGTTACTTGTTTTATAAAATAATTCAAATTATAAATATAAAGGCAAGATTTTTTTTTTAATTGTTCAGTGAAACATAGAGGTTAATTTTAAATGCAGTCTGGTTTTGCTTTGAAACTTTGTTAACTAGACACTGCTTTTGTTGTCAAAACTGTAGCTCTCTAGATGAATATCATATATCTCAAACTTCATTGTCAGGTCAAACTGACCTAGCTTACTGGAGAAACAGAAAAAACTTCAAGCAGTTTTTGTTCACTGGCTTAGTGTACACAGTATTTATTGTATCACTCTACCAGATATGCTAGACTGTACATTCCTGTGAACAAAGTATCTTAATGAAGTGCCTGTGATAGACCTGTTGAACAGCTGCAGAATCATTTTATTATAAATGTATTTTGTGGCAGCAAATACCTAATTCATTCTACAATGCAAGCCCTTGAAATTTGCAGGGAGTTGTATAAAGCTGTTTAACTCAATTCTCGTCCTTTCAGGGATGCATGACCTTCTTTCTTTGGATATTAGCATAAAAAATAATTAAAAAATTACTGCCATTTTGTTCAGTGGTCCTTCTTTTCTGTTACACAGAGTAGTCAAATGTGGGATAACATGCTTCAACTGGAAGTAAATAGATCACTGATCATCATCACAGAACCTTTTTTTAGAAATGTTTCATGCAGACTGTGTGTGTGTGTAGGCATTGGATACGAAATAAGGGGTCAGCTAATTATCTGAGCAACACACTCTCTCCCTATTTTAAGCTGCCTTCCCAGTCTGCAGTTATCTTACTGTCTGCTCTCTGGGGGAAGATTTGCTGGGCCATCATATTACTGCTTCACTGTAGAACAACCTCATTTTAAGAAATAATAAGTACTGGAAATAGCAGAAATGGGATCGGCGCAGAGGTGATAATGTGCTCTCTACTGAGGGGAGAAAACCCTGAGGCACTGCCTTCATTGTGCATAGACCTCCCATTAATGACTGGGTCATGTTCTTTGAAACTTCATGAGGTGGAAGGTGCACAGAGTTCAAACACCAGTGAGAGCTGCAGGACATCAGGGATTGGAAGTAGATACAGATATTGACTGATGCACAGAAAGCAAAAATGTATGGCAGGCTGTGTTACAGGACTGGTCTCAGCTGTAATTGGTGTGCCCTCAACCTTGTTAAACCAAGGGTGTCAACCGTGTATTGGATAGGAATCAGGCAATGTCTTGTTTTAAGTTGCCCTTTTCATCTGTGGGGTTTTTTTAGAGCTAAATTTCTTGAATGAACTTAATTTGGATGTAAGAAATACTGCAATGGTGATGAACTGTAATCGCATCAAAGTGATTATATTTGTCGGTATGGCAAGGATTTGCAGCAGCCCAGAATGGAATCTCCTGAAGAAATTATGATTATGTCTTTAGATTGTCAGCTCTAGAAACTTTCCTTCATTTGTGTTTGAATTAGCTGCAGTCGTACATACAAACTGAGAAGCTTTGCAAGCACAGGCTGTTTTTGTGCAGCTCTTTTTCTGTCTTCTTCCATCCTCAGTTTTAAGTGCAGCTCTGGTTCTCCCACTTCCTCCACCCCACGTTGAAGAGGATGCAGTAGGGCTAGAAAAGGCTTGTGAAGGTACTGGGAAGGTTGCACTTACAGGGTGTGAGGATCCAGCAGACTAGGAATGTTCTGCCTGCAAGAGGGAGGACTGAGTGGGTGCGTGGTAGAGGTCTGTAAAATCTTGTGGGAATATCAATTGGTCACTCCAAGCAAGTATGAAAAAGAGAGGATATTAAATGAAATCAGCAGGTTACAGATTCAAGATGAACTTGCAGAGGTGGTTCTTCCTTTATGTAGTTAACCTGAGGAACTCCTTTCAGCAAGATGGTGTGAGTGCAGAAAAGGTACACAGAGAGACTTGACAATTTCATCCTCAAAAAGAACTGTGGCAAGAAAAGGAAAAACTTCCAAAGACTTTGTTGTATGTAAATTATATTTGACTGAGGAAGTCAGAGCCACAAATAGTTAAGGATCAGGAAAGCATCCAGAGAAACTGCACTGTGGTTTCAGTTTGTGAGTTCTTCCCTAGACATCTAATTAACCATAGCTTATAATATGATAGCAGGTAGGTGAACTTTTGGACTTGATTCAGCATAGAAATTGTTACAGATTCATGTGTAGTAATTCTGGTGTGGAAAGGGAAGATATCTTTGTTCCATGCCCTTCTGTTCCTCCTTGTTCTTCTTCATTATTTCGGAGCAACATAAGCATGCCATAAGTGTGGATGCTGACAGAGAATTTCTTTCCTAAAAAACAGAAATAAAAATGAAAGGGAAAAATACTGTGTTTTAATTCTGGACTCAAACAGCAAGCAAGGAGCCTCCCAACTCTTGTTTTGTCTGCTGGCTGTGTAAGAAAGCAGAGCAGCTTATCCTTTTCACAGATATCTGATTATAGTCCAGTCATATTTTTGATCTGCTTTTTCTTCTTAAACATTTTTAGATAAGAAGTATCCTATCTATGCTATCCTTGAACAAGTTGAGTTTCTATAACAAGAATTGCATGTGTAAACATTCTCTTGGTTTAAAAGCTTAGCCCAGTTGGCACAGGATATATTTTGGAATTTCTGTGCCAGAACTAGTCAGGATGTTATTTTTTGTAAAACGTAAATGTGGAGCAGACCTTCTGGAGGTCACAATCTGAAGTCTGTTTAGTTTTGCTGTGGTTAAGAAACTGTGTCATGTACGTTTTTTATTCTTTTGAGATTAACCATAACTTGGATGTAACAAGTTGCCTGTTTTCCTCTAAATATAATTTTAGAGTTGAAAGTTTTCTGCATGCGCATCTAAAAGTGCTTTCTAAAGTATATGCAGTATATAAAACTGATGAATTGCTTCTGGCCTCATGATGACTAATAAGGACAAAAATAATTTGAATTATTACATACTGCTTTGGTGTTTGTTTTGGTAGTATGGAATACCTAGAATGCAAAGTTTCTACACTTAGCCTCCTTATCTCTTAAGGCTTAAGCCTCTGTCAGCTTGGTGTCTGCTGGGAGGATGACTGGCTCTGCATTTCCAGAGCAGAGACCAGAGCCCCTCAGTTACTGTGCAGTCAGAGATAAGCACAAATCTGGGGTGTTGCTTGCCTGTTCACTCAGCATTTCCTTTTCCTTTCAGCTGTTCTTTAGGCCTCTTTCTTGAAATAACTTCCTGTAAACGCATTAGGGTAAAAATCTGAGTTTTGAAATAAAGCACCTGTGGGAGTCAGAGCTGTTCTGCCTGGGGAAGAGAAGGTTCCAGGAGATCATCCAGCACTTTCCAGTACCCAAAGGGAGCTTATAACAAGAAGGAGAGAGAGCTTTCATATGGGCAGATAGTGATGGAATGTGGAGGGGACAGTTCTAAACTAAAAGAGGGGAGGTTTAGATTAGGCATTAGGAAGAAATTCTTTGCTGTGAGGGTGGTGAGACCCTGGCACAGTTTACCCAGAGTTGTGGCTGCCCCATCCCTGACAGTGTCCAAGGCCAGGTTGAATGGGGCTTTGAACAGCCTGGTCTAGTACAAAGTGTAGTATGCAGGCAGGTTGGAACAAGATGATCCTTAAGGTCCTTCCAACACCCTCCTGTGGTGATTTGTGGTCTTACCACACTGGTGAAGAGGACTTTAAGCTAAAGTTGCTGTTGAAGGGCAACCTTAGTTGATTCCAATACTACCAGTTTGATGCCAGGACCAGCAAGAGATGCTCAGAACCTGGAGAAGGATATCAGGACAGCACCTGAACTGCAGCACAAAGGAATTATAGCCATTCCAGCCAGTAAGTGTCTTCACTGGTGGTCCAACCCAGTTGCCTCTGTGCAAGCACAGAGTGTGGGGAATCAACAGGAGGAGTTAGGGATGTGTGCATGCCTGTAAGGCCATGATCTTATTGGCATCATGAAAATGTGGTAGGGTGGCTCCTGTGAGTGCTGTAATGGAAGGGTACAGCTTCTTCAAGAAGGATGGGTGGGGGAGAGGAGGGACTTGTTACACTGTCAGTGACAGTGACCAGCTGGAGGACACAGAGCTCTGCCTGCAGATGGATAGGGAACAAGACAAGAGCTCATGGGTCAGGATTACAGGGAGAGGAGGGACAGGTGATTTTACAGTGGGGGTCTGTGACAGGCCTCCTGAGCAGGAAGCCCAAGCAGATGAGGCCCTCTATAGACAGATAGGAGTGGTTTGGTTCACAAGCCCTGGTACTGGTGAGGGAGTGTTGGAAGGATGTGTTGGAAGGACAACACAGCTGGGCACAGGCAATCCAGGCAGTTCCTGGAATGTTTGCATGATAACCTTCCTCTCCCCAGCAAAGAGGGTGGTGAGGAATGTGAAGGCCAAGGGCAGCCTGAGCTGCAACGACCATGATGTGGTGGAGGTTGAGAGCCTTGGGGCAGTGAGGAGGACACTCAGCAAACTCACTGCCTTGGCCTGCAGGAGAGCAGACTTTGGCCTCTTCACTCTGCTTGGTAGAGTGCCATGGGATAGAGCCCTGGAGGGAAGAGGGCACAGGAAAAGCTAGTTAATATTTAAGGATCTCTTCCAAGCTCAGGAGTAGTGCATCCCTGCGAAGAGAGAGAGTTGGGAAAACCACCCAACTGCAGGGATGGGCAGGGAGCTCCTGGACAGACTCCAATGTGAAAAGGAAGCCCACAGAGAGTGGAAGCAAAGACAGGGAGCCTGGGAGCAATAGAGGGATTGTCTGAGCGGCCAGGGTTCTGGTTAGGAATGCTAAAGTTGTAATGTTGGGAATAAAAGGAAGACTAGGGAAAATAGAGGCCATCTCTGGAAGAAAATGGGAGACCTGGGTAACTGGGACATGGAGAAGACTGAGGGACTTAATGATTTTTTTTTTGCCTTGGTCCTTACTGGCCAGATCTCCAACCATCTGAGCTGCAGAAGGGAAGGGCAGAGTTTGGGAGAATGAAGAACCTCCCACTGTAGGATAGGATCAGGTTTGAGACCATTTGAGAAATGTGAGGGTGCACCATGTCCATGAGATCTGATGAGACATATCCACAAGTCCTGAGAAGACTGTCAAAGGAAGCCACTATCCATCATATTGGAGTGAAGTTTCCTCCAACTGGAAAAGGAAGCGTAACCTCCATTTTAAAAAGGGAAATTAGGAAGACCTGGGGAACTACAGGCCAAGCAATCTCACTTCTGTGCCTTGCAAGATAATGGAGCAGATCCTCTTGGAACTATGCTAAAGCACATGGAATATAAGAGGTGATAGGTGACAGCAAAACCAGCAAAGCCAAAAAAACTGGCAAGCAGCATGGTAACTGGGAAGAGCCAGAGTTTTTAGTGACTGGTTTTCTGACATTTAACAGTCGGGGAACTGGTTTGGGGAGTTGATCTAAAAGTGAGCAAATACTGCTTCCTGATAGTTGTTTGGTGCTCACTCATTTTTAAGTGCAAAATTGCCCGTGCAGGAAAGAGCAGAGGTTGTGATCCCTGCTGAGGAAGACCACAGTTGTAGTGGTTCTAATTTAAATGGGTTCAAGTTACTGTGGGATTGCAGGCTCAGAGTTTGGATCCCTGCTCTGAATTCTGGTGTGAAGCTTCATTTGCTCACTGACCTTCTATCCACTGCTCAAAAGCATGAAGGGTTTGCAGGCACCCTGTAGGCATTCACAGTTGTTTCCTGACTCTGGGTTAGAAGACTGTGCCTTCTAGTTATTTTAAGGCCATATTTTAATTTTGACAGCTGAGAAAAGTAACTTAGCGTGAGAAATTAAGAATATATTAGTGGTCTGGTTGTGTCTAAGACAGTATCAGCCCTTCCCACTGGCATCTTGCATTGTTCACCATAATGTATGAGATCCTGTGTTTGAGTTAGGGTGATATTTCAGTGGTCAGTACTTACTGTCCCATATTTTGGACGAATTCTTTGTAAGTGTCTCTTCTAGCTTTGAATTTAGTTTTAACCCCACTGGTTTGGTACTTCACTTCTGTCTTTATTAGAATGGTTTTCATTGCATTTGTTGATTAAACTTAATTTCAGATTTGACAGAAAACACAGACACAGCTGTATGAAATTAAGGGAATACACTTGAAGTTCAGGATTAGTTTAAAGTGATTTGGGGTAAAAAAATGCCTTTTTGGCTAGTAGTCCAAGACTGTGTGTGGAACTTTAGGAGCAACATTATTTCTTTTCAGCAATTTATGAAGTTGTAAGAAGTTTTTACTGGTGTTTTTAGCCAGTAGTTTATTATGTCTGTGATGGGATGGTGTCTCACATATCTTACATTGCTTCCTAAAACGCTGCCTTCTGTTTAGTGTGCTAAGGTTATTCTTTCAGGCTTTGGCACTCGCGAGGCTGGGGAGACTTACCTCCTTTTCTAAAATCTATTTCTTTTTTCATCATAGCTATTCCAGCTACCTCTCTGTACCCAGTGTCTGCTTGCTTCATTCAGAAATAGTTCAGCTTGACTATTTCTTGTGTTTCGCACCTTCGAATTGGGCTTGTACCTCAGGCTGTCAGAAAAACTGTTGATTTCCTTCTGTGCAATCTCAGTAAATGGTGTTTAATGCTGTATTAATAGCAGTAGGAAGTAATTTTATTGCATGATGGCCCCCACCATGTCCCCTGGTAACCTTCTGTTGCTTCTTCTGCCCTTCAGAGAACTTACTGGACAAAATCCAGACTGCTCTGACTTCTCTGCAGCTGGGGGCTGTGACCCCTTAATGCCAGAGAGCACCTTCAAAATTGGGAATTTTGGGTTGGCACAGGAGAGGAGCTGTAGAGTAGATGGGCTGAGCAAGGAGATCCAGAGGCCAGGTTGGAAGCAGTTTGGTGCAGCAGGGTCTGGGGCACTGTTGTTTATGGCAAAGGGCACATGAGCTTGGTAAAGAAGGGTGGCAAATGCCAGGCTGCAGCAGCTGTTGCCTCTTTCCTAACCACTCTCTGCCTTGTCTGCAGCCAGTTGTGAAAAGAGAGCAAAGAGGGGAAAATAACGTAGAGAGAGCAGAGCTGACCAGTGTAAGACTTCAGCTCTTCTGTGTTCTTGTCCCAACAAAATACTGTGTGTTGCTGCATGGGAATCCTTCCTCTGCTTGTTTCATCCTGCTACTTTGAGGCTTCTAAGAAGTCCTTGAAAAAGTGGGTCCAGAAATGTCTTTTTAACACTTGAACAGTGAACTGGGACAAGGGGAAGAGCTAGTGGTGAGGGCAGGAAGTGGAAAGTCATTAAAACAGAAACTTCCTAAACTGGTTTTACCATGTCCTGGAGCTGCTGCTCTTGCTCAGTTCAGGCGATCCCCTGAAAATAAGAGGTATTTCTGATCCAACTTCAAACAGCCTGTCATGGCTAATTCTGGTGTTTGGGCACCCATGTATTGGTGATTTAGGATTGTAATTTCTGTGCTCTGGTAAACTTGTAGTTGCCTGGTAACTTACTTTGTAAGTAAAATAAGCATTGTTTTGTTCTCTGACTGTAGCTCATGATCTCTTCCTGTTCTTGTAATACAAAATAATGTTCATAATCTTCCTCAAAACCCAACAAACTGGAAAAGCCTCAGACAAAACCCCTAAAAAGGGGCAGGGAGAGAAATCTGTGCAGAAATATGCTGCATATAAAGAGTAGTTGCTAACAGTTTGTAGATATTTCCTTCATGGATTGTTAAGTAACACAAATTTTCATGCCTTGTTGACACTGCAGTGTGCAAAATTCGAGCCATTCATTTTATAAAGAAGGTCGTAAACTGTGGGTGGTAATGAAAACTGGAGGCAACAAGTACTTGTTTTTGTTAAAATAGAAACGAATATTCCTGTGAGTAGTGATAGGGAAGCTGAGTAATTTGAGTTGGGTGATTTCCATATCGGTGATGGTATTTAAGGGAGAAGCAGAAGGAATGTGTGCTTACAGGTTGGCAAAAGCACAGGAGGGTAGGGATGGACAGGTGGTCTGAATCAGAGAAGGAAACAAACAGAGTACTTCAACGTTCTCACAGATAAGGAGGGATAGGGAATTTCTTGAGAGATGCAGGCAGGCTGGGATTCTGGAGCATCTTGGGCAAGAGTGAGATGGTGGAGACAATTTTGAACAATGTCTAATGATTTTGGCAGCATCAGCCTTTGGGATGAGTCTTTAGGTAATTTCTTTTATTGGCATTTGGGGCCACTTCACGAGATGTGGAAAAGGTGGCAAAGAACTGCAGGTCCTGCTGAAATGGGTGGTCTCAGATTAACTGTGGCTTGTTTGCGTGTTAGGGAAGCAAAGTCTCTGTGGGAATTTGGGAGGTAAATGATATTTGACTTCAGTTATGGTAGTTTTCTTGTTCAACCACCGTGTTCTCTATTGTGACAGACTAGTGACTGGTGGCTCCTCTGCTGTTGCTGTTAAATGGTGTTTTCTCTCCTAGGGTTTGGACGTGGCAGAGGGAGAGGAGCGGGGAGGTTTTCAGCCCAAGGCATGGGGTAAGAAACATGCAGAGCACAGATTTTGGCAAGGATCAAACTCAGTGGCAATATTAAATGTTGCCACTGTATGTATGAATATTGCTGTATGTTTGATAAACCAGTATGGATTCAAGAACTGACAAATCTCGTACATGCTGAATGGAACATTTTTATCTTAAACCAGTATTTCTAGCTAGGCACACCTGTACAGACCTAATGTATGTTTACTCAGTGTTAATATCTCAAACTTAGAGAACCATACCTGCTATCAGTACCGGCCACACAGTGCCTTGGAGGCTGAAAGTTGTGTTGTGCATATAGTCTTAGGTCAATTTGAAAGCAGATCCATTTCAGTAGAATGCACAAGTTCTGTATAAAGCTAGAAGGTATTGATTCTGAACTTCCTCCTGGTTTTGAGGTTTCATGCGTTGGCTGTTTGGACACACATGGACCTTAAAACAGATGAATCAGAAGTTACTCAGCGACTTAAAATCTTGTTTTCAATTTTGTTGGAATAAGTTGCTTCATAGAAATGAAGCCTCCACTACTTTCACTCAGTGGTTGCCTTTAATGACACTTCGTGTAACATCAGTGATGTCATGATGAATAGAAGGCTTTTTCTACTTCACTAATAATCCCTCTTATTCATACTTGTAGGTGAAGAAACTGGAGTTTTTCCTCAATAATCCTTTTTTCACCTTTTAGCTGCATCTAAGTATTTGGCATTGGTGTCAGAAGAGCACTTTAAAATAATCTTACTGATGTTCCAACTCCTGTCCTGGGCAGGTCTGGTGCTCTGAAAGGACACGATACTGGTTACTTGTCAGGCAGCCACCTGCTGCAAAACTTACCAGCAGAGAGGGTCTTACCATTGTCTGTATAAACTAATGCTTTGTAAGACTGGGAGGGGTAGGTATGCTGTTAACTGCTTTTTCAGGAATTTCTTCAGTTCAATTTATCTACAGGAATTTTGTTTTCCAGTCTTCTCACTTTTTTTCTCCTTTTCTCTCTTCTTCCTTTTTTATCTCTGTCTGCTCATAGAAGAAAAAAAATTCTTTTAAATGAAAGCTGTCAAGATAAATTATGTGGAAATTGAGATGTTAAATCTAGTACAACTTCAGCTAGAACGATGACCCTTGTGCTCATTGAATGACCCATGTGTTCTCTTCCATTTCTTAACTTTTAAAACTCTAGGACATTTAACCCTGCAGACTATACGGAGTCTTCTGCCACTGATGGCTTTGGGACAAAATCAGAGATTTGGGAGACTGGTCAGAATGATGCAGATGATGGAACTGGTAAGATGCTTCAAGAAGTGGAAGGATTGGAATGAAGACCTGTAGCAAATTGCAGTTAAAATAACTGTTCTGCTAGTGTTCAGTTAACTTCTGAAAATGTGAATCCATCTCCTGTGACATTTTTATAGTTTAAGTGCTGCTGCTGTGCAGAGCGCATCCTCTAGCCTGAGTGTCTCTCTCCTAAGAATGAAGGGAAGGCATTTTGCAAAGTTTTTTTACAGTACTCACAAACCTTTGAGAGACAAAGGCATTTGAAAAGTCACTGGAAGAACCTTGTATGTGAAGAACTGTTTAGGTATCTTAATACTGCTTAAGATGTCACCTAATGTAGTTAAGGAGCATAAGTCCTAATAGAATTGATTGGTCTATAGACAGTAGGTAATAGGGTGAGAATATCTAAGAAGAAAAGAAAAACAATTTGCAAATAGGAATTCACTTAGTGACAGTAGGATGGCTTTGGAAACCCCACTGGTACAATGCAGAAATGTAAGGATGTGATTCTGGGATGGAGGAGAGTTCCAGGGTCTGCCATCTTTGCAGAGAAGAATTATTAACTAAAGCACAAGTAGGCATTTGAGTGGGAGCCAAAAAGACATTGGCCTTTCCAAAGATAAAGGTGTGTTTCTGTGTGAAGTTTCAAGCGAGAAGTACAAACTCCTGGCTAAAGGCAAGAGACAGACATAGTGTGGAAAGGAACCACTTAGAAATGGTCTTGTGGTGATTCAGAAATGACCTGCTTATTTGTGACTGAGAAAGTAGGGTACCTTGCAGCTTCCTATGTTCTGTGACAGGAGATGAAGACAAAGGAAATCCTGTGTCAGGATGGAGAAATTTATGATTGTTTTTGTCTGCACTTGAGAACTATTGAGAGAATTTTTTTTTACCTGCAGCAGTGGGTCATTCTGATCTCTTCATTGCTGAAGCCTACTCAGGTGATTTTTCATCAACCCCAGTGTCGATGTGAAGGAGATCCTGGAGGCCAGTGCTCTCTCGAGCTCTGCTGTGAGCTGCTTGAGATGCAGCTTTCTGAACTTCATACGAACCATTTTCCACTTAACCAGTTCAGGAGTTTAGGAGGGCTTTTTAAGAGCTGTTTTGTAACTCTGAGTGCCTTCTGGTCCAGTGTGGAAGAGTAGCCTTGAGTATATTAATGATTATTAGTGGGAGCACTCTTCCCAAATATGGCATCTTTCCAAGAAATTACTTTTCAAATTACTTGGTGCTGTAGTGCAAACAGAAACGTACCTGTTATTTTCACTGGTGTTAGTTTTTCAGATGAGGAGGACACCTAATGTCCTGAAAATTCCTCTTGGGCTTGTTATACTATTGTTTGCTATCTGGAAGTGAGGAGCAGAGCATGTTGTCACAAGTACTGCAGAAGCAATAAGGTTTGACTAGCTAAAGAAAGGTGACCTACAGGAAAGGTATGAGAAGACTGGACCAGAGGGAGAGGATCAGTGGTTTGTTATTAATGATAGCAGCTGTATGGTTGTGGCTTACACTCAACTTGTGCTCCACTTCCAAAGTAAGCTCAAATGTTTTGTGACCCTTCCTGCTAACTCAGAGAAGCCTTCATGTACCTCTGCTGTAGTGACCTCCGTTCCTGGTAGGCATCTCCTCAGTTTTCAGCAGTGAAAGAATTCTGCTAGGAGTGAGAGTAGCTTGGTGTGGGTAAACACATCCCTGTAAGAGTATGAATGTGTCTACGTGAAGGGTGTGTTGCTGAGCAAAGAGGTTGGTGGAAACTCAGAGCTGTAGCTGACATGTGGAACTTCTGTTGGGATGCTGAGCATGTTTTTGGTTTGTGTGGATCACTGAGAACCATGCTGAACCTCAGGAACACAGCTTAAGGAATGCGTGGGAATTTGGGGGGCACAGTATGGAGAAGAAGGTGTGAGAAGGCATTTTGGAATTTTCCCTGGCCTTTCCCTTCCTAAGAACGAGATTAATGGCTCTTGGGTGTATGAATGAGAGAGTGTCAGTGTGGGAAGTTCCTGCAAGATTACTTGGTTGGTGGAAATGTAACTAGGTGAGTGTGACTGTTCTTTTTGGTTGTTAAACACTGTTTTGTTGCTAGTCTTAATTTACTTCCAATGCAGATGAAAAGCCACCATAACTAACAAAACAAAAATGTCTCTCTGAAGGAGTGTTTTATTTTACAGGGTTGCTTCTTTACACAAGGTCTAGGTATGTCTAAAAGAAGTCCCTGGGCCAAAAGGAAGTTCTTAAAAAAGACAGGCTCTAAAATGGAATAATTCAGTTTTATCCAAGTGGGAAGCACTTTCAGCCTTGTGATGGAAAGCATCTGGAGGGTTTTTAGAGGAGGCTGCAGCCAGGGTGGTAATTTTAAAGCAGAAGAGACTGCTGGGAAGGAAGATGGCAGCAGTGGTAGGGGGGAAAGAGTGGCAGACAAGATAAGGGGATGGACAAAGGTTGCACAAAGTTGAGCATGATTTGACTTGTTAATCCCAGATATTAGTTTTCAGTTTTTTTCTCCCTAAATTTACAGTGCAGTTATGTTAGGTACAAATCAACAGACTTACTAAAGATTTGAATGTGGGAGTTGTATATGTATGGAAATCCATAAAGCTTCAAGTGGTTTTAATGGATACCAGGCAAGAATGTAAACAGAGGAAGAGCAGAATGGAAAATCCCTCTCTTTATTCCTAATTACTCAGTCCCAGTTCTTATTTCATCTAAAAAGAAAGAAAACAATATTAGCTCATACTAGTTACTTAGAGAATTAGTGTCTTTCATCTGCAGGTGCCTTAAAGAGGAGATAGTGGGGCAACTACCTGGAGAAACAAACCCAGTTTGCTTATTAAAATGTTTTCTGAGGACATCATGTAAATATAAACTCTCTGTGGATTCTAAGTTCTTTACTAAGCGTTTCCTCTGTTAGCCAGGGCTGGGAAGTGATCAATATCACCACTTTTATTAAATATACAGTGTATGTTCCCATCATAGGTGCTCTGTAAGTGCTCTAGACCCTCACGTCCTGAATTGTTGCAAATGCCAGAAGAATCACAGTAGCCTGAGTGAGAAGGGTGTTTCAGGTGCACTGTTGTGCAATCCAGCAGAAAGGCTAGCAGGTTTCGTGGGGCTCTAATTTAGTGTTGTTCGTTGAAATACAGAGTAAAAGGCAAATCCAGTAGTTCATATTTAAGGCTAGTTGCATTTCAAATAGTTGCAAAATAAGCACTGGTTTTCCCACATCCTTATTTTTATAGAAATGTACAGATGAAAGGCAAAGAGAAGGGGCAGGTGTGGAGAAACAAAATGACCAATCCTCATCCAAAAGCTTGAGTAACATGATTCATCTCTTACCTTTTTTGTAATGTACAGGGCAGTGGGAGATCGTGAGTGCAAATCACAGCAGTTTTTATAAATAACGTATGTTGGAGGTGCCTTGCTTCTCAAAGTGGGTTGTAAAAATGGCATTGTGTTCTGGTAATTTACTGATGCCTCTACTTTGATAGAGTTTCATGAGTTTCACACAAAAACTTCATTTGTTACCTTGTTCATGAGCAGCCTTAAATGACTCGGAAACTGAAGAATGAGGAGAAATAAAAAATGAATTACAGTGTAACTATAATGGGAGGAGTGGAATTGTGTTAGCTGGAAATTACAAGGAAGTTGGTGTTTGGGTTTTTGGGTTTGTGGGGGGAGGTTTGTTGGTTTTTTTTTTGTTTGGTTGGGGTTTTTTTGTAGGTCTTTACAAATCAGAAGGAACCTTCAAGTCTCTCTAGAATGCAAATGTAATCCAGAAGGAAAAGATTACCGTATAATTTTGACATCGATCAAGATAATTATTTTGGGGCTAAAATCAATTCAAGGAAAAGAGAAAAAGTAAACAGTGCGGCAGGAAAAGAGGAATTGGAGGAAAATAGCTGGAGACTTACAAAAAAACCCCATATTGTATACTTTTTATTGGCTTTGTAACTGTTTCAAACTGAACTTGTTACAATGAGAAACAGGAACCAGTCACAGAGAGCCCTCCAGGTTGAAGTTGGTGTGAGTAGGACCTTTGATAACTGGTGGAAACCAGGGAACTCTTGGATTGTGATGCTTTGCAAGGCTCGGGGGAGAGGTTGGGAAGAGGCTATGTGGAGTTGCAAAAATGTAGATTTTGGACTAAAAGGAAATTAATGTGCCTGTGGCAAGATCTGACTGAGAAATCCCATCAGTAGGAGAAAAACACCAGGAAACTGAATTGAGTGCAGAGAAGAGCAGTGAAATAAATGAGACTGGAAGGATTGAGTTGGGCAGGAAGTGTTAATAAATGCCAGTAACAAATGTGTAAGCTTGGGTAAACTAATAAAAGGGTGAAGAGTTGTGCTCAGAATTTAACAAGAGTAAATGCTCAGAACTGTAAGTAGAGCAACAGATAAATGTTTAAAGTGAACGTCAGGAAAACATCACAAGTATTAATCCAAACAGGTTTGGTGCCCCAAGGGTGGTGGGCAGTGCTCAAGAGTTGGGCTTGGCTTGTCTGACTACTTTCTGTGTTCATTTTATCAGACCCTGAGCTCTGTTGTTAGAATTCTGATACCAGCACAAGGTTTGTCTTCTAGAGGCAGGCCTTGCAGTGGCTGATGGGAGGTAAATACAAGCAGGGCAAATACCAGGATTCTTTAAGGAAGAAATATCCAGGAAAGGGATTCTGTGCTGGTCAGTGGAAGGGAAAGAAAATCAACTGTTTCTCTAAAAACTGCTGCTCATTGGGCCTCTCCTCCTCTTCAAAATTTCTGGAGAAATGTGTGGATTAGTCCAGAAATTTGAGGCATTGTAGTAGTTTTGTGGTTTTCAGTTACTTGTGCGTAACAACATCCTGGTTAGGGGCTGTTTGCTGAAAATGTGAGCACGAGATGTTTCAGGCAACCCTGTATTGCTCCACGGAGCCAACACAGAGTGGGTATTACCTTGCTCAGGACCTGCCAAATAGTTTTGTATTCCGAGGTATAAACCCCCTCTCTTCTCCCCACCATGTGTAACTTCATGGTAGGCCTGGTCTCCTCACTGGATTAGTGTCGCCCGACCCTCCTCTGCCAAAAACCACTGGTTTTTTGTGGTGTACAGAATGAAGCACTAATGCAGTGCTGGCATTAGTATGAGGTGGATTTGATGCCGGTTTTGGGGTGGGGTTAATGTGTCTCGAAGGGTTCCTGGTTAAGTGAAAGGAGGTGATTGAGTTCTTTTGCTTTTGTACTTGGTCAAGGGCGATGGTGGCATAATTTTGGTGCTGGTGTTTTCTTTGCTGGTGGTGGTATGGTTTAAACAAAGGCTCTGTTTGTTGCTGGGATAACCTTCCCTATGCTTTCACTGGTGAGCAAGGCCTTCAGTCCCTGTATTGCTCTGGCATGCCTGTGCCTGCTGTTTCCTGTGGAAGGGATCAGGTTTTTTCATCCACAGGATTGTTTCTTCTCATTTCCCATTTCTGCATGCTGTGGACTGCGTGCTGTCTTCCAGTGTTTGCCAAACAAGCTCTGCCACAAGTTACAGGAAGAAGTGTTTCGTAGCTACAGTGGAAACTCTTAAGTCTTTTCTGCTGCCATTAAAAGAGTTATATATATGTTTTACAATAACATTACTCTCTCGGGGTGAGGGATTGGAGTTCTGCTCTGAGGAGAGAGTTAAAAGGTTGGAAAGGAGCCTCCAGGGCATAGCTCGGGTCTTGAAATTGAATGAGTTGTAAGCAGGGTTGAGGATGTTGGGCAGGTGTTGTGGTTGTGTTTTGTTTAGGCTCTGTAAGAATTTGTGCATGAAACTGGGAGATCCAGTGGGAGGACTGAGTAACCTCTCCCCGTTGCTGGGCACAAAGGAAGAAGCTCTTCCAATGTTTGGGATTAATCACGGGATGCAGACATGTGTTCATGCAAACTAAGTCTGTTACCATAGTGCCTAAGAAATTTCTGAAATCAGAAATTAAAAGATGGGGGATGAGGGAGTGGTGGTGTTTCCCCTCCCAAAATTTTATTTCTCCAGACCAGTTTTCTAGAGCTTCCAACTGTGTTTCCAAATATGTTTCCAACCTCTATCTCTTTGTTTGGTGTTCCACTAATAATGAAAGCAGGATTGCTTATAAAGCAGAAGGGTTGAAACACAGTGCTGTGCTTTTAACTTGTACTTGTTTTCTTTCCTTCCCCAATTATAATAGGAGCGTGGAAAAACTCAATAGAAGAGTGGACAGCAGAAGACTGGAATGAAGATGTAAGTGCACCTTGTTGGATATGCCAGTTGATCAATTGCCCTCTTCAGAGTTTGTGTTGTTTCCAAAAACTAAGTGTTAGAAGTAAGACTTTTCTATATGCATGCAGTGATATTTCTTTGCTGTAGTCCCTGTTTAAAATATAAATATTCAGATAAGCTTATTTTTCAAATAAAATTGTATCAAGAAATATACATGGATTTTGCTGGGTGTACGGTACATAGATGAAAAAAAATTAGGTTCTATTCTCAATTATTTGCGAGTTTCAGTTCTTTACTGCCCACTGCTGATAGATGTTAAAATGCACACTTCTCCCTAATATTGTACAGAGATTTAAAGCCATATCATCACAAGACTACTATGTAATTAAATGGTGAAACTTACTGTCCACTTTAAATTTCTCATTTGATGCTTTTTGTTTGAAATCTCTATAATTGCTCCACTTAGTTCACTTCATGTTCGTAATATTTAAAAAAAAAGGAGCTAGTAGTATGCTGAAGTTAACACTTAAGTGCTTAATTCCTGTTGTTTCATCTTGATTGTGTTGTCTACAAGTACTACCACAGTTTTGGTTGTGTTTTGACATTTGGGATCGTCATGTGGAAATTGCACTTGTGATTTTAAGTTTTCAATTTTATTAAAGCTTAAGCAGTTCAGAAAACAAATGCATGTCAAGAAATATGGAAAGGAAAAGCTCTTAAGAAGTCTTCTTTTATAGGAACACCCATTATTTCAAGCTTATGTTCAGAAGAATGAGAGATTGTCTCGGAAATCATGCCTTTTGCCTTCTCCATGGGGTGGCATGTCAGTGTTATCCCTACAAATGTGTGAAGGTTTCATGTAACAGATACAAAAACTCCATCTCTACCTAATGAGAGGCATGTGTCTTTTGAGAAAATGGAAAGAAACTGTAAAATTCCTGGGTTTTCTGTATTCAATTAATGCCATCAAAAATGGAAGTATTTTTTAAACCTGTCCTCAGTCTGTGCAGTATGTGCTACAGGCAGATTAAGGGCTAAGGATGGTGGAAACTTATGGCCTGTTCTCATCCCTGCGTGATGCTGGTACAACACAACATTTGTGGTATGGGAGGGGTGTTGAGCAATGCTGACTTGGTAGGGATAGATTTATTTTTTTTAACTAGTTATTAAAACTGAATTATTTGCACCTGAATCTTGAACTCTCTAGCCCATTGTTGATTTTTATTAGTTTTAGAGTCCAGGAAAAATCCCTGTAACCTAAGAGAAAGTGGTTCATATGCTGATGTTCAGGACAAGTGAATGAACTGTCAAACTGTAGATACACTAGCCCAAAATATGCAAAAAGGAAAAACAGATCAATTTGATTTAAAAAAAACCAAAACAAACAAACAAAGAAACAAAGAAACAAAAAAAAAAACCCAAAAAAAAAAGAATTCAGCGTGTGACCTTAAGTATATTTTTATGGAAAATGGTTCACCTTCTGATCTTGGTTTTTATTGAAGTAAATTATGAGTTAACTGTAAAGATAGAGTATGCCCTTGTAAGAGATTTGGTCTACATCTCGTGTTCTAAAAATAATTGCATTCTATCACAAAACACATCGAGTGGATTGAAATCTACCTTGCAAATTCTGGCAAAAGAATCTTTTGCAGGAGGACCCTTACTGAACACGGGCTTTTCTAGGGGTGGGGGAAGCTGTGAAAAAAATCTAGTCCAGGGCCAGATGCCACTATTGCCTTTGTCAATGAAAGTAAAAATAAAATCATTGCTGAAGAAAATGTGTGGGAAATTCAGGAATCACTGGAATAGCGTTTAAAAGTCATCCAGTCATGCAGAGAAATTTGGACCTCTGCAAGATTTGACTTGTTCAGATGAAAAATGCTCTATTATGGTACGGTGCCCATTTGTTTTATAGGAGTAAAGACACACCTCCAGAACAAGGGGCTGGTGTCTGGAAATTCTCAGAATTGTAGTGGATTATGAAGAAAGAACAGCTCAGTGTGATTTCTTAAAGGGCTGGTGCTGTGTCAAAAAGCCCCTGTTGTAGTCTTCTTGCCTGTAGGCACTCTTCCCTGTCTCTTAATCATTCTTGATTTTTATTACTCCTGAACTTGATTCTGAAGTACTGCATCTAATTTCTCACTGCTTTCACAGAATTAAAGTGGTTTATAGTAGCCAAAAACTACTTATGGTAGAAGAGGTCCTTGAGAGGGAGATTTTCAATTTACTGAATCTAAAATGTTACTTTAGGAGCATATAATGGGCTCTGGCTTTATTCTAACAAAAGCATAATATTCAACCTGTGGCTGGAAAATCTGTCCACACGTTTAACTGTATAGCAAACAGTTCAGCAGCATGACTAATGATTAAAAGAACTAAGGAAGGGAAAGGTGTTTTCCTGAAGAATATTTCTGTTTAAATCTGTTGTTCTCTAGTCGGGTACAAGTTGTGAGCAGGTGAGTGAAATTTAACATTGACCCAAGAAGAATTAGGTCTTTGTGATCTGTCCTTTCTGGTGTTTATCTTTAGTAGTGAGTATTGAGCAAGTACAATAGGTTTTCAGCATGCTATTAAATATTGTGGAAACTGCTTGCAGTGAAAGTAGGGGGTTGTAATTTGTTAAAGTGATATTCAGGGCATGAACAGTGAAGGACCAAATGTACAGATACTGTAGATGGCTCTGGGTTTTCTTCTTAAAATTGTGATTATATTCTACTGGCTGAAGAAAGTGGAGTTTAACTACAGGAGCTATCCAAAGGAGAGAAATAGAATGCATACATTCTGCATCCATTCCAGAACTGCTGGAAAGTGGATGAAGGCAAATGTTTTTATTTGAAACAACAGGAACACTTTAAACAATATACAAAAAAAAAAAGGAAAAGAGGGAAGAGTGTGTTTTGATTGGGAGTGTTTCCTTTATCAGGAAGCTGCCTGAGAACTTGTTTTAATTTCTTTAACTTCAGTACATGATCTGAAAACAGTAGTGAGGGTTTTTTTTATTTCTGATTCGGTGATTTGAGTTTCTGTGAGGATGTGTGAGTATATTTTCCTGTTCTCCTCACCATTCCTGTTCTTCTACTATAGGAGCTGATAACTAGTTGTTAAGTATGTTTTCTGGTGATTGGAGAATGATTTTGTCACAGCAACAGGAGCTGGAGAGCACGGACATTTCACTGCAGGTGGAGGAGGATACCCTTGTGAGGCCAACACTGGCAAATGGTTCACGACTGTTCATTCAATTCTGGGCACATTCCAGAGCCTCAGAGAAAGATTTGTGAGTGTAGTGTACAGTGAGTGTAATGACTTGGTCTGGAGCTGAAAACACTACTTTTAAGAAATACTAAATACATCTGTGTATAATGAAGCTTTTCAGCTGCTGCAGCACAAAATACATGTTTTGACAAATGCTGTAATCCCAGCAGAGTTAGGAGTTAAGTGCTTGACTGGAGCTTGTGGCAGTGAGTTTGCTGCAGAGTGTAGTGTAAATCTCAGTGCAGCTGAGCTGGCAACTGGACAGGTGTGTTTGCATGCTGGTTCACTTGTAGGGAATATTTCCTCTCACACATGTCAAGCATGCTTTTGTGTTGCCACAGACATCCTCAGGCTCGCTCATTTGCTCTGTTTTCAGAATTCATCAGTGTTTTGCCCACAGTTGATCTTATCATTGGTTATGTGAGTGTAAGAAACCATTGATATGATGAAGAATTTAATATTTAACCAATGGATTGCAGACCACAGACTGCTGCTCATGCCATTAGCTGACCTTCTTGTGCCAGGAGTCTTGCAACACTGCAGAAGGCAGAGTTCTGACATAAACACATACAATGGAGAAAGGGCTGAACAATAGAGGAACAGCCTTTGTTACTGGAAAAATGCTTAAGATGAATGTACTTGGTTTGTTTTAGTCAGTACATGGAGCTGCAGGCTGGCAGCATTATACTTAAGACAGAGTTGTGTTCCAGAAATGAGGAATTAAAGTGTGTTGCACTGGCAGCAAGGGACGGGAAAGAAATGTGTGGAGGAACTGTGGTGGTAGTAATTTTTTCATGACCTTGTGTGTTCGGTGTCAGTGGGTGCTGGGAGAGTCAGTGAAACATTTGTGCTTGGCCTCTGAGTGGTGGTTGCTCTTGGTCAGCCCTTCTATGCCCTTTGTAAATCAACAGGGAGAATTCCTATCCAGTGTCTATGTTCAGGGACACACATGCTTTCAGCAGAGCTGCCTGTGGGATTGCAGATGAAACTGGCTTGTACCCATGGTATCCTTTAAACTGGGCTGCTAGCAATTAAAAATGCATCATTTGCTGGAAGAGCTGAAGGCAAATGGCACAGTCTAAAGATGGTCTTTGTGAGTGTTTGAATAAGTCAGGTATTCTTCAATCTAAAGATAAGGCTACACCAAAGGAATTAAGGGTGATTTTGTGCAAATTAAATTTAAAATATAAACGTATGTGCATGTCTCTGTCTTGCTAAACCTAACCTGTACTGGCTTAAGAAGTACTATTTTGCAAGTACTCCTGTCAATAGAAACAAATTAGCTCTGGGAAGTTGTAGCTGTTTACGACTTTTGAAGCAAGAAAGGGTACTAGAGAACCCAACCACACAGCAAAAAACCCCAAGCCTTCTCCAAACCAAACCCACCCCCTTTCCCCCCCCCCAAAACCCCAACTACCCAGCTCCACCTTCCCAG
>VXBX01000118.1:6153-19497 GCA_013400415.1 Scytalopus superciliaris | reverse complement strand
ACTAGCCAGCTCCACTTTCACAGTTACCTGTGTCTGTCTTTATTGTAACAGCATGGTGAAAACTG
Source organism: Scytalopus superciliaris (assembly GCA_013400415.1). Classification (NCBI taxonomy): domain Eukaryota; kingdom Metazoa; phylum Chordata; class Aves; order Passeriformes; family Rhinocryptidae; genus Scytalopus; species Scytalopus superciliaris. The sequence goes on along the minus strand of VXBX01000118.1, from coordinate 19,432 downwards.
GAGCTTTCCTGGGGAGTGGTCTGACTTGTTTTACTGCTGTAAGCAATTACATGGTCCATGTCGTTTTCAAACTTGCACTCTCTGGGCAATCAGTTAAAGATGTTATTGCCAAGGAGGAACCAAGAGTGCTGGTTCACTGTACTTACCTGAGTGCACAGGTACCCCCAGGACCTACCTCTGCTGGTGCTGGAGCCGAAATGGAAGACACAAAGATACATGGAATGAGTGGGAGCTGTGCAGTGTGTTAGCCTCCTGCAACAAGGTTTATCAGAACTGCTCTGTGGAGTCCTAAGTTATGCCTGTGCACTGATGATATACCCTCTGTCATGTTATTTGCTTTGTAATGGTGTGTTTTTCAGCTGAACTGTTACCCAGACTGATGTAGTTACACGGGGGTACTGTTGTGAGTGTGTGTTTTCAGCAGATCAAATTTCCTAGCACTTTAATTAAATTGGTACTTGATTCTGTGGAAAAGACTTTGCTGAAGTTTATCTGTATTTGTCTTTTTAAGCAGAGCTGCAGCATAGCTGTTTGTAGTGGTAGTTTGGCTTTACTTTTATCTTGAAAGTGCATGACCACGATGGAATTTCTGCAGATGTTTTAGCAGGAAAGTGTAAGCATGTGTGTGATTAAAATACCTCCCCCCTTCACTGTCCCTCTCTCTTTTTCAGCTTTCTGAAACAAAAGTCTTCACTGCTTCCTCTGTTCCGGCTGAGAATCATGTGGCTCCTGGGCGAAGGTAAGCTCTTCTTTCATGTTTTCCCTGTACTTTAAAAACCTTCCACTTGATTAAACAATGCTAGCTTGCACACATAAAATACTGAATTAAACCTTGGCCAGGAATTGGTCAAATTCATCTCAAAATTGCAGAAACCTTGCTTGCAAATTGTTGGTTTTGTGGATTCCTGAGTTACCTGCTTTTGATTATGGAAGTGGAGACAAACTTACCAAATCTGTGAGCATAATACACCTTCTTCATGAGGACTGCTTGCAGGCAGAAACAAATGTAGCTGGGGAAAAAAAGTTTCCTGCTGTTGAAAAGAAAGCTCTGACTTTGGTGTCCAGGAAATGGAAAGCCTTCCCCTGTAGATGTAGAAACTGTTCAGAACGTAGTGCTGTACAAATGTGTTCATCCTGGTAAGAAGGGGAATCTCCTGGTAAATATCACAATTATAGGCCTTTACTGATGACAGAGAATTAAGATCAGGAACCAAAAATATATCAGCTGCTGCGTGCCTTTGCTTGCCTTGGTGGTGACACTGTTGAATCAGTTGGCTCTGGTTCCAGGAGAGCAGGTGAAAGTTGTGTGATGAAGACTTTGGTAGTTGGTTAGCGTGAGATCTGACAACTAAATAGCCTAATAGTCCCAAACATCCTGAAACTGCTGTACTGCAGCAAAATTTTCCATATAATAGGGGTATGATTTGCACGAGGCGTGGTGTCAGGTCTACAGTTTGTATTCCTGTCTTAAAGGTAATGTGCTTATATGTTCAGTTTTCTATTCTTCCAGTGGATGTCCTTCAAATAATGTTAGGAAATATTTTAGTTTCTTGACTCAGATATGGGTGGGGTTTTTTGTGTTGCTTTTTTGATGTCAAAAAAACTCTGTTCGATGTCTTTTGTATGGCAGACAAGCAATATTTGAAAAGATTGTTAATCAGGAATAATTTTGTTTCTGGGATGGCAGCTTTAGTATTGTTAATGATTTCTTCAGTGTCAGTGCAGTTTAATGATCATGTTTAAGGCTGAATTTTGCTTTGTTTTACAGCATTGATTTGGTGACACTGCTTCAGAAGCCAGTGACATCCACCCAAGAGACAGAAGGCAACTCGTTTGAGGCTCCCCAGCCACAGACCTTTGGCCAAGCCTTAGTATTCACGAATTCTCAGCACAGCACCCAGATGGCATCAGGAACTGGCAGCTCCAGTGCTGTAAATTCTTATTCTCCTCAAAGTCTGGTAAAACTATCTTATGCTTTCTAAATATTGTTCATAAGTAAATATTTCAGGTTAAACAACTCTTCCAGTGCTGGTCATTTAATGACATGTTCAAGTATTTGTAAAATTCAGGTTGCAAATGATGGATTCCATTCTTTCCGTTCAGTGCCCCCTTCCCCCCCAAGAAAAATACTGCTTTTTTTCATTTTGCTAAGTAGTTGTTTCTGGGTTTACATGAAGTAGCTGTATTAATTTTTGATTAGAGAGCAGATGTGTTTACTGCTTGCTGATGTAGGGTAAAGTAATTTGTTTATAATGAAGAACTGTAAGCCAGAAAACCAATGTGTTGTTTCCAAGCACATATTTGACTGCTTTTTGTGGAAGCATGCCTTTTTCTGAGTCATTTTTGAGGGTGTGAAATTGGGCATTTATTCTCTGAAAATCATTTGAACTATTAGTAAATATATGCTATTTTAAGATGCATGGGTCCAAGTAAATTAGTATTATTGCAGTTATAGTGGTGCAAGTTTTTACAGGTCTTCTCTTATTAATCTAAGTCCGGAGAGATTTTAGTTGCTGCCAAATAGCAGCTGCTGTAGGCATTGACCCTGCAATTAGGTTTCAACCAGTAATTAAAAAATTAACTCCACTCCTTCCCCTCTTCTTGTTTGTCTTTGGTAGTCTGCAGTTCTTTGTTCTGGCTTTGGAGAACTCAGATCCTCTAAACTGACAAACTCTACTGGTTCCCAGATCTTGGACCAGTTGAAATCTCCAGGATTGGGTCAGTTTACCTCTCAACAGAACAACAGTTCTGCCACCACTAGCACAGCTGCATCTTCCTGGGATCTAAAACCACCTATCAGTCAGTCCTCAGTCCTCAGTCAGTTTGGTAAGTGCTTTGACATGGCCTTTTCTCTTTTCCTCTCTATTAGCCCATAAGATGTCTCAGTAAGAATCAGTGTTTAAGATGGCTTTAATGGGAGACTTTTTCTCAGAAATGTAGTCCTAGTAATACAATTCTTCACAACACTGTAAGAGTTATGATTACTTGCTGGCGATAGACATCACAAGTGTATCACAAACTAGGTTTTGATAGGCTCAAACTTATCCACAAATGTCATTACATCTTTGAAGTTACTGAGCATTCCATGTAATGACATCTTTGGTTTAGTGTGCTTGAATATTCAAGTGGAACTTTGCTGTGACTGTTTTGCAACAAATGCTGGAAAATACTTATTTTCATTGTACCTGTGCTGCTTCTGGCTGAGTGTAAAGTTGTATTGTGTTTTGGTTTTTCTTCCCCCAAAATTTTCTCTTCTAACCATTACATGAATTTTGAATGAGTACTGTATAATTTCTTCATAATGCACATCGTATCTCAGTATTTTTCCCCCAGTGTGCTGAGAATGATTCAGGTTACTTGTTTTGTCTAATTCTTAATTGCGTGTATTTTTCATGTAATTTAGTAAAATTGTAGAAACAATGAAAATGACAGGGACTTGGTTTCTGCAGGGTTGTTCCTGGCAGTATTCTCACTGTGAAAAGGGTAGCTCTTCTATCTCTCATGTGTCTGTGTATATGTTTATGTATAGATAACCTGCCAATTTGGTAGCAATTAATATCTTTGACATGCAGAAATTCTGAAAAAAAAAATAAAAAAATGCTTCTGTATATTTTAAGTTGCTTTCTAATGGACTTTGCCAACTGAATAAAAAAAAAGCTGCACACTGCAAAGGCTGTAGATCTGTTGTGGTTGTTGACCAGTGCTCTGGGCCACTTCATGGCTTTCAGCATCTGAAAAATATGAAAGGGGAAGTCTTGGAAAAAACCTGTCAATATCCAGCATCAATTTGACTCTCAGCTATTGTGAGAGGGTAGATGACTTTCTATTTGTTTTAAAAATATTCTCCTTTCTAAGGGCAGGCACAGTACCTCTAAATTGCAACTCTTTACCCCTTGGAAGTAATGATGTTTTATCCGTACAGTTAATTACAGTGAAACTTGCAATATTTGATTAAAATGATCCATAATAGTTTTTGAGGACTACTATGTGATAATATTTGGACTGTGTATATAGACTTGTTTTTTGTATTTTTGGAGAAAACTAAATAATACTTGCCCCCAGCTGTTTATTTAAAGTAGTGGGTATCAAGCATTGTCCTTATTGCTGTAGTGGTAAATGTTCAGTGTGAAGCTTGTGTGATGTCTGAAGGAGACTTGCACATGCTATAAAACCATAATTGTTGAGTGTGTCAGGTCACCCAGATTCTTCCATAAAGAGTAGAACAGTGCAGGGCAGAGTTCAGTGCTTTAATTTTGATATTTCTTTTTCCCAACACTGACCAGACTTTAAATCCCAACCTGAACCATCCCCAGTTCTGAGCCAGCTGACCCAGCGACAGCAGCAGCAAATGCAGGTGGTTCCTGTTCCTCCTCCTGGGCTGGAGTCATCCTCCTCCTCCCAGGTAAAACTCCGAGAGCCATCACCAATAGACACCTCTGCAGCTGTTAGCAAAATGCTACAGCTTCCCACTATATCTATGGATAACCAGGCAGTGACTGTCCATCAAACGCAGCAGAAACAGATAAAGCCACCAAAACGGAGGATAACTCCAGCGTCCAAGGTGGGTAATTGAGTGTGGCTTGTCCTTAGCAAATGTGAAAACATAATAACTTGTATCAGCAGCACAAGAGTGGCCAGTGGGGACCAGGGCAGTGACTGTCCACCTGTCCTGAGCACTGGTGAGGCCACACCTCCAGTCCTGTGTCCTGTTATGGTCCGCTCATGACAGGAAAGACACTGAGGTGCTGGAGTGTGTCCAGAGAAGGGCAAGAGTGCTGGGGAAGTGTTTGGAGCGCAAGTCCTACAGGGAGCAGCTGAGGAAGCAGAGGGTGTTTATCCTGGAGAAAAGGAAGCTTGAGGGGGGCCTTATCACTCTCTGCAACCATCTGAAAGGAGGGTGTAGCCAGTTTGGGGTTGGGCTCTTCTCCCAAGTAACAAGTGATAGGACAAGAAGAAATGTCCTCAAGTTGCACCAAGGGAGATTTAGATTGGATATTAGGAAAAATGTCATCACTGAGAGGGTTGTCAAGCCCTGGAGCAAACTCCACAGGGAAGTGGTGAAGTCACCATGCCTGGAACTGTTGAAAAGATGTGAAGGTGTGTTGTGTTCCTTAGGGACATGGTTTAGGACTTGACACTTCCGGGTTTAGTAGTTGGACTCAATTTTACTGATTGTCTTTTCCAACCTAAATGATTCTATGATTCTATTCTGTGTATATTGTATATAAATTGCAAAGATCTTGGCATAGCTCATACTTTATAAAGCAGGAAATCCTAAGCTGGATAGTCATTAGGTTCAAAATACAGTGGTGATGTCTTTCCCAAGCACACATCTGGTTGCTCTCTGTGGAAAATTGACTGTTACTGAATGATCTTTTGAAATGACTTAGTAGCTACAATATGTATATTGGCTGAGGGGGAGGGGTGTAGACAGATGACCCTTAAATACTGTAGGATAGTATGGTTTTAACTCTTTCAGCTCCAGATCAGGGCAGAGTCAATGAATTAATTGCAGGTTACAGGGATGTAGTTAATTTATGTGATATAAACTGTTGTCACAGTTCTAGTTAGCAGCACAGGCTGAGGCAGTGACTGAAGAAGACTTGAGCTAAAGAGAGGAGAGGGTGTGAGTTACTGGTGTATCTGATACAGGTAGTGCATGCATAGAAATAACAGCTTTTTTTCTTCCTTTAAGATTCCTGCCTCTGCAGTGGAGATGCCTGGATCAGCAGATGTGACAGGGTTAAATGTTCAGTTTGGAGCTCTTGAGTTTGGATCAGAGCCTACACTCCCAGAGTTTGGATCAACTTCAAGCAGTGAGAATACCAGCCAGTCGACCAACAATAGCTTATACTCAAAATCTGTGAAGTATGTGTGAGTTCCCCTCCTGCATTTGTCTTCTTGAGGGGGCCAAGTTTGTGCCAAAAAGATCAAGACACAGTTACAATGTAATGGGAGGGGAAGATATGATGAATTGTAAGGCTAAGTGTTTTCTGTGCATTGCATCTTAAAATGAAAAATTTCTTCTTTGATGATAACCAAAATCTCCCTGGATAGGTGGATGCAAAGCTGGAGATGACATGAATATAAATAACCTTATAATAAGCTACCCTTTATAGAAATGCTTTCTCATGTTTAATGCTCTGATTTTGACATTTTTTTCAGGGTTTGTTCCTCACAACCCACATTTTTCTCTATTTGATCCAGGAGAGTTGATCTTTGTGCCATATATGTGTGTTAGTAGATTGGCACCAGGTTACAGATCTGATGCTCCTGTGGGATGAGAAAAGAAGCCAGTCTGTTAGCATGCCAGAGCTCTTACTGAAATGTTAAAATAGCCACTGATAAGGGCCAGTGTACCAGTAACCCGCTTTTTCATCCTTATTCATCCAAAAATTTGCATCAGTTAAAAGGTTCCTGAGGTTAATTCAGAAATATTAACAAAAATAAACTTCCGTATTAATTTCTAGTCTAATACATGATTTGAACTATTTGGAATGTGAAACATTCCTGCATGTTCTTATGTATTTTCTTCCTCTTTGCATAGTTCATTCTGAAACATTAGAGTTCTGATCTAAAGAGACTTAAGTGTTTCTCATTATATACCAGACTTCATCGATTTGCTTGTTTAAAAAAGAGAGATTATGATTATTAATTTATCCTTTGAGAAGGTGAAAATAGCATGACTGAAAAGTGCTTGTCTGTGAACTCTTGTTTTGGTTGGGCTGGAACAAGGAAGGTAAATGGTGCTTAGTCTACCTGATGTTTTGAAGCAGTGATTAGTGGGGACCAAAGCAATATTATATAGGGTTTTTTTTTCATTATTACACTGTCTAGTATAAATCATGCAGACTTGTCTGCATGTTTAAGGTAGTTCTGGATATCTGTATAAGACCTGGTATTTTCATGAAAGTATTTGAGATACTTACCAAGACGATGAATAATTTTTACTTTTTCCAGTGATCCTTTGAATACCTCTTTGCCAATATCCAATACAGTACAGGAGTCCACCTACACAACCTCTGCCATCAGCTCTTCCAGTCTGACCTGCTCATCCCAGAGCACTAGCCCAGTAACAACCTCCTCCTATGAGCAGCCCCCTGTGCATAGTAGGATAGCGTACCAAAGCTCCATGGCTCCGTCCGAACCGACCCCTGTCGCAGTTACGGTGAGTTGGCTTCACAAATAACATCTTGGAGAAGGGGAGATACTCTTACCTGTGTTAGGCTTGCCCTACCCTGGTATCTCAATGTTTTAACCAAGCCAACTGCTGTTTTTTGATGCCCAAGCCCAACCACTTACTTGTTTTTACTTCTGGTGCGTAGGGGTTTTTTTGGCAGTACTGTATTTGGGGTATAAGAACCTCTGATTTTGTGGGTTTTGACATCTTAAATTGTCTTTTGACCTTTTTAGTTGGGTGTGGGTTATTTTTTTTTTCCTTTGTTTTATTTTGGTTTTGTTTTTCAATAACACTTAAGGTTCTACCTGAGTTTCCTTCCCTGAAGCTTAGCTTTTAAAAATGGAACTACCTCTGTGTAACTATTAGTCACGGTATTTTGCCATGACTTGTCAGTTTCTATCCAAAGGTATATTATTTATTAACTGTACATGGCACCTAGCAAATGGTTCCCAAACTTTTTTTGGCCTCTCCAGCATTACTTTTATGTTGGATTTGAATGCCAGTGGGGATTAATTTCATGTGTTATTTTAATAAGCATAAGGAGAGGTCTAATACAGGACAGAGAGAATCTCTCTTGGGAGGTTCAAAAACACCTGCTCTCTCTGTGTATGGAACGTAGGTTTGTTTTAAGAGAACTTAATTTATTAAATGTTTAAGGAACTTGTGAGAGTTTGTAAGTTTATTTGCTTCTGGCCTTTGTTATGTGTTGGCTCAGTCACACTTGTCTTCTGCACTAGCTCGTATGTACTGGTGAGGATCAAGCATAGACTATCCACTTCTGTACTCCAGCGTTACCCAAAAAACAACTGGTGCTTCTCAAGTCTTATCTTTCAATGGAAAAAAATTGGCGTCTCTGTGTAACTTGGATAGTTAAAATTGTGAGTTGCATTAGATCAAAAGCACAACCATTTCCTATATGTTAATGGAATTCTTTCTTTCATATTGGTGTGAACCTGAAGTTTATGTCATATGCAGTACATGGGAAGGTCTGCTGCTGATGGGTGTATTATGGGCAGTGTATGGGATTTTGTATGTTCAGGACACCTTGTACTTGAGACAACTTTATTATGTGGTTTTGTTAAAGGCAATTTAACAAATTTAATTTTCTGCCTTGTCATTCAGTTTAGAATGAATACAGAATTTTGCATGAAGCATGTTCGATGTGTGATTCAGTCTGAAAATGCACTGCACCTCTAAGATGATTTATTCATTCATTTCTCCTTGGTTTGCAGAACGGGCACAGCGGTGTTAGAACACAGGCAACTCTTGACAGTAAGTTCACAAAGCTTGGTTGTGCACAGGACTTTCTGATCTTTCCTCACTGCTTGCTGGGCACGCAGGTGTAGCGGTGACACTGGATCTAAGGTTTTATATTGTTCTCCATGACTAATTTATGGCTGACCTATTTGAGTTTATTTTGTGCTTACTTAGGATATAGTGCTTGCTTTTTGACTAAAATTGAGGTATGAAAGCGACTCTATTTAAATCTACAAACCTAAACAACCTTAGAATTAAAGAAGCTGCTTTGCTGCTTCTTTTCCTTTTGAATTTGCCTGCCAGAAATTACATAATACAAAATAAAAACATGAAATTAAAAATTAATATTAAATTTCTTAGCAGTTCTTCCAGCTCTCAGTTGGGAAGCTGTGAATAGGATTTAGCTGTAATGAAACAAAGTCACATTCTTTGAGTGCACCTATCACTGGGTGCAGTGCTACTGGTGCCTTGTTAGAAACCCGGGCAATAAGGGTGACAGACACATTCCCTCTGCTGGGTACCTGGATACCTTGGAACAATATCTCAGTACTGACTCTGGTACAGGTGTTACTCTTTCTCCATCTTGGCCTGTTTCTAATGTAGTATTGACCTGTAGCACCCCTATAGCTCTCTTCCTGGAGTTAAAACAATTTAAGTATAGTATTCACTATTCTGACCTTTGTGTGTTGCTCTGTGGAAGTTTTTAAGGACAGCAGTGTGAATTAGCATCTTTTGGAATTCCAACACCTCAGTTTCAGGTCTAACCTCCTCTTAAGCATCTCTTCAGCTAGGTCACTAATGAGACAGTGTTTTGTTAGTGCCAAGTTCAGTTTAAATGAGCAGGAGGAGAGTATGCCCAAAGAGTTACCATGTAAAAGATTGACACATATAAAGACAACTTTCTTACTTTCATGTACAGAATTAGTAATTCAGTTATGAAATTTACTACAGGACTTGTCTTTTTGCTGTAGAAAACAAAGATCTGAGAATTCCTAGTATTTTTTGATTGTTCTCTAATGGCTTTATGAGTCTCTTTTCCTATGCTAATTCTCTTTTGAGTACATATCTGCATTTTTTGTGTATTTCAAGCACATAAACTGGGATCAATCTTCTTCCACTGTGTCTGTTTCATGCATCCAAGTGATCTGAATTTCTCTGCTAACTTTTGAGAACACTGTCCTTTTCACTTCTGTATGTTCTATAATGTTCTTAGTTGTTCATCTCTCATCTTTACTATTGTCCTCCCTAAATATCCAGATCCTGTGCTTCCTAAACCCTTAATTCAGGGTGTGACTGATGTGTTATAATGCTGACCATCCTACTTGTCTCCTGGTTTTCTCTGTCTTGCACATTGTGTTCAGGCATCTTGTAAAGGCCTTAAGATGGTGGTGATTCTATCCCTTGTATTGAGGGCATCTAATTTTTCTTCAAGAAGGGAACCTTGCTCTAGATGTCCTGAGAATTTTAAATGTCATTTATTGTGTTTTTAATGTAAGTATTGCCAGGAGGTATCAGGTGACATAGTTGCTGCCTTAATAACTGTGTTTGTTTATTGCTTTCAAACGTATTGCCATGGCCATGACCTCCTGATTCCTGTTTGCCTTGCAACACAGCAACCTGACTTGGGTCATTTAGCCGGGGAATGAAACCAATAAATTAAACAAACTGATGTGTAACTTCCAAGTGTGTGTTTGACTTTTGTTTGGTGACCAGTCTAAAAATGTCTTCACGTGCCTTTCAAGTTAGTGGCAATCCACCAAGGAGTGGTCTGTGGTGTGGTGTGGTGTGGTATGGAAGCATAGCCCAGCAGAAGGCAGGGCTCAGCTCTTTCCTGAGTTTTATTGGTGACTGAGTGCCTCTAATTCTTTATATTACTTTTGCAGGAGAAGAGATAAGTGAATCAGCTGGGAATCATGTTGGGCAGTAGAACTGTTCAGCATCTTATTACAATGTACTGATCCTTTGGAAAGGCACATCTATGTTAAACAAGCTTTACTCTGTGTAGCCTTAAAAGTATAATATTAAACCTAACACTTTTTATTATCTAGGTTAGATAAAGTGAGCTAATATTTGAGAACACTATAGCCATTAAAATCCTTAATGCTGTTCTTCCACTGTAGCTTCTTTTATTGTACTGCAGTACACTTTTGGCTGAGTATGCCAAAGTGATAAGTTGTGTGTACCCTTATACTCCAGCCATCTCAGTCTCCATCACCAAAGGTGCTGTGTAGGTTGGAACGAAGAAACAGAGCTGTAGATAGAACTGGATTTGTACAGTGCCTTGAAAAGGTGCAAATGATGTGTTTGCCAAACCAAAACCAAGGAATTTTAGAAGTACTTGTAAGGAAAAGCTAATAATCCAGATAGTGGCAGGTGAGGTGCAGAAGACTCTAGTTTACTACATGTGTAGCAGTGAAAATTTTAAGTCTATTGTAAGTAAAGAGCTTAAAGGAAAAAAAATAGCCAAATTGTTGATAAGGTTACTGGTTCTTAATGGTCAGGTTTTTGTAAACCACGGGAGAATACTATTGTGTTGCTGAATCCAGTCTGGCATGTCAGGTATGCTGGAGTTTGTCTTTGAATGCCTCTTTTTAACTTGTTGCAGCTACTTCATCAGTTCCAACACCTAAGACAGAGCCTTCTCCCTCACTACCTTCAGCTGGTTCCCTGCCCAGCGTGGTGTCCACCACAGCCTCGCTCCTGCCTTCAGCATCACAGCACGTGGCAGTGTTGCCCAGCTTGCCTCAGGCCAGTGATCTGGCCAGCAGCTCACTCTCCCAGTTAAGCAGGTACAGTAGGAGTTGTGATAAACAGAGCGGTTCAGCTTTGGGGAAAGGACAGGTGTGATTCTGTATGGGAATGTCAGGCACCAGAGTCCCCTCCTCCAACGTGACTGGAATTAAGAGAGAGATTCAGAAGAGATCCGGGTGGTTCTTGTTGCAAAGGATGAGCTCTGGGCTGCCTCCCAGTGGCAGAGCAGCTGCTGCCCCACGTTTTCATGGTGTATACACAGCTTTGTGTTTCAAGGAGTTTGCTTCAATCGTGCCAGCTGAATTAGTTAAATTGATTCCTCCAGTTTATTTTTCCTAATTTGTGCCTGCTGTTTGTTCAGTGTCATATGTTTTAAATAATTCCTTAACAGTTTACTTCGTGGCTAACTTTGAAATAGTGTAGTTTCATTTATATTTTTTGTTTCGTAAAAAACCAGAAATAATTTCACAGGGAAAATGTGTATTTTCTTCTTCAAAGACATTTCCTTAAGACACTTTGAAATACCAGATTGATGTTCCTGGAAATGCATTTAGCTCATTTGCACTGTCTGTCTGATGTGCCTGTTACTTGAGCTTCATCCTCAGGTGACATCCTGAAGCTGTATTGGTTGAGTTATATTTTTGACACTCATTTTTGTACTGTGTCTGTTAATAGAACAAGTTGATTTGATGGAATATAATTTTTTCCCCTTTTTCAAAGGTAGGACATAGTTTATTCTCTTTTAATTCACCGGTGTGTTTTGTTGAATAGAGCAGTAAATATGTCAAACAAGAATTACTCCATTCACATTAGAAACATCTTCTCCCCACGTTTACTTGTTGAAAAGCTGTGTACATTGATAGAAGTTTCAGCTGGGTGTTGATGCTGCTGGACAGATACCAGATTTCAGCTGTCATCATGATGCCTGAATCCAAAGCATGTCAGACTTGGTTGTGATGGTGACTCTTGTTTGTGTCTCTGCCATAGGTCACATGGTGAATTAAGGCTTATTAAAAGAGTCTGGGGAGAGTGGGGATGGGAGTGGTTTAAAACTCTTTGCTGAAGTGGTGGTATCATAATTCCTGCAGATGGGAAACAGTTTCAAAGGATCAAAGTTAATCTATAGAACTGCCAGGATTTATTCTGGTCCCACACATTGAAGAGCTGCCAGAAGGGTTTGCCCTTAAATTTGGGCATTTAATTTAGCCTTCAGCTTTGGTGTTAAAATTGCCATTTTCTTGTAGCTGTTTCCATACAAAGCACTGAAATACTTTTACAGATAGGATCTCCTCTGCTTCTGATTTCATGTGAGGAGGGGCTTTTTTGAGCATCAGATGGTATATATGTTTTATATCTTTATTTTGTTTGCCTTTGTTCAGTGTTCACTCGGTTTATTGCATACTGTAGAGAGGGTTGCATATGTAAGTTCCGTTCTTGACCTGGAATGTATGGTATAACTTTTGTCAGTGAAAAAGTTGTAAGAACCAGTATTAATCACCTTTCAGGGAGACATTTAAAGACCCCTGAATGAGTTACGGGGCAAACAGCCTGCACTTCTAATTGGTTGAGTTCATGTTCTCCAGCTTAAAATGTGAGAAATACTGTATGAGTCAAACCAAAGCACCACCTCACTTAAAACCTGTCCCCATGGCAGGCAGCAGCAGTTGCTCAGGGAAGGAATGAGAAACAGGACTTGTGTTTGCATGAACCTTTGTTTGATTTTGGACTTTCATGTGTCTTGGAGTCATTGCTACGTAATTCCTGAATCAACTATTGTTTTTCTAAAGATATGGTAAATTGAAAAACACAAGTGAATGGTGTTTTAGGTGTTCCTTGTTAGTAATAGTGACCCTCTACTGGAATTTTTTCATTAAAAGGTAATAGAATATTAATTAAAGGAAGAAATGCCTGGGGGAGTGTTTGTATGTATACACACACACATACATATGTATATGTGCCTCTGTGTATGTACATACACACCCTTACAGACAGATTTATCTCTTCAACTATGTGCTTATACACCCCCTCTAGAATTTTTATTCTTTAACTCATGTCCTACTGCCAGTCTGTGTTTGTATATGTATATGTGTG